>VWZP01005995.1:435099-451557 GCA_013396995.1 Dicaeum eximium | reverse complement strand
TTTTTTTTTTTTTAAACTTCTTCCTAATCTCTACTGTTAAGGGGAAAAAAAGAGAGACCTAAATTGCATTTCATATTGCTTAATTCTAGAAAATAATTAGTAGGATTATCTGATCCATCCTCTGCAATCTGAAGTCCCTGATTTCTATCTTATTCCTCTGCTGTTTTTTTTTTTTTAATTATTATCAGATCAGAAAGAAAATTGTCCTGTACAAAGAGAAAGGTGCCAGCCTTGGCCTCTTAGAAGATAGTGTCAATTTTGTAATTTTGTTCATTTATTACAAGTACTGTAACTATTTCATACCAGGCCTCCCCCCATTTAAGTTTTGTTATAAACAGGACCCTGGGTCAATTTACTGCTTGTCCTGGTATCTCAGACCAAGGTGACAAGCCACAAATAACAGCTCCAGTGACTGCCCCAGAAATGTGCAAATACTGAAAATAAGCAGATCTTTTGTATGAGCAGGTTGCCAGCCTTCTTGTTGGAGAAGCAATCAGAATCTAAGGGTTATTCCAGCTGCTTATTTCACAAACAATTGGACTAGATGTTGATCCACTGAACCTTATGACTACTGGCACAAGAGGCATTGACACAGAGCACACAGAGAATATTTACAGAGGGTAATCCCTCCTACAGCAGTAGTCACAAATACTGTCCTAGCCCGTTTCACAGTCCAAGTTCTCTTCTGCAGCATGTGAAAGCTTTAAAATGTCCCAAAAAGCCTGCAGGGATGTGTTCATTAGCCACTTAGTCCAGAGGATTTCAAGGATTCTGTGGAGTACCAGTTGTTCTAGATCTGGCTCTCTGAGCACAGCAAACAGCCCTCATTGCCCTGAAGTTTCTGAAGCCACGTTTCAGACAGGAAAATACAACAGTTGTTGAAATGCTGACTTTTGTGCTGCTGATAAAAGGGAAGACAGCAAAACTAAACACCTAACAGTTGCTAGTGGTGTCTCATTTCAGCTGAATTATCAGCTAATTAGGGAGATTTTAATTTTGTTGCCCTTTCTGACTTGTTTCTTTACCTGCATATAAACGGCAGAAACTCAGCTGAAGACTTGTTCATGCTGTGATGGTTTGATTCCCTGCCTTCATCTTATTGCCAGGGTGTGGAATCTCATCTGTAGAGTTTGCTTTGCTCTCATCTCATCTTCTGTAGTTCTAGGAATGTAAAGTTTGGTAATACTTGGGTTGCCAGTAAATTCTATGACCTTGAAGTGTTTTAAAATTTAATGTGTAAGAGACCTGTTTTAATGGTGATTAATGCAGTATGTGACAATGGAAGTTTGGTTGATATGTTGTCATTAGTATGTATGTTAATTAACAAATAGCTGGACAAAATAGAAACCAGTCAGTTGTCTCCTTTAGCTATAAAGAAAATGGTTGGAAGGGACCTCTAGAAATCATCTAGTCCAACCCTCAATATTTTTAAACTCTGTGGAGCACATTCATTCCTGATGGATTATTATAACAAACTTTGAAAAATGAGGGCGAATATATGCTTGCAAACTTGATCAGGTTTGGGCTTTTTAAAAGATAATTCATTATTACTTTTGAATTATTCTGACAGGTTTTAGTTAAAATTCAACTTTATAAAAATTTTGAGTACAGAGGTATTTGAACAGATCACGAAATTCCATCTGCCTTTCTTACCAACAGAAATGAATGAATGTATCCCTAAGAAATGCACAAAAACACTTTAATCTGCTATAGTTCTTAATTTATGGCCCAGCAGTTTCTTGAAACGGGCGGAGTATTTCCCTTTTGTAATAGGCTCAAATTAACATTATTTGCTTATTTTCTTTAATAAATACATATTCAACCCTGAAAATCGGGCTGATTGAGTCAGTGTTTGCTACGGAAATGTTCATTGCATACATAAAGCTGGAATGGGATGTTTGTTTCCCCCTGACTTGCAGCTTCTCCTAATCCTCTCTCCATTAGTAAACACCGCCTTTTGCAAGGCATCCGGAGGGGTGATGTGAGCGTCCTGCTCCGGGCAAAGTGAGCCAGAGCAGCTTTGTGATTTAAATTGGTGATCTGAGCTAACTTGTGTGAGTCTGTGAGTGATGACATAGGGCTCTTCTGTTGCATCTGAGGTGGAGGTAGCAGGGCCGGTGCAAGAGGCAGGTGGCAAGTTCACGTGGTTAATGTTGTTTTCTAATTCAGCTTTACTTTGTACGAGATTTACATCTACTTGTTCCAGTGATTTTAGGACAAGAGCTATTCTTAAATCTTGTTTCACAGCAGATTTATCACCAGTGAAATTTATCACAGTGAAATAATTTTACAGTCTCAGAGAATCAAAAGTCTAATTCTGTTTTGTAACACTCAATAATCCTGTTTATAGTCTGAAAAAATAATGTGTGTCATGTAGCCTTGGAGGCTGGTACTTATCAGCTGTTATTCCTTCTGAGTATTAAAACTGGGTTCTAAGTCAGCACCTCATTAAAATACCCCTAAACCAGCTCTTTCCAAGCTGATGGCTTCCAACTGGAAACTTAAATAAGTCTGTGATAAGGGAGCAGCCTGTCATGTGCCCTGAGGTGTTTGTTTTAGAAGTGCAGTAATCATGAAAACTGTCAAAATCCACTGGAGTTAAAACACTTGTTCTACTTTTACCTTGCTGAAATGGCAGACTTTCCTGATAAGAACATTTAGATACCAAATCCACGGTATAACTGAATTACAGCCACCAGCTGGCCTCCCGAGACACTCTGTGTAACTCTGGCTGTCCTAAATACGTCCCTAAATTTGAGATTGTCATTTCCTAAAAGCTAATTCTGCCTGTAGTGCTAAGTGTTTACCTGCTGGCGTGTCATTCATGCCCTGAAAGGCAATTTTCAATGTAAACCTCTAGTCATAAACCAAAGCAAACAGGCTGTTGTGCACACACTGGAAAGCACAGAAACCTCTGACGTGGAATTACAGAAGATATTCTTCTACATTGTTTGTAATTATTTAAAAAGGCACAAGTCTGAAGCACCTTGAAGTTGGAGGTGGGAGGAGTTGTGTAGGTAGGAAGACTTGGGATGGGAACTGGCCTATCACAATCAGGGAACACTGACATGGGCCACGTGGGCACTTGTAGAGAGTTTGTCGTTTTGCACAATTAAATTATTTTTCCTGCTGGGAAAATTAAATTTTTCTGTGGGTCTCCTATTAGTGGATTTTGGCCCCATTTGCTGAGACAAGACTGAAACTGGCTCCTTCAAAGAATTGGGTAAATGAGTTCTCTCTTCCCTACTGGAATGGAAGCCAGGAAGACAAAATACACCAGAACTTTTGCTGTCATCCCCAGCTCTGTGTGTGGGTGCTGGATAATGTAGCAGAGTGCTGAACTCTTATTCCTTAAGCCTTTAAAGATTTAAGGGGTATCATTTGGTGTAGTAAAGTTGTAGTAAAGCTCTTTGCCATGTAGCTCTCCAAAGAAATGCTATTTTTTCTCACTGGTAGTCTAATACCTTTTACCAGCTCTGGAAAATGGAAAAAAAAATCTTTGGAATATACTTTTGAAAATTATGAGAAACTACAGGGGCAAAAATAAGAGGTCTAAGAAGCTTTGAGAGGCTTTTCCCTTTAGAGAGCTCCAGGATTTTCTGTATTGGGTGGAGGTTATGCAGCTGTTTTTATCCTAATGTTAACATATTAGGTTACAGGAATCTTTCCACTTAATTGAACAAACACAGGAGAGTATTTACGTAACTGAAGATCTGCAACTGCCAGCAGAATTAATTAGGAGAGGAATAATTAGGCAAATAGTAGTGTCCAAATGGTCCCAATAGAAAAATGTATTGCAATCCCAATAGAAATCTCATTAATGTTGTTTCTGTGCCTTTTGCAGTATCATAAAGGGAGGCAAATGTGGAAGGATCTCAGTGGGGTGTCAGCTTGGGTATGAGGCAGAAACAATATCAAGGTTTTAAGCTGTCTGGTCTCATTATTGTCACTTGGTCATGGCTGCAGCTCCACTATCTGCTTAAAAGCCTCCTGTGATTGAATGAGCCACTTTAGGCTGAAATAGGTACAGAAGAGAACATTTCAGGTTAGTATTTGGTGTGGAATTGTTGCTTCATGCATGGGAAACAAGTTGTCTCTTATGCTGAGCAGATCACCCAGGGAAAAATGGGACAAGTGGAGCTTATTTCAAGTTCTTCTGCTTGAAGTTTTAGTTTACTGCTTCAAAGAATGGAAAAGTTAACAAGTTTAACACATTATCTCAGACTTTCCACTGTAATGTCATTCATGCAGGGGAATTAAAAAAAGGTTAATTAATGTGATGTCATATTTATAATGGCTGTTCTAGGAAGCAGGTTCCTGGTCTGCAATAACAAGGTCTGTCCCATGATCATTGAGGGAAAATATCTTAGAAATAGTCCTCCAGCAGGAAAGTTGTCTTTTCCCTATTTCCCCCTTCTTTTGGCACCTGAGAATCTTTTTTAGCTCTCTTAAAAATTACTGTACTGTAATTCTCAGGGCATTTTTCAAACTTGTTTCATAGGTGCATTGGAATGGACTAACAAGTATTGTACTGTGAGAATAGCTTTAATCAAAACCTATCAGTAAAACAAAATAATAATTCAATAAATAATTCAGAGATCCCACCTTGGAAAAGTGTTACTTCCTCAGAAATAACCTCCTCCATTCCTTCCAGCTGGGGCCTGGGGAGGTTAAGGGAGATGTTTAAGGGTCACAAATACCATCTGAGGCAACACTGGTAATATAAATTGTCTCACAAAACTCCAGTTTCTAAGCAAGTGCGAATTCTGACTCTACCAAGGAGGAACAGGGCCCTCCTTAATTGATCTATTAACAGGGTTTTGTTAACATTTTGATCAAACTACTAACAGCTGACTAAATTAATTTGATTTTTAGTGATGGGTAAGTTAATCCACATCAGAATGTTCTAGGCTGCCAATGTAGGCTCAAAAAGTAGTGCTTCTCTTTGTCACAGTGAAAGTTTGCAATAACAGTTGTCTACATTTTGTATTTTTCTGTTCCCCTTCCCCTGTTAGCTGTAGTTACTGATGTTTTTCATTAACTTGGTTTCCTATTATGGCAGCAGCTCAGAATAACTATAAATTAAGCTGGCCTCTTATTTATGTGAACGTCCTTGAAATGTGACTATAAAATATTAATTCTAGATTCCTGGGGGCATGTTCAGACACGTCCCCTCCTTACTGAAGAGAGAGAGACACTCAAGTGAGATGTTCATGACTTTTACTGTAGACCCAATGTTTGCAAACAGGGTGCAGAGATGGAAACGATTGACTGTCAGTCTCTGAATACTCCATACTTTGCTGTCCAGCCCAGAACACCTGGAAATACGGGATTCTGATTTCTTACAATACACTGAATTTGATGCCACTTGTTACCTAATCACTTGCAGTGTTAATGGCAAAATCTTTCTTCTGCTGCTTTCCAAACACAACCTGTTTGTCCTGCAGGCCCGAATTTCCAGGAGGGTGGCCAGAGGAGCTGTGTGAGGCAGGAGCAGCAGGCTGGTGCCTCTGGAAGGGGAGCAGGAGTGCCACACGTGCAGCCACTCCCTGCAGGAACACCCAGCACCTGCGTCAGGGACACCACAGCGGTGACAGATGTGCACCAACTCTGCTGCCTGTAAAAATCCCAGTAGCTGTGCAAACACTGTACAGCCAAAAAAGGGCTGCTTCTCTCTGTAATGTTCTTGAACAAAGCCATTCTGGGGGTTGTGCTGTGCGAGCATGGCCGAGGCCAGGACTTCCAGAACTGGAAAGATTCCCTGGCGTGAAGGATCTCTTCACAGCCAGCACAGAACTGGAAAATCCCAGAATGGCCTGGGTTGGAAGGGACATTAAAGACCATCTCATTTCCACCCTCCTGCCATGGGCAGGGACACCTTCCACTGTCCAAGCCACTGTCCAGCTTGGCCTTGGACACTTCCAGGGACCCAGGGGCAGCCACAGCTGCTCTGGGCAACCTGTGCCAAGGCCTCACCACCCTGATAGAAAATATTTTCTCACCAATATCTAATCTAAACCTACCTTCTGTCAGTCTGAAACCATCCCCCTTGTTCTGTCTCTCCAGGCCCCTGTAAAAAGTTTTTGTTTCCATCTTTCTTGTGGGGTTCTTGCAGGTACTGGAAGGCTGAATTGGACTGTCTGTGCACCTAAGACAGAGCTGGGCAGAGCTGTACTGCTGAACCCTCTACGGCTACTGGAATCCTGGAAAACTGGAAGAAATGGAAAATAAACCTTAAGCCAGAGATACAAGCAGAAAACTCATTTCTTTGTGTGCTTTTGTTTTTTCTTTCACCAGAAAGGAAATGCTTACTGAAAACAGGAAATGCTTCCATTCAAACCTTGGCTCTGCCTAAATTTTAACCCTTTTTTCCAGGCCATTTTTTTCTGGTATTCAAAAGTATTTTTTCAAAGTAGAATCCAGGCTGATTCAAGGAGAGGAACTGTAGATTACTAAATAATGGGGCAGTCAAAATAATGGCCACAATGTGAGAAATAAACAGGCAATAGAAAGTTAGTGCTGGAGAGCACTTCTCAATACCTCAGGAAGGTCAAACAGCCCAAGTCTCAGTAAGTGTAACTTTCCTCTGTTTGTCTCAGCTGATGAGCATCCTCCTTCTGGCCCTACTGAGTCTATGTCCTGCCTTGCCTTTTTGACCAGTAAATCAGAGGCAAAATATCAGGTTCAAGTTGTTAAACCACGTCTATTGTAAACCTCTCATGCATTGGCTCATGTCCTCACAAAACCACAGAAGGGAAAAAAATAAAAAAAAAAACAAAAAAAAACCCAAACCAAAACAAAAAACCACCAAAACCAAACAAAAACCCAGTGCAGAGGCTGATGACTGAAAAAATCAAAAAGAGAAAAGGGAATGAAGATGTGAAAATGAAAAACAGAGTTACTTAGGGAGGAGAGGGTGAAGGCAGGTGTTCAAAGGGTAACACTGCTCAGCAGTAACAGGAGTTATTTCTAGAAAAAACACCCTCCAAACATTAACAGATCTGGTCCCACTGGTGTGAAGATGAGTCAGGAGTTGAAATGGTGTATAGCACTGAGCTCTGTTGCACTCTGTATGTGGGACAGGGGATTCCTGGCAAGAATCCTGTGGTAGGATCTGAATTCCCCTGGAGAAGCAAGAGCAGCCTTTTCTAACCCTGGTGCTGCTCTGCCCAGTGTCAAGGGTCTGACCCCACCTCTGTAGCTGAACGTCATTGTCTGCAGGGGCAAAATGGCTGGACTTGACCTCAGAGGACTTTTCCAACCTCAGTGATTCTTCGAGTCTGCAATGCAGAGGCCCTTTGGGACCTGTTGGACTCTTCCAAACTGTGTGGTCTTTATGTATCTCACAGAATGCCATCCTGGGAGCACGGCTTTGGCTAACCCGGGGACACTGCATGGGCTCCCCCAGCCCCCTCTTACAGCACAGACAATCCCTTCACGATTTACACAAGTCAAATAAATTAGTGATCAAACCTGTAATGGCTTGAAAATGTGCCTCTGCCTGCGGCAGTGAGGATTGCTGGGGGACACTGCTGGCTCCTGTGTCCCCTGGCCATGGAAATAAAGGGTGCTGGCTGCTAAACAGGGGTGCTGGCAACCACCCTGGGGCTGCTGAGGGGACCTCTGAGGCGGCCAGGCTCGGGCAGGAAGCTTCACTATAGCCTGGATTAACTTCTCATTCGAAATCACTGAAAGCCAAACTCCTCCTTCAGATCAGAAGCCAAATTTTTTTTTCTATGTGAACTTAACTCTTTCTTGCTTGTGCTTAACTGGATTTTAAACCTGTATTTTAACATGGTAAAGCACTGTGGATATTTCCCCCTTTTTCCTTTTTCCCAGCAGAGGCTGGAGGATGTGGGTCAGCACGGAGGGCACAGAGCTCTTGAGGGAGCAAATCGCCCCTTCCCACTCCTCAGCTTTGCCAAGCCCTAGTGCCTCCCTGCCCTCTGTGCCATCGCACTTCAGTGTTTCTTAAAACTCTACAAAACAACACCCAGCGGGCCAGGAAACGCTGC
Source organism: Dicaeum eximium (assembly GCA_013396995.1). NCBI lineage: Eukaryota > Metazoa > Chordata > Aves > Passeriformes > Dicaeidae > Dicaeum > Dicaeum eximium. The sequence continues at coordinate 443,542 of VWZP01005995.1, read as the reverse complement.
TCCAGCACATAAAAAGCAGGTCACCTTCGGGAGCACGTGCAGAGCCCTGCAAGCCACCTTCCAAAACTGGGGGTGTGTTGGTGTTTTGTTTGTGTTACGGATGGGTTGTTTCCACAAGAAAGAGTGGATTCTGTGAGGGGACAAGGATTTGTTCTGTGTGCAGATGGACAAATCCCGCAGCCGGTGTTTATGTGCTGCCACCGGTGTCCTGCAGCGTCACTCTGCCAGCAGCACCGGGCACACCTGAACCGGGGCGGGGCCGGAGCAGCTTCTGCTCCACTCTGCCCTTCTTCTGCCCAGGGCAGGCAGCAGAATGCTGAGCATCCCAGGTGCACTCTGCAGAGGTTCTGTTTCAATGTGGGAAACATTTAGCTTGTCCTGGGTTTGGCCACTTCATTTATGAAGGCAAAGCTGAACTGTAGTTTAGAGATAAATAGAATTGGAGATTGCTGCAGAAATTGATTTGCCTAGATCTCTTCTGTAATTCTGTGACTACTAGATGGGCCATCATCAACTGTTTAGAATACACTCATCTATTATCAAGGAAGAAACTCGTTTGTGCAAGGATTTTGGTTTAAAGAAGTTTTTCAGGGAAGCTCAAAGAGCTTAAATGTAGACCTCTAATTTTTTTTCTTTTCCTGCTATACTACTGCACAATTAAGCTCTTACTTCTGTTAATTTTTGTATTTCCTGAATGTGGGAGCAATATAAAATACGTTGAAGTAGAACCTGAGGGGTTGGGAATGTAATGTAAGTATGGATTTATTTCTGAGAAGAGAAAAAGAAGTCTGGCAGAAGTTAGTTGTATATTCTTTGACAAAATAGAGCTCTGCAGTGGTGTTTGCTTCCCAGCCTTGGAAAGTTCATAGGCCATGGCTGTGACACAGGGACAAGGTCTCACCTCCTGGTCAAAACTAGCCCAAACCCCAGAGAATTTCAGAGGACTCCAGACAGAGGTTAGAGAGCTGTAGGAACACAGGGCCAGGCTCTGTCCTGACAAGTGCAGACACAGCTCCTGCTGCCTCTGCCTCGCTCTGGCAGAGCTGAACGAGGCCCAAAGTGTTGGTGTGAGGCTGCTCTAGCACCAGTGCAGACCTGCCTTGCACAGGGTTATGCTGCAAGCCAGTGCTAAAGCTTTTCTGGCCCAAGGAACTGAGGGAAAAAGGGGTGGTAGTTAAGCAGCTTTAGAATAGTTCCATATTTTAGATAATTGTTAAATATTCCTAGTGTTTCCTGTATGGAATATCAGGTGTGTTAAATCACAAAACAGCAGAACACAGCGGGGGCTTACATTTGAACTAGTTGAGAGAAAGTAGTGTACACACAGACCCTGCTCCTTGCCCCAGGAAGAGAGGTGGGGACAGATTGCATCAGTTGGCCTAATCAGGGATGAGCCACATTTGTGATGACAGATCCATAAACTAATGGGAACATTTAGCATAACAATGTGCATGCTGGGGGGATATGAGGGGACAAATGGTAGGAAGCAGATGTGTGCTTTCCTCCTGGAGTCAGACACCAGCTGGAAGGAGCCCTGCTCCCACCATTAATGTATTTCTACTTAAACTTGCTGGCTTGTGATTATTTTTGAGCCTCACATCCAAAGTGGGAAGGGGAGGCTGTTTCTTGTTCTGATGATCACCCTCTCTTACAATCCCACTGAGAGAAGGGTTTGGTGTGTAGGAACTGTAAGGAGAACAAGACAATGAGGGATGTGGAGGAAAGGGGAGAAATGGGATCTTTAGGAGCAGAAGGGAAAGGAGAAGGCTGGAGCAGGAGGATACTAAAGCAAATGGAGTAATGTGAACACAAGAAATGATTTCCAGAGAACAGAGATATGAGGAATCCCTTCTGAACACTAGTGAGAAGGCTTGCTTTAGCTTTTTAAGACTGGATTTGTACCACTCCAATGGCACACGTTTAGGCAGTAATCCCTCAAGAGAGCCCTGAAAGGGGGGGAATTTTACTTCTAAGCTTCCTCTTCAAGTGTACCCCAAAATAATCAATGAGTGTAAAATCAGTACTAAAAGGAAATCTGATTTGGTAAGTGNTTTTTTTTTTTTGTAATTAATAGAATTTTGATTGACATGCTGAATCCTGGCCTATAAAGGGATCAGAACACAGCAACACGTGCACTGTCTGAATGGCAAAGGTAGAGTAAATCTCTGGCTTTACTCTTCCAAGCCCTTTAGGACCAGCTTTCCTCCTGTTAGCAAAGAAATAATCCATGCATGCTTAAGGCTTCTTTCATGCTTGCATGATTTTAATGATAATTAAATAGTGCATGTCCGAGATCTGAAGGCAAACCAGAGTCGGGTGCCTGACTTATTTCTCCTCTCTGAACAAAAATGGGAAACATCAAACCTCTATGTGAGGCTGTCTGATGTTCTGGAAGGCTCATAGCTTTACCCTGCTCTCTTATGTAGATATCCTTAGGTAGATATCTGATACTTGCTGAATTTTCTAGTAATTGGTTACAGGAGGGGAAAAAATGTGTTCTCTTGTGCACAGAGAGAATTTCTTGATGGTCTGAAACATGCAACTGGGCTTTTCTTATCTGCAAAATGGATTGAAGCAGGTCTGGAGATACGATTTGTCTTTTCTCCTAATGTGTCAATGAAATAGAGATGCAGGAAAACTGATAGAAGCAGCATAAAAGAATCTCTTTTAATTCAACATTTCCTTGGTATTTGTGAGACCCACTCTGAATGTTTCTTTACTCCTGTCTGTGGTGTCCCTGTGCACATGCAGCTGCTCTGGTCCTGAGTGCTGGTGTAGATGGATCAGGGCTAAATAATGAAATAATCCATGGAAAAAGCAGGTTTCAGTGTGGATAGCACCTTCTTGTGTGTGCTCTTAAAGCTGAACACTGGAAGTACTTTAACACAAGCTACAGGATAATAACACTTGCACAGATGTTTTGAAATATGTATTATTGATTATTTTTCTTTTCTAGCTTTGTCTCTTAGGGATCATGCTGCTCCATGTCCCCTTTCATCTATCCCTTATAATAATTTATGGAGCCAAGTGTAGAGATTTCAAAGGTAGGACACACCAGTCATTTTTCTGTACAGGGAAATACACAGACTGATGCTGCATTAAAGGATGCAATATGAGCTCAACCTGTGCATCAAAGAACCCACAAAAGAAAGCCCCAGATTCACCTCTCAGTTAAAGTTTCTCTTCTCTGTCAGTCTTCAGACAGTCATCAGAGAGGGATGAACTCGTGAGGCAGAACTGTGATAAAAACACTGAAAATAATTCAGTCAACAACCAGGCATGAGCCTGTTGGAAAGCAGGCTTCAGTGGTTGCTGTTTGCAGGGGTAAATTTTAGCTGGAACTCTGGTCAGCAGTGCATTTCTTCCAGCAGCTGAGGCTGGGGTGATGTGACTCTAGGACTGTAGTGTGACAGGGAAGTGTTGCCCTCCCTTTCCCACTCCCCCTCTGGTTTCTCAAATCATTATAAATGGGTTTTCTCCTTATATTGGGTATTCATAAGGAGTACCTGACAGTTGTGATCTTATTTTCCTTCCTGCTTTTCTTCCCACTTGGAAGCAAGTACTTTTTATTTGATGTGGTGGTTTTTTACAAACTGCTGGATCCAGTTTTATGCTCTTACATAGAAGATGGTAAATCCAACTGAGCACCTACATTCAGTTAACCACAAGAAGTTCTTCACCTGGCAGGCAAGCAACATTTGAAATATTCCTTCCTTCCCGATACTGAACCAAAATTCTCTCTATTTAGAATTGCATTTAGTTGCATTTTCTTGAGAGACGTCTTGTTGGCAGCTCCTACATTAAAAAAAGGAAAACATTTATGCACTGCAATTGATCTATGGTAAAACTAATTTACCAACCAAGTAACTTTTGGTAGTAATGAAGTGACCTCAGTTATAAAAGATGACCTTCCTAGGGGCAAGACATTTTCAGGTACAAGTCACCTGTAATTTTACAACAAGACAAAACACAAAGATTGCATCTGTAGATAATGAATGTTTAGATAGCATTGGTGAGTCAGAGAGACACTGATTAGAGAGCCTGCAAGAGGAGATGCAACCCTTGCAACAATCCTGTGTGGATCCCAGGGCTGATCCGTGTGAGAAAGACATGATTACGCCAGAAGCCTTCAGTTCAGAGAAGAGACAACTTGGAATGCAGGAGAGGTTATAAAACCATTGGTGAGATGAGATAAAGCCTGGCTGTTCAGCAGCTCCTCTAATACAAGAACTCTGGAGGCATTTCACAAGCCTGATGGAGTCAGCATGTGTATGTGGGGAAATCCAGGGTGAACTTGGGGAGCTTATTCCCAAATGATATCAAAGTCTCCTTGCTTTGAGGGAGGGAAGTGTTGCAGGGAATAGAAATGTGCTGAGGACACAGCTGATTTTGAGCATGGTTTTGCTGTGCAGAAGGACTGCTGGGCATTTGAACAGCAGTAAACACAGTGAGACTTCAAGTAGGTGCCACATAGCTGGGGCGTGATCATCCATCTTCCTGCTCCACTGACAGATTCCCTGAGCAAGGGTGGGCGCTGTGGCCAGGCCGAGAGTGACAAGGATGATTCCACCGTGCCTGGCAGGGGAACAGCAGAATCTTTCACTGATCTGGTAAATGGGCTCGACTGACAGCCCTGCTCCATTCAAAGCTGTGCTGAGGATCCTGTGGCTGCAAGCTGTGTAAACACAGGAGGCGAGGAATGTTCTCTGCGATTCCCGAGGCAGGGAGCGGGCACACCTCACTGGAGGTGGCACAAGGGGCACTCGGGGAGCAGGCCTGGCGCTGGGAGCAGCTCACTTTGCCTGCAGGATTCCTGCTTTGGGGCTGAGAAGGACAAAAACTGCACCACAGAGTTCATTTGTGGAGGGAAAAGGGGTGGAGCACGGAAACTGGGAAATGCTGGCCTGGACAAGTGTCTGTGGTAGCAGCCAGGAGGAAACTCTACTTTGCCCTGCTCCTGGCAGCACAGCACTGCTGCCCTGACTCACTTGTGAGGATCCGTCACTGGTACATTTTTTACCCCTGACTTAACTCTAGCAAGAACCCTGGAAACAGCAAAATTAGCACATTTCCTTGATATTCTGGGGCCTTGGACACTTACTGAAGCAAAGATCAGTGACTCAGTTTCCAGCTGGGCCAGGCTCTCGAGGGATATTGGTAGGACTGAGCTTCTGTAGCACTTCCCTCTGAGTCTCCTCACCCTGACTGAGGTGCTCAGGCATGCCAGAAGGAAGCTTCTTTTTTTTTTTCTTCTTTCCTTGGCAGAAGTTGCTGGTTACATTTAAAAGAAGTATTCTGGAGCTTGGAATTTTAATTATTTTGAATCAACTTTTGATTAAATTGTTGCTATTAAATAAAGGATTCATCCTCTGGAAAAGACCTGTAACTGGCTGGGAATTACTGTTAGACAGTGTGTTTATTTATTTTAGTTTCAATCTGCTGCTGTTAGACTTTGGGTTTCTTTTCCTGAAGAAACACGGGGAGGAGGGGCACATAAATCAAAATTTTATTCTGAACTGATTGCCTTGTTCTGAATTGCATAAAACATTTGATCTTTTTTCACTATAAAATTTCAGGATAGAAGGATCATTAACACTAAAGATAATATGAGATGCAAAAGTGTTTGTTGAACAGGAGATGGAAGCTTCTCTTTATGTGATACTTTACTTATCCTGTTTCATAGCTAAAACTGGTCTGCTGTGGCTGGGTGGGATGTAGCAGCACTACAGGCAGGAGCTGCACCCAGTTTGATTGAAGTTTTGATTTTTCTGCATGGTGAAAAAGGGTATCCTCACCCAGCAAAAATAAATTGCACCTAATGTGAATTTTCTTAGCCATCAGTTTTTGCCTGGAAAAGAATACAAGTGCTAAGAAAAATTAACCAGAGACATTTGAATGTAATTGGAGCATATGACAGCAAAACGGTCACTCCTTTTATAGCAGACAGTTAAAAATATATATTTTTTTATCACCCCATGTTGAATGGAACATCCTCAGATCCATGACAAATGCACACTTGGAAATGAGGGGTGGCAGGCTGACCATTTTCTTCCCCTCATGGTTAGTTTTCTTCCAGGAATGTGGCTGAAGACCTTTCAGGAACTGCAGCATGACTGTTCCTCAGCAAAAAGCAGCATTTCTGCCCTGCTGGAGACTTCAAACAGTCCCACAAACTGCTAATGCTCAGCAGTGTGCTGAAAGGGCAATAATGAATAATAAATGCTTCTGCCTCCTTCATAACATTACCAAACCCTTCTTTTCTCCAGGAAAGTTTACAAATCCTAAATCATCCTGTGCCCAGACTGGCCATTAAAATACCTTACACAGGTTACAACAGAACTCTTGGTAACAAAGCCTTAATTTTCCTTCCTGTTTGCCTTGGACTTCCCAGTTGTTTGTATTTATTTTTAAGTGACTTCCAGCTGGACTCCTAACAAAAATTCACTGAATGTAAAGACTTGATATATAAGGTTCTGGTCACCACATCTGCTTAAATTTGTAAAGCTCACCTGTATAAGACGTATGTCTATAAAGGAAAAATCCTAGGAACGTATAAAACTTGTTTTTGTAAAGTTTGAATTGATCAAGTTTGTTGGCCACTGGGTTGGTAGGTGATCTTCTGGAGCAACAGCATCTGGTTTCTTTTCCCAGCCTTGATGTTGAGGAACTTGGTTATATTTTGAATTTCAGCTTTGTTAAGCACTTTCAAACTTAATAATAAGGTGCTATTTGTGTCTGCAGCCATTCCAAACACTCAGGAAATTCCCAATTCAAGTGAGAAAGGAAGGGAACAGGAAAAAAAATTACAATTAAGCCAGATCTAAGTAACACAAGTAACACACCAAGGAAAGGTCTGTAAGAGAATTCCCTCTGGGAGGGGAGCAAGGCTGGTGCCTGGATGAACTTCCAGGGCTCCAACACGAATGGATCATTCATGGCAAGTCTGTCTGGTGGAGAGAACGCAGGGCTCCCTTCCCCAATGGAAAACCTCTGCAGTTCTGTCAGGCACTGTGTGACCTGTAATTATGGCCCTGTGCTCTTTTATTAATTTACACTCCTGCTTTACTTTGCTTGTGTCCAAGCACATCCATATTATGATGCAAATTCACCAGCAGCATGAAGGCCAAGTTCCAAGTAAGTGTTCCTAAGGGAGTTTTTGTCATACTTGTTCAAATCACGAGTCAGGGGAAAAAAAGAAAACATGCATTCAAACCATTAATTTAACATGTTACTACAGATCAGGATTAATAATAAAATACAAACTTGCTGATGACCAAACAGGTGCAAACTTAGGTTTCATTTACCCGTTTGAGAGGTTTATTTCTCCCTGTGCCTCTCCTGGGACTTCCCATGGAGTGAAATTCCCAGAATAAGCATGGCTGTAATGTAACCCTGCATCAAACAAACTGAAGTTTGTATGTATTGACCACTTGGCTATTTCCAAAGAAAATAAACATGATGTTGGTCTTAATGTGTTCAACAGCTTTGTTTCTTAAGAAGGGTGAACAAAATGATGTCTTTGGACATTTCCTTCCATAGGATTGCAACTGAGGTACTACAGATTTTGGAGTATTTTGTGTTAAAATACCATTTCCTTTGTAAGGGTAACGGTTAACTCCTGTCTCTGTGTTTGTAATTGCAAGAAACATCCCACAGAAACTCAGAATGGTTTGGGATGGAAGGGTCCTTAAAGATCATCCAGTTCCAACCCCCTGCCATGGGCAGGGACACCTTTATCTGCAAATTTATTTTCCATTTGTCCTTGTGGCACACTCTGATTTCACCGTGTCTGCACGAGGGGCAAAGCACAAGGCCCGTGACAGGGAGCCGAGGGAGCAGGAGGCACCATGAGAAGCATCTCCTGTTTCAGACCTGCTAAAACAATGTCCCTCTCTTCTCCCCTGGCAACAAGTCCCAGGAACGTGTTACCTGTTGTAACTTTTAACCGTTTGTAGCTGGAATTGATGCCTTCTCGTTCCCTTTTCAGGGAATTGCTCAGTTTAATGTTGATGAGATCTGCTCCCTGCACGGTACTGAATCTTAAGTGGCTCTGGAGAAGTTGTTTCAGCTGGTGGCCCTTTAAAACCTTTTCTAGACATTTCTCCCTCTGCTGTAGTTGGTAAAATAGAAATAAACCTGCTGTCAGGAGCACGGGGAAGCCATGGGAGCTATTCCCAGGGGAGCGGGCAGGAGCTCCGGCCAAAGCGCCCCCAGCATCGCCCAGCGAGGGAGGGTAAATAAACCCCTGCAGGGGCGATCAGTGCCTTTGGTGTTTCCCTTCCCCGAGCCGGGCTGGCCGGACAGGGCTCCCGGCCCGGACCGCTCGGAGCTGCCGAGTTTGGAGCTGTTGTGGCTCTCCGGCCCCTGCCGCTCCCTCCGTGTCCGTGTGTCAGGGGCCGCCGCCTTGGACCCCCTCCGCTCGCCGCGACAGCTGAACGACTTT
>VWZP01005995.1:168162-435056 GCA_013396995.1 Dicaeum eximium | reverse complement strand
CCCCCCTCCCGGTCACTCCCCGTCCCCTCCCTCCCTCCCGGTCTCTCCACTGCCCCCAACGGCGGCTCTGCCTGTCCCTGAGACCTCCCCCCCGCCCCCAAAAAAAGCCAAAAAGCGCGATCCGCTTTGATCTTGCTTTCAGAAAAGTTCACTTTATTTACAAGGGGGGCGCCGGGGGTTCCCCCCTGTTTACACACACACGTTTGTAAAATTAGCCAACCCCTTGACAAAAACGCAAAGGAATGGCTGAGAAATAAATAAACCTCTCCCACCCTCCGAGAAGGAAAGGCTCCGAGCCACCGGGATCTGCTCCCGCCCCTGGCCCGGGGCTCAGGTGATCCTGCTGCAGAACTCGTCGAAGTCCCTCTCCATGAAGAGCTCGCTCTCGATCACATCGTCCTCCGAGGGGAAGTACTGCTGGCTCTCCTCCTGCGGGGAACCCGCGGCTGCACCGACCCCGGCCCCGGCCCGGGCAGGCGGGGAGCGGGCGGCGGGTCCGGGCTCCCCCGCGCACTCCATCAGCGCCCCGCGGGCGTTCTCCAGCACCCCCAGGTACGAGTCCATGTCCAGCGGGTCCATCTCGCAGTCCGACCCGCCGCTCTCGGTGCCCACCGAGTCCGACCGCAGGTGCATGAGCTGGTACTTCTCCCGCATCAGGAACTGGTTGGTGTTGCGGGGCGCCCGCATGCCCGGCGCCCGCCGGCCCAGCACATTGACGGGCCGCAGGGAGAGCAGCACCCGCGGCCGCGCCGGGCGGTGGCAGCGGCGGAAGGCGCGGCAGTGCTGCTGCTGCAGCTGCTGGTGCTGGTAGTGCTGGAAGTGGCTGTGCGTGCGGCTGCCCAGCAGCTTCCGCGCCCCGCCGGGGACCCTGCCGCGCCAACGGGAGCGGCTGCCGCCCCGCCGGGGCTCGCCGCCCTTCAGCGGCGTCGGGGAGGCGCCTCCCGGCACCCCCTCGCCGCGGGCGGGCTCCCAGGGCGGGCACACGATGAACTCCGCGCGTCGCAGCATCGCGGCCCCCCGGCCTCTCACATGCTCCGAGCCGCCGGGGCGCCCCCGCCGCGCTGCTCCTGCGCCTTCGCCTCTCCGGCGCGTCCTCCGCTTCTCTCCGGGCTGAGCGGCCGCTTCCCAAGAGCCCTGCGGGGGCCTCTGCGGGCGCCTCTACCTTTTCACGATCCGCTCTGTTTTTTTCTTGAGCGGAGCCCGTTGGCAGCGCATAGCCTGGCTGAACGGCTGCGGGCTGCGGGACAGCTTGACGGGTTCCAAGCCGCCGCTTCGGAGATGGTCTCGCCTACTCCCCGGCCGGGCGCTGCCGGGCTGTCAGCGCTGCGCCGAGCACGGCGGGCCGGGGCAGGGCCCGGGAGCGAAGCGAGCGAGGGGAGGGGAGGGCGCTAAGGCTCAGGGACCGCACAGGGAGCGCGCGCACCGCCCGCCGCCCCGCGCCCACTGCCGACGCGCTCCCGCGCAACCCCTACTTATCACCTCCGGCGCAGTCCAACTGCCGCCGCGCCGCGGGGGGAGGCCGCAGCAGCACAGCCACTCCTCGGCCGGCCTGTCCCCGCCAAACTTCGCCCTCCGCGCCCGGGGAGCGCAGGGACTCCGCGTCACTGCAGCCCGCGGGCTCGTATCTTCCCAGTTATCCCGAGTTATCCCGAATTATCCCGGGATCTTTCCCCCCTTGGGCGCGCTGTGGCTTGGCTCAGAGCTGCGGGCGTATTTTGTTCATCTCCTATTCACGAAGGCCGTTTACGCTTAGCTCACCGCGCAAGCACCGTTGCCCGCCCGTCCCTTGCAGCGGCGCCACGCAAACTGCGTAAGGCGCCCGTCCCTTGCAGGGGCGCTACGCAAAGCGCCACGCAAAGCGCGTACGGCGCCCGTGAGGGGCGGTGGGTGGGGGAGCGGTGAAATGGCCGCGGGGGCAGCGGGGAGGGAGAAGGGGCGGCCTAAGGCCGGCACCGGGCGCTGGAGAAGCCGCGGCGCTCGGTGCCAGTGCCCGCGGCCACCCTTCCTCTGTAGCTCTAAGTTGCGGCCGGCGCCACCGCAGGGGAGCAGTGACCTTCCCGCGGGTCCGACAAAATGGTGCCCGCGCCTTCCCCCTCAGCCGCTTCACTCAGGGGGAGTCCCCTCCTGAGGCTTCACGGTGTTGTTTCTTTCTTTCTTTCTTTTTTTAAATTTCCCTTTAACCTTTCCAGCTGAATCGGTGCTTTTTCATCAGTCTAGAGTGAAAAATGAGAGCAGAGACATTAATTCTTGTAGTTTGGGGAATGCCCCAGTTACTTGTGCTGAGCCTTGATCCTTCTTGTACAAATTTCCCCTGATTTGCCAATCTGTTTTAGGTGGGGGTTTTTTGCGCTGTATGTAACTAATCTGACAGTGGCTTCCCTGTTCACCCCTTCCCCATGGCCAATCTGTTAATGGAAAACAAACTCAGTGGTGCCCAAATACTCCCAAGTAAAGGCTGTGCATGAACAAGGGCAGCAACTCCCACGCAGGTAACATTTTATTACACTTTAACAGCGAAGGGCAAAGAAGTACAAAATATACAGGGGGAGACAAGGTAAAAATCTGGATTTGGGCTAAGAACAAATTGCCAACATCTGCCTGTTTCACTGCTTTAGAGTGTCTGTTTCTAAGCAGTGTTTGTTTCCAATTCCATTCAGGAATTCTATGGTATTCCAGTTAAACTCAGCTGGTGTTATCACCTGTGTGTTTTACAAACTAGATGCCAAAATGGAAGGAGCAGGCACTGGAGGAAGCAGCAGCCTCTGGGATCTGAAGGCATGTGAGAGCAGGGGGAGGCGGCGGTGCTTTCGGAGTTCATGAGGATGTTTGTAAAGAAATGCCACATCATGTGCTAGAATCCACATCCCAGCTAGGCACAGGCTTGTTCAAAGGTGTATTAGGCAGCAGTGTGGCTTGAACAAACTTCTGCCATTCCAAACTTCCCTCCTGGATACGGAATATCTCAGAACTCTGTGTTTGTACGGGGGACTCTACCCTGGCAACCACCTGCACCCAGTCTCTCCTGTCCGGCTGGTCAGCCCAGTTGGTCTGGCCTCTGTTCCCTCTGAGTTTGGTGCAGATTGAGTCTGCATTTCTTTTAGCTGTTCTAGAAGGATGTAGGAAATTTTGTGTAGAAAAGAATCTTGTGCTACTTTGTGCAGGCAAGAATTCCAGTTAATGTGCCTCCTTTCACATCTGTTCTCTCTAATCCCCACACTGACACTGCCCTACACAGACCAGGGAATTCATCCTGCACCCAGTCCTGCAAATCAAAAAGTAAAGCTTTTATTGAAACCTTTATTGGTACCTACATCTCTATTAGTAAAGAAGTTTTTAGTGCAATTTGAAATCATTACCTGGAGGCAGCTGAACTGTTTGTGCCACTGTTGACCTGGCTTTCATTCCCCACAGTCTGTTCAGGTGTGCAGACTGGGAGGAGCACCCATCTCCCTCCCTCACCTTCCTGGCTCACTTCTGTTTTTCCCTGTAAAAATAGAGGGCCTTTTCACAGCTGTTCTCAGCACTGGAAAAGCGGAGGAAATGTTTTTGATGTATCATGAAATGTTTTGTAATTTCTCAGTGGTTGCCAGTCAGCAATAATATTTTTTCAAACCCTTAACTTTCCTTTGACATGGGGGAACCCATCTACAAGTTTGGGGCTTTATTTAGTTATTTATTTATTTTAGCAGCAGAGAAGGGACTTCTGTTGTAGCTACAGCCTTAAGAATTGGTATCTTGAGATATTTAAGAGTATCCCTTTAATGGAGGTAAGGTCGAGCTCCGGAGAAGAGTTTGCTAGAGGCCCTTGGTGTCCAGTTACTGGGAGAAGCGCAGTGTCCTGGTCTGGCTGGGTTAGAGCCGGATGAGATTATCCAGGACACCCAGCACAGCTCCTGCCCGGTCTGGGCTCGGGGCCCGTCCCTGGCCCGGGATGGGGCTCATTTCCCGCGGTGCCCTCAGGAGCTCTCCCCGCGGCCGGGGCCCGTCCCTGGCCCGGGACGGGGCTCATTTCCCGCGGTGCCCTCAGGATCTCTCCCCGCGGCCGGGGCCCGTCCCTGGTCCGGGACGGGGCTCATTTCCCGCGGTGCCCTCAGGAGCTCTCCCCGCGTCCATGAGGGGAACACCCGGGCCCTCAGGGACCCTCCCTAGGCTCCGCCCCCGCCCCCCCACCCAATCAGGGGCCGCGGGGCGGGCACGCGGGAAGAGTTTCCCGAGCTGCCTCGCGCCGCAGTGACGCGCCGCCCCGGGAGAGTCGCGCCCAATGGGCGGCCGTCTTACAAAGCTCATTGGTGCGGCCGCAGAGAGGCGCGCGCTGATTGGCCGTGGCGCCGGCGGTGTTTCCGGCCATGCTGCGCCGGGCGCGATTGCATCATGGCGGGACGGAGGTGAGCGGGGGGCGCGGCCCAGCCGGACCCTCACGGCCCTGCCGGCCGGGTTAGCTCGTACGCGCGGCTCCAGCGACGTGTCCGGGGGAGCCGGTGCTGGGCGGCACCTTTAGGGTGGCCCGGGAGAGCGGGGCTCGTGGCCCCGCAGGTGCCGGTGCTGTCACCGCGGCAGCGGGTCCGGCCGGGCTGGCAGCTCCCCTGAGGCGTTTGACGCTATTAGCTCGTGTTTTGTGCCTACAACGTCACGTTCGCGGGGTGTTCTACTCCCTGGGTGCTGGGCAGATTCTTTGCTTTTTCGGCAATTTAGGGGTTACTTATAGGAGGTATTAAAGGTTAGCCAGGTGCCTTATTGCAGGGCTTAATTCCTAGCAAGTTTTGGTTTCATTCGTTATTTGTACGAAGAACTTAAGGTCCCTTACAACGTGTAGTATGTCTTAAGCGTTCCCTTCAGCATCTTTTTAATGGGGGGGTTTGATGAACGCACCCATTTTATTGCTGCAGCTGCGGTGACTTTGATATCTCCAGCAAACCTTGGCTTCCACACCCCGGGAGCCTGCTGGAAACTGCAGAAAGCATTTTTATTCGCTTTAGGGGTGACACGCTTAGAAAGCAGCTGTCAGGTAATAGAAATCAGTTGTCACATAAAAGCAGTGTTCAGTAACTCAGCTGACGCTGGTTTCTGAGCTTTTATTAAAAAAAAATAATTCAAAGTTATTTCAAGATAACCTAGATTTCTTTTTTTCACAATGGTATGTTACATTTTTAATCAAGGTAATTCGATGACAAAAAATTCTTAAGCCATCACAAGATGCAGTGTAAAATTTGGCTCTTGGTAGCACGAAGTTTTTGTATTTAAAGACAGCATTAATTGATGAGTGTGCTTAATTGTTTTAATCGGCCTTTCAGTGTTAAAGGGAAACCTTGTAGGGGAACAGCTGGGCTAGTATTGCAGTTTTATTCCCTGTATAAGGCACTAGCACAAGAATTTCAGAAGCAACATTTGTTCTGTAGTTCAGCATTCTGTTCCCATCCATCCTTCCTTTTGTTTTAAACTTGGTTGTTTCCACCCCTTCTAGAAATGGAGAATTTTGATTATCAGGTGAACAGTTTAGAGTGATGTTACCCCAGAGCAGTACCCAAAAAGGCAGAAATGGGGTGCCAGGTGTGTCTGGTGGAGAAAGGAGGCTCCTTGTCTTTGGAGGGAGCTTTGGTCTCTTTCAGAGAACAGTTTGAGGGAGAAGGTGACTGGAACAAGATAAGAGATTGATCATAAACTCCTGGAAATGAGAAACCTTTTGTACATGTTTGGTTCATCCTCTGTCTTTATACTTGCAGCTTCTCAGTCAACAAAATGATTAATATCTTGAAATAGTTTTGTTTTAATCATATATCTGATGTATGGAAAGCACAACAATATTTCTCTAGCATAGGTTCACTTCATTCGTAGTGGTGTTTTAATTGAATTTTTATTGATTTAAAAAAAAAAAGTTTAAAAAAGCACACGGGAACTTGCTTTTATGGTTTTAATGCATGTTTTTTTCTTTTCTTGTAGATAAGAAGCACAGCTTAAGTCTCAGACTGCTGTGGTACAATCTCCAAACTTTGACACCTCTGCTAGTGAATGTTGTTATCCACTAGAAAAGTGAGTGTACTTAATAAAAACTTGCTTAATGGTGCATTGTCTAAAACTCTAAAACTTGTCAGCAGAAAATGAATAGAGAACCCTTCTTGTGTTTACTGATCTCTGTAAATGTAAAGTGTTGTCTGAAACTGGGGTTTTATTAGACGTGTTTGTATAATTTCTGTAACATGGTTTGTGATGTTTTTGCTCAGTCTGTGTTGAAAGTAATGAAGCTGTCCTTGATTATTTTGTGATTTAAAATACCTAGATTGCTTATAATGGGCTTTTTTCTGTGCTGTAGAGATACTCCTACCTCTGTCTATAAAGTGATTGTTAGATCTTGGCTTTTTTCCTCGGCTGAGGTTGAGCCATGGCAAGATTTTCAGTGTGCTTTTGCCTTTGAAGACAGTCTATTTAAAACTCTGCTTTGTAACTAGGAAAAAATAACCAGCAGTGATAGTTGCATATAAATTCCCAGGAGTATTTTCCCCCTGTTTCTGATGCAATAAATCTGTGCTGTTGCTGTGAGTGTGGCTGGATTTGTGCCCTGTGGTTGCTGGACGCTGCTGTGCCCGTGCAGTGCTTCAGTTGGGAGATGGGCCCACAGCGACTCTGTGATTGACGCGGGGAGTCTGTGATCCCTGAGCAGCCTCCACAGCCCGCTCACAGGCACACCCCACCCTGCCTGCCTCTGCTTCCTGCCCTGCACCTCACAGCTGGCCAGCCTCCAAACCCTTGGCAGCTCTGACTAATTTGGACAGGCTGAGCAGAACATGCAGATCTGAATCCTGAGGTCAGCTGGCTTGCGGGAGATAAAAGCTTTAAGGCTGAATTCTTTTATCGTTTCCATTGTCTCTGTGATCAAATCACTGAGAAACCACACAGCCTAATCAGTGCTTCCAGGAGGCAGAATGGTGAAAACTCTCCTACAAGTTGTGTGTAGGGTAACTCACTGTGCTCAGGGTGGTTGTTACCTTTCTAAAATACATCCAGGCCATGTCCAAGCGTTCCTTGTCAGCCCCTGACTTCCCCTCCAAATGCTATGATGCCTGTGCACCAGGTTGTGGGATTCTCAATTATACTAATGTGATAATGATAAAGGGTAATTTGGGTTTATTAGTGGAGAGAATGATTTGTCATGAATACAAAAGTGTGGAATTGGTCTGTAGCACATTTTTTCATAAGCGTTCAAGCCTTGAACTGGCAATTTTTGTGGTGTTCTGGGTTCCATTTAAGCAAATGTTTTGGAACTTCGGCTGTAACTGGAAGAATTGTCTTCACACATTTGCTTTTGTTCTTGCTTTATGGTTAGTATTTACAAACCTGAGTAAATCACAAGACTCAGGCCTTGTGCTGTTACTTGTAATTCTCTAAAGCAGAGTGAAGCTCAAGGCTGTAGTAGCTGCTTCTGGTGTAAGTGTGCTAAGGAGCAGCAGCATTAAAGTGAGAGATGGAAGAACCCTGTTATTCTGTAGCATTATCTGTTACAACCTTCATAACCAATTTTCTCCTCTTAGAGAGCTGCTGTCTTAAAGCACTCATATTCCCCAGAGCTTTGTTTAGTTCTTGGTGTGGCATTTTGTTGAAATCTGACCCCTTTCTATCTCATAGCAGGTCTGGAACCAGGCAACTGTTGTGTGTTCCTAATTATGTTGAAATTCCTCTTCCCTGTGTTGCTTGTACAGCATGGAAGTGGCCTGTTGGGGCTTAATTTTAATGTACTTATAAAACTCATGTTCATCTTTGCAGTGTTCAACTGTGCTCTCTGCAACCTGGCTGCTTTTAGGGGCATCTGAGATTGCTGGCATAGCCTGATGGAAAATGCTCTTTTAAACATCTAAACAGTGTGAACAAGTGAACAGCGAAAAGGAGCCCCTTCTTCAGTAGTTCAAAGTGAAACTCTCTGATACAAACTGATGCTGAAGGGTCAGTTTGAACCTGGAAGCTTTTCCTGAAGAGCCAAACCTGTAACCAAAACATAATTTACCCTTTGACTGTTTTCTCTGGGAAACAGAAATAAAAACATGATACAAAAAGGGAACAATCAGAGTTGAAGGAATGGAAAATCCTATTCCTGTTCCAAAACTGTGGTGCCAGTTGGTCAAAATTAGGCATTTTTTAGAATGGAGTGCTTTCTTTTATGTCTGCAATGAATCAGGCTCTTTGGAAAACTGAGCTTTGGATTGGTGATATGGATTTGAAAGATGTAAGTTGTATTTGTGGAGTTATGTTTTCTCACTTCTGTTCAATATGTATTTTTTTCTTCTTGATCCTTGTTGGGAAAGAATGGTTCAGCAAGTTCCAGAAAACATAAATTTTCCAAACGAGGAAGAGAAGATATTGACGCTCTGGAAAAATCTTAATTGTTTCAAGGAATGCCTGAAGCAATCAAAGAACAGACCTAGGTAAGAATCTGTTAAAAGCTGTAGCAACTGTGTGTGGCAGTGCAGGGTTGGCTTGGCTGTAATTACTCTTTGTTTTTCCTTGGTTCTGTAAACAGCAGCTGCTCCCTTTGCCAACAGCAGGCCTGGTTCATGCTGCTGTCCCTTTACATTTCTCTTGGTGAAGAATCAGCAGTGTTCAAACCGTTGTAATAAACCTGTAATTTCCTGCCTGGTGGGTTTGTAAGAGAAATGGGGAGGTAAGCAGAGAACTCTTCCTGTTGTGGAGCTGTGGAGCACCGTGCTGGGGTGTTCCATGGGAATGCTGGTAGAGCTGGCAGTGGTAGGAACTGCCAAGTTGGAATGTTCCCTTCAGTCCTGCTGCCAGCATGGCACCTGTGCTTGACTGATCATGGAAGAGGAAGGAATGGACATTTTCCTAGTGAAACACAAGTAGTATAAGCATAGTCACCCTGTGTGAAGGCCTGCTGCTCAGTTTTTGCTTTAATGAGGAATGTTTTGTGTTGTAGGTTTAACTTCTACGACGGCCCCCCGTTTGCCACAGGGCTCCCCCACTATGGCCATATTCTTGCAGGAACCATCAAAGACATTGTGACCAGATTTGCTCATCAGAGTGGTTTCCATGTTGACAGAAGGTTTGGCTGGGATTGCCATGGCTTACCTGTGGTATGTGTCTTGAATTTACCTATAGATACTTCTCTTGGTTCCTGTTTCCCTGTTGCTCCTGGTTATCACTCATATTTCTGTTGCTTTTATACCTGACATTGTTGCTAAAAGAGAAATAGAAGTTCCTTGTCCAGTATGATTCTCTGGCTTTTGTGTGTGGTGAGCTCAGGAGCTTCCTACTATGAACCTGTATTTATTTAGTACATGTTTCAGAAACTGGTGTTTTGTTTATTTTTCTGAAGATACTAAAGAAACAGTCACTCCAGGGTGAGCCTTTGAAATCCCTGCCTAGTTTAGGTGCAGCTCTCATGAAATCTCAGAAGGTTAAAGGAGGCCCCTTGAGCCTCATTAGAATGTATAGGACACATAAAGTATCCAGGGAAATCCTGAAAGCTTTTGATAACAGGATATTTTGTTTGGTTGTTTTCCATGTTCCCAGGAATATGAGATTGACAAGACTTTAGGCATTAAAGGGCCAGAGGACGTGGCAAAGATGGGGATTGAAGCTTACAACAAAGAGTGCAGAGGGATTGTGATGAGATACGCCAAGGAGTGGGAGGTGAGTGGAGGCTCAGTCCATGTTCTGCTGAGCATTTCTAAATGTGTTCCTGCAGAAGTGTTTCAGCTGGGCTGAACTTCATCCTTTTGTCTGTTTATGTGCATAAATCTCATGTCTTTAAGCTCCTGTGTTTGTCCCCTGTGATCCTGAAAGGGGAACAGAAAGAGCACCACTGTGGCTCAGAGCAGAGACTGCTGTGCTGTCAAGAAAAGGTTACTTACAGGTTACCTGGAGCTGAAAGTGTCTAATGAGATACACTAAACAAATAATAGACGTTGAGCATTGTCTCTTTCTTTGTGTCTTCTCTTGTAGAGAAAATTGAAAGATCTGTCTTTGGTTTTCTAATGGAGCCATTAAAGAAAATTAACATTAACCTCACTGCTTTTCTGCTCCTCCTTCCCCACAGTCTTTTCATTGCCAGAGTGCAGGGCAGCAGCTTGTATTTTTGGAAGAAGAGAAATTCTCACATCTGGTTTTGTCACGAGGTGTGGGTAAACCCTCAGTCTTCCTAGAGAGTATTGGTGCATCCCAGGAATACAGGGAGAGTTTTGGTGTGTGCAAGTTTGAAGAATGGTAGTTCCCTAAAATGATTTCCAATAAAGCTTTATCTTAACCATAATTTTTTTTCCCTAGGCAGAACAGTCCTAATTATTTTAATTTTTCATTGTGCAAAAGCTCTTCTACTTCATCGCATTCCTCTGCATGTTTCTAGTCCTGCTGTATTTCTTTCTGTGGAAATAGGAGTTTCTTACTTGAGTATCACTTGCTTCTTGCCCTTGGGAGCATTTTGAAGTTATGGCCAGTGTCTGAAGAAACCACAGGTGCCTTGGGTAGATTAACTGTGGCCTAAACCTCAACGAGTGGCTGGATGAAAATCAGACAGTTTGTTTTCTTCAAGTTACACTCTGAAATGTTGTATTTCAACCCCTTCATCAAAATTCTTAGTTGCTTTTAGAAATAAAAATTGCAAGATCCATTCTCATTTGTTGTGATGGTTTAACCCCAGCTGGCAGCCAAGTACCAATAAGTGGAGATAAGAACAGTTTAATTGAAACAAAATAAAATATTATAATGGTGCTAATTATGATGATAATAATAATAGTAAAAGCGAAGAGAGAGGAGGAATAACAGCCAGGAAAACCAAGTGATGCCCAGACTGGCTGCTGAGTGATGCCCAGCCTGTCTCTGCCCAGTGATTAACAGCTCCTGGCCAAGTCCCCCCAGTTTCTCTGCTGGGGACAATGTCCTGNTGAAAGATCTGTCTTTGGTTTTCTAATGGAGCCATTAAAGAAAATGAACATTAACCTCACTGCTTTTCTGCTCCTCCTTCTCACTGCTTTTCTGCTCCTCCTCTGACAGGATCAGCTGTCCTGGCTGTTCTACCACCAGCTCCTTGTGTAGCTCCTGGCTGGCACAGCCTGGGAAACTGAGGACTACTTGCTTAGGGCAAGCCCTACTCAGCAGCACCTAAGCCAGCAGTGGTTTAACAGCATTATTCCCATCCTATTCCAGAGCACAGCACTGTACCAGCCATGAAGAAGAAAATTAACTGTCCCAGCCAAACCTGGAACAT
This sequence comes from Dicaeum eximium, assembly GCA_013396995.1. NCBI lineage: Eukaryota > Metazoa > Chordata > Aves > Passeriformes > Dicaeidae > Dicaeum > Dicaeum eximium. The sequence goes on along the minus strand of VWZP01005995.1, from coordinate 423,850 downwards.
TTGTGGCTCAATTTCCATACCTTTTAACTTGCTGTGCTTCAGCAACTGGTGTTTTTGCAGTGCTAGTTAGTCCAAGCACTTGATCATTTGGGTGGTGAATGGATTTTAAATTTTGTTTTGTTCATAAACTTGTGCAGGTATATGTGTATTTGAGATGATAAATAAAAATAATGAAATTTGTTTAAATATCTTTTGACTTGTAATAAATTATTTTGGAATATTGCTAGGAGAGGAATTACCGACATTCCTGTTAGATAGTGTTTATTTTCTGCCCGGAGTAGCTAGCAAATATTTGAGCCTTATGAAAAAATAGAAAAGATTCCTTGCCTGAGTGAGTTCCTACAATGCTGAGACCAAACATAATGCTCCAACTTTGTGGATCCTTGTGCTAATCAGTCCTAGGCCATGGATCTTATTAGTGGAATGTCAGAGTAGCTTAAAGGTCAGGATGGAAAGTGATCCATGTCAGGAGCTCAGGTGTTGTATGAAAATGTAGAGAATGAATGTGTTTTGTGTTCAGTTTGTTGGTTTGACATCCAGTGTGGGCTGTGTGTAACAGTGTCAGGACAGGTGTCCCTGGCTTGGCTGGCTGCAGAGCTGGGGCTTTGGATGGCTGTGAAATCCCACTTGTCCCAGTGAATCCCACAGCTGGCTCATTCCTCATTAGTGCCTGTATGTGACCATGATCTGTCCTGAGACAGGGGCTGGCACCTGTCACTCCTGTGGCTTTGGCAGCCCTCTCATGGCTCTGGGAAGTCAGAGAAGGCAGTTGGCCCTGGAGTAGTTTGATAACTTGTCATGTATCAATTTCTTTCAGCATTTCTTTGTCTTCAAGTTACATCATGTTTTCATGTAACTGAAAGCTGATAGACTACATCTTCTGGGTTTTCAGTGTCTCTGCAACAAGTAGTCTTAAAAATAGAAGTGAGACCACTGTAATGAAAAGCAATTTTCAGGAATTTGAACCTTGGCTGAACCTTGAGTGATCCATCATTTCTATTTGATGAATGATCCAAGAGATCTACCAGTTTTGCTGTGTTGAACACACTTGCCTGTTGTGTGACCTTGGTTCTAAATAACCATGCTCGTGGTTTCATTCCTTCCTTATTCTTGCCTGTATGAATACACTGTTTGGAACTATTATTAGGCTAAAAGATTTTATAGCTGTATTTCACTGAGATGAGACAAACACTGCACTTAAAAATCCAGCTGCTTTTTATTTTACAGTATAAATATTGGTAATGTATGGTGATGATGCATTGTTAAGATGCCTTTCAATCTGTTTTTGTGTCTTAACAGTTCAGTGTTACCAGATTAGGACGCTGGATTGACTTTGAAAATGACTATAAAACTCTTTACCCTGAGTTCATGGAGTCTGTGTGGTAAGTGAGCATGCAGTGCTTTATAGATTTGAAATGTGAAAAAGGCTTCACTCACTGCAAACATGTGTTGGTTCATGTATCACTAGAACTGTTCTGAAAACACCAAATGCACATAAAACATCACGCAGAGTAATTAAAGTTATGTGAAATCTCTTGATGTCCATGTGACAGAATTAATTATTCCATTTTTTCCTTCTCCAGAATAGCAGGGCTTTGCAAAATAAGTGCATGAACACTGCTTTTAGTGAGCCCTGAAATCTTACTGCTCCATGTCAACTCAAAAGCAGTTTCTGAAGATCTATTAATATGGTCCTTGGTTGGTTTAGGAAATTACATTCTATCTCTGCATTCTTGATGTTCTTCACACTGTCAGCTGTAAATGGGCAAACTGTCCAAGCTCAGTTTAGCTCCAAACCTCTTCTTCAAGCCTGATTTTAGAGGCTGTGAATGTGCTGTTTTCTTTTTCTTTGCATCACAGCTTGACAACTGTCTTGGACTCTTGGTGCAGAGCTTAATAAAGTTAGGGTGTCATGGCAATGTATTCAGGGTGCCTGTTGGGGTTTCAAAAGACAAGACAACCTTGCAGGTTAAGGATTATCAGATTGGTTTAAAACTGAAGAAATAGCAACTGTGAGTCCTTTGGGTGATAGAATGACAAGGTGAATTGCAGGGAGAGGTTTGGCAGAATATATGCTGACAAAAATCCATTGAAAAGCAAATTATGTGCATAATAAAGTATTACAGAATATTCGGTAATATTAGCATTACTAATCAGCTTTAATTGTATAGTTAATTTAATAAAGTTATGACAATGGATTGGCAGACCTTTCAGATGTCCCTGAAGCCACTGCAGAGGGCTGAAGTGCCAGTGAGATTTCAGTGAGCATTGGAAAGATGGTGGGAAGGCAGCAGATGTTTAACTCACTCAGCTGAAGAAACCCTACATAATTATAAAGCCAAAATAGACAAGAAACCTTCATTTTGTAAATTACAAAAATACTTAGTGGCACCTCAAATCCTGTTTAACTGGCAGTTTAAAAACCAAACCTGCCTTGAGCTAGTTGCAGGGTCTCTCTCAGCAGCCCAAGCCCTTTCTTGGTGGTTTGTTTCTCCCATCACCTCTTCAAAAGGCAGTTTCTGGTCTTTCGTGTGTGTTACAGAGATCACCTTCTCTAATGCTTGATTGATACAAACTCTAAATTATATTGGATCTGAAAACTCAGTGAGATTTCAGGAAGTATGTAGGCAGACAGCCTCTGAATTTTGTACTTCTTTTGCTTCCTGATACTGTTAAGTGTCCGTTAAATCACATAATGAAACACATTTTCTGTTTTTAAAAATTGGGGTTTTTTTTGGAAAGTCTTCTAGGACTGAAGGAGATAATGCTTAAAGAGAGCTCTCTCACTGCACGTAGAGTGGTGCTTTTGGCAGGGTAATGCACAATTTCCTAAAAATTAAATAAATTGGATGGTTACCCAGGCAATCAATCATCAGACCCACAAGGTGTTACTGAAGTCACTTTGCACGTCCATCAGGAGTGTTAATTTGAGCTGTAGGTTCTAGCATCCTTCTCGCACAATTGATTCAATTTTTTCAGAGCTCCTTTTGAAGTTCTTTTAAAAAGTTTTAAAATTTAGTGTCCAGCTATGTATAAAAGAGAAACTGCAGCTTAATTTCTGCACTGACTGCCCTGGAGACCATATTTGCCTGTCCAGTGGTTTTACCTTGTTGTTGTTCTGTCTGTGCGAGTACAATGCTGATTTTAGGCCCAGAAAAAAACCTGGTTATGAAAATGGTAGTAGGCATGGCAGTTGTAGGTTTTGTGGTTAAAATATGGCAAGGAGTTTGTCTTCAGTCATATAATCAGCTAAACCAGTCTGTTCAGGCTATTTTTTTTCTAGTCTGTAGCTTTTCCTGCACTTCTGGAGGGGCTTCAGCTGGAATATTTTTTGACATGTGGCGTACTCTTCCTTGTTTCTGTTGAGTTCAGTGAGATAATGTAATGCTTGTGATAAATGTTGTTTTCAGTGGTGGCTGATTTGATCCAAGTTATTTAGATTCGAAGTATTTAGGACTCAGACACCAAATACATCTGTTGTACAGTGTCTCTACAAAACAATCTTAATAAGCTCAGAATGCTAGAGAGCATTTCTTTTTCATCTTTATAATTGGTCTGGTAGAAATGACTACTTTGTTGGCATTTTGATGCTATGTCATATGATGACTGACTAAACTGAATTTTCAGCCTGCTAAATTTTGACTTACAACAAAACATTCATTGGTAGAATTGTGGTATCCTGGCAGAATTTTTCAGGGGAGGATTGAAAGTTGGTGTCAGTAAGAGGTGATACTGCACTGGTTTCATGTGTTAAGATCCAGTCAACTCTGCACATATTAAATAACTTAAATAGGACTTTTAAGTTCTAATTCTGTACAATTTGTCCTGCAGCCAGCTTAGATCTCAATTAAAAAGTGCCCTTCACTGGATCAGTGCAATGAGAGTGATATTCCTGAGCTGGCTGGCACAAACATGAAATATGTTCTTGCCTTTTTTTTTGTACAGTCACAAGACACATCAGTGAGGAGTTTGGGAGCTTAAACTTCTTACTGAGGTGGTCTGAAAGAGACCTTTGGGATTTGGAATAACGGTAAATGGTTGTCTTCAGTTGTATAGGTGTGGGCTGGGTGTGTTTGCCCTGGGGCAGCTCTCCCTGGGCTGGGGAAGCAGCCGGTGGGATGAGGGGATGATGCCAGGGCTTGGCCTCTCCCCCTGCTCCTCTCAAGTGTGGCTTGAGCAGATTCCTGTCACCATCTAGTGCCCAAATGAGCAACTGCGGGCTGAGCCTGTTAGAGACCATGCTTGGTGGCAGAGCTCTGGGAGGAGGTGCCAGGGAGAGCTGGGCTCACACCTGACCTGCCCTGAGAGAGGCCCAGCACTCAGCACTAAACCAGAATGATCTCACAACAACAGATCTCTGAATAGAAATTCTCCTAGCAGATTTCTAGAAATAGATTTCTCCTAATAGAAATCACTAGTGCATTCTGTGTATCCCATGACTAATGATTCTTTAGAGAGATACTGGTGATAAGAAATGTGGTTTGTCCATTTTTCTATGAGCTACTTGTGTTTTTCCCCTCATTCTTATATTTATTTTGTGCATTAAGTTCTATAGTCTCCTTGTTGTTACCTTCTCACCATTCCAGTCTGTTGTATCTCCTTACCTGTGTTTTGGAGGAGGAATACACTGCAGTCCTATGGATGATCTTTGGGATAAGTCTAGCATCAGTTTTAGATACTCAAATTTTCTGTTATACAGGTATTTTGCATTTCTGGCTTGATCCACATTCTCTCAACAAACACGCTGTTGTGAAGATTACAGCTCAGAGGGTAGACCTGGAACAGGATGATCTCTGTGTGCCAGGATTTTAAAGCTTTCAGTGGTAGTTTAACATAGAATTTGACTCAACAATTCCTAGGCCCTTCCGAGGCCTTGGAACAAAGAAATACTTTTCCTGACTTTCTTCAGGAGCTGTCTTTCCAAGATGCTATTCTAAAGATAGGTTGTGTTTGTTATTGGAATTCGTGTTCCACTGAGGTTTATGCTTTTTTGATTCACATCCAGTGTTTTTAGAGTACTTTTTTTTGTCCCTAAGCATCTGGTTTTGATTGTTGCTTTCATTTTGATTTTCACTTGTTTTTCAAGTGTTGTCCATGAGTTGTAGGAAGACCTTTTCCTTAGAAGTTCTGCTTCCCATGGTGCTGTTAGGATGCTGTCAGTGTTTGCTGAACTTTTAAATGACAGGGCTTCTTATATTGTGTGGTGTTTGTGTCTGGATTTGTTTGGTTGGTCTACAGAAGCTATAAAATTTTCCTTTTATCTTGATATGAACTGATGTGAGGTCACACAGCAATAATTTTGTCTGTTTACCTAAAGTATCATGGTTATGTTGAAATCATAGACCTCTATATCCTGCTGTCCTAATGGCCACAGAACTGCTTACAGTTCCTGCTGTTTTTTCTTTAAAGAGAAAAAAAGAGGGGACAGGACTTTATGTGTTTGAAAATAAATCTTAGTGTTAGTTCTCTGGAAAGATTAGAGTTCTCAAACCCTTAGAAAACCCTTAGATACTGATCATTGCAAACAGAGCCCCTTGCTCCCTCAAAGGAATGGCATTAAGAACTTAGGAAGCTGCAAGATCAAATCCTTCTCTGATGCGATGTGTTTGAGAAGTGCAGCTTGCTTTGGATACTGAGAGATGCTGGATTCTGTGTGGGATGCCAGGGGTGTTTGCAGTGCTGCATTGACTGATTCAATATCTTTTAGAAACAAAAGCTCCCTTTGCAGGAATTTGGTTATATTCATGTGGTGTTTGTGTGCTGTGTGTGTGACTTGGATGAACAAATGTTGCAGGAAGGTTCTGGTTTTTTGGGAATTCTGGGGACTGCAAGGCTTTGTTATTGACTGGGCTGGAAGCTCATGACACTTCAGAAACAACAAACCCTTATCACTGTGGAAGTTAAACATTCCTTGCACCTTTAGGGACCAGATTCTCTCTTAACAAGAAGCTGAAATATGCATCTTGAATTTTATCTTTTCCCAAACTGCATTTTTCTTTAGTAAGGGTCTGAGTGCTGCTCCCACAGCCAAGAGGATGCAACTAAATTTATTTATGTGTGAGGAGAAATGTAGCAGAATTAGAGGAAGAGGATTTGATTTCTCACTTCTGTGAGTAAATATTTTGTTTGTCACTAGAAAGGAGCTCTGTAGTTTCCTTAGATTATTATTTCTTTTTTCAGAAATCACTGCATTTTCAATTTTGGCTTGCAAACCTGGGGCTTCTTTCTTGCAAAGTGTCTGCATTTTTCAAACATAAGGGTTAATCTCATGTTTTGTGAGATTATTATCTAAAATATTGTGGTGACTTTTTAGTCAAAACATGATCTCCATGTGTAAGTGACTCTTACTGTTAGAACCATCTCATCTTTGGCAGGTGCTGTGTTTCAGGTGGGCACTGCTGCAGGGAGCTCTTTGGGAATCATCTCTGCAGCTGTGGTGGTTGCACACACCAGCAGCTCCCAGCACCTTTTTTGTTAAGGAAACCATTTTAGGTGCTTTTTAAGATAACAAAAGAGCCTATGTAGTGGTAATGAGGGCTATGGCATCAAACAGCAGTCTGGACTCAATTCTAATTCTGTTTATTCCGCTGGAATGGCTGTGTGGGGGGACAGGTTGTGCCAAACTCCAGGTGAGTGCTGGCTGTGGCCCCTGAGGAGCTCAGGATGTGGTGTGAAGGCCATTCCTGCTGTGAGTGCACAGCTGGAGCTGGGCTGTGCAATGGGATGGGACTGCCACAGGAGGGAGATGCCGGCCTGGATTGGGAGCCTGGCAGCTCCACGTGGTGCTCACCTTTCCTGAGCAGCTCCCTGAGTTTACAGTGATATTTACAGCTGAATTAAATATTCAGTGTTTCTCTGAGTAGTTTCGGTGTGCTGTTAGTAGGCAGTGTTCTATAGAAAGTGAAGTGGAGCCTTTTTCTGTCCGTGTTTGAGATACTGGTTTTGAAAGGCAAATAGAACACCTTCAGTTGGAATGCTGTCACTTGTCACAGCCTGCATTAATTATGCTCTGAGGGGGTAAGCATACATTTAAAGTTAACTCCCACAAAAACTAGTGCAGTTAGCCAGCTCAAATTTATATGCTGAAAGCTGGTGAAACTATATTCAGGGATCATTTTTATAAAAGACTGATCTAGATTTATACAAGTCTTAAGTTGATAAGCTTAAAATGTCCACTCACTGCTAAAAAACACTCACTCACTGCTATGTCTTAGATTTGGGCTGGGGGTCAGGCAGCCACATCTTGCCTGTTGGTGACGTTTCTTGGTTGAACAAGGTTTCTTTGGAGTTGTGTGTAAGGTAAGGCACCTTTGTAGGAGTGCACAGCTCTGAGAGGCTCCTTGGTTCCTCTCTGGCAGAACTTGATGCTGCTGAGGGTCTTAGAGGCTTTTTTCATCTCAGACTTTGGATTATATAATTTTTCTGATGTTAGTGACCATTCCAGGAGAGTTTTGGACTTTTACTGGAGGCCCACGGTTGAATCTGAGTGGACTGCACATCTTTTCCATGTGACATTCTGTATTTTCTCCAGCTGCCTAATCTGCAGTGTAATAATTATTCTGATTAAGGTATCACAGGACTTCCATGTCAGCAAGCCAGGGCATGTCTTTTGATAGCCTTATTTTGGGCCACAGATAAAATCAGTGCACAGATAAAATCAGAATATCTTTTGATACTCTTATTTTTGGCCACAGATAAAATCAGTGCAATAGTCTACTTGTGTTTTTTGTTGAAGATGGTAATTTCAAGCATAGAAGACAAGGCACTGACTGAAATACAGGTCCAGATTCTCAAGCACAAAATGACAGCCTGCAGAAAGAAGTGCTGCTTGCCAGGATTGGGTTGGTTGCTTAGCAATGAGCTATTTATCTGCAAAGGGACCCAGAAAAGGGATCAGGATGGTTTGAAAACAGTTTGAATAAAGGAGCTTTTAAAGTCAGCAGAGTTGAACCGTTTTTCTGTGAAATTCAAAATGCTGAGGCTCTGCAGCAGCTGTGATTTATGAGTTGAAGTTGGCAGGATTATTTAAGGCTTGCCCTCTCCTGTCTTACAGCCTGCAGGCTGTGCCACTGAGTGTGCCAGTCAGTGAGACATGAGAGGCTGATAAATGTTGATGATCCTTGAGGAAACCCTGGAGTATTCAGGGTTTGTCCATCACATGGACACCTTGAGTGGTTGTGTGAAGTGTTTCTCTTCCAGCTCCCATTCACCTTGAGCATTGACTCAGTTTGTCACTTATAATATTAAGGGCTTTCTTGATTGTTTCAAGAAACATGAGGATCCAGCTATGCTACATGCTGTACTGATGATTTCCTAAGCACAGTTAGACCTTGGTGTGAGACTGGTTTTGGTGAGGATCTGAGCTCAAAGTAGAACATTAAATTGCAGCACCATGAAACTGAGTTCATTATTTTTCATGGTTAACTGTGCTCTCCTGTGGAAAATGCTCTCAGATTATCAGGATTTACTTGGGGTGGGTTGCAGGTGACTCTGACCTGTATCTGTCTCTGCTGTAGCACTGGTTGCTGCAGCAGAAACTTAAGCTTATGTGAGAAGTGAGCAGCCATGTCACTACAGCTCTTCTCTAAATTATGACTGATTTCAGCCTTGTTAATTGTTCATATTTCAGGTGATCTTTGTATCAGAAAATCCGAGAAGGTATTTAGATGGAACACAAATCCATAGTGCTGGTTAATCTCTGTGCTATGCAGCCAGTGCATGGAATACCAAGCTGCTAGTACCAGCTAAAGCTAAAAAACTGCCAGAAATGCAGTTGCAATCGATTATCTCTTTGCCTTTTGACTTGCAGATATTTTCTTTAGTTTATAGTGGATTTTTTTTTAAAAAGGTGTCATTCAGAAAGAAACTCCAACTAGAACAGACCCCATTTTGTAGTTTATTTACTAAATGTGAAACACCAAGTTATTCCTTGTTCCTTTTGTACTTCCAGGTGGGTTTTCAAGCAGCTCTATGACAAAGGACTGGTGTATAGAGGGGTTAAGGTCATGCCTTTTTCAACTGCATGCAACACCCCCCTGTCCAATTTTGAGTCACATCAGAACTACAAGGTAAGTTGCAATCAGATTTCTCTGTTTTCTTCTGTTTGAACTTGAAAGGCTTTAGTACTTTTCACTTGGTGGTACCTAAACATGTCATTGCACTCCAAACTGGTAGTAAAAATCTAGGTAAATGGGTTAATTTTGATAATATTTTGCTGTATTTGTTTGGATCACTTGATCTTAGACTTCCTCCTTGGTTACTACTTAAAGAAGTTTAAAGTACACACTTTGTTTTACTGTGGTCCCTCTCCTCTCTGTGCTCTCAAGCTTTAATTGCAGTGGTGGATTTTTATGCTGAATATTCAGAGAGCTGCAGTTGTCCCTGTCTAGGCACATCTGAAAAGAAGAGAGTCTTTGGCAGGGTTTGAATCTTCTGTGAGGAGATTTGTAAGGAATGTCAGACTCTGTAGCTGTAGGATAGTGGTTCTTCTAAGAATCATTAATTTAGATTGGAAACCCCAGAAAATGTTTTACCTAATATAATGCAGAATTTACTGTGGTTTATAAAATGTTCCTTTAAAAATGAGTGACAAGATAAAGCATGTGCAGCTTCTCACTTGCAACAAACTCATGTTCACGTATGTGAAGGCAGAACTTGTGTCCCAATTTTCCAAATTCCAACCTTAGATAGAGGTTTGTAGATAGAGGTTTTGTGTCCTTTCCAATCCTGACCCAGGCCTCCATATCCTTATATTGTAAATCTTTCACTTGCATTGTGAGAACAGAGAGCTAGCACAGATTGTACATCTGGTCTCTACATCTTGCCTAAAAAAGGCCAGTTTTCTGGGCAAAAATAGTGTTTTTAAAACAAATGTTTAAATAGACTTGGGGTACAATGCAGCCCACAGATACCAGAGAGATACCAGAGATTTCACTTTTGCTGAAGGGTATTTATACTGAAGAAAAATTGGTTTGTGATTTATAAAAGAGAAGTTTGCAAAGATATCTTGGTATTTGTGGCTGTCTGACAACTGAAATAATTACTTTTCTTGTCCTTATTGGCTGACATTTCACACAGGCTCAGATAAATGAGCTTTCTTTAGAACAAAGACGGTTTTGGAGGGTTTGTGTGTATGTGTATCTATTGCTTTTTTTTTCCATAAAGCTGAAGCTCTTTTCTCTCCTTGAGTCTTAATGAAATATTTAGGTGCTGTTTCTTACTCTAGAACCAGAGGTGTGTGTGTGGGATGCTGCTCTGCCACTCCATGCAAAATTACCTTTCTCAACTGCTAGAAATGGTGTTTGGATGTTGTGGGTCTGTGAGCTGACAGGATTTATTTTTGGTGAGCACAGTCATTTCTGGGTGTGAGGCAGCTGTTGCCTTTCTCACAGTGGAAAGCAGCCTTTGGCTACTGTTTATTGATCTTCTGAGAGCTGGGACACAGATCAGGAGCAATAGGACACGTTCAGAACCAGAGTTGGGTGTCCAATGCACACCTGAGTTAACAATGCTAGCAGCTGCTGTTGCATTAAACTGAAGAAACTGTGTCTGCAGGTGAAATTTGAACAGCTAAAACACAGCACAATATCATTACCTGTCAGCCTGGATGGTATTTTTTATGCTTTGCCAGTTGTTTTTATCTCCTTGGTGAGCTCAGAAAGCAAAGTGAGTAGCCTGCAGTGCTGCCTTGCGCTTGGTACCAACAGAACCGAGAGCTCCAGCTCTGCCTGCTACTGAGCACGGGCCACGGGTTATGTAATATTTATGTTTTACTGTTGACTGCTCCAGATGTTCACAGAAAATTCCCTCTGGAGCAGCCCTCAGCTCAGACATAAATAGCTGCCTGTCCCATGATGCCATTAGCTGTTCCATGATGCTGGATGGAAACCAAAGCGCCTCGCACGAGACGTGCCGAGGCCACAGGACCTATTTCTGGGCTTAGGGTCCGTGTGCATGGCACCCTCTGGGCTGGCGTGTAGAATTTTGTAGTGAAAATTTCACAGTTGCAGGATTAGACTTGCTTTTACAAGCAGCTTTTCATCATATGTGAAATGTGAAGTGACTGAATAGGGTTGTAGTTGGCTAAAAGAAAAACTTCTTTTCAGGGGACTTTTAGGACTCATTTGAAAGTGAAGTTTTATAGAGTAGCTGACAAAGGTCTCCTTCCCTGAGGTGTTTTTACTCTTAAATATTGATATATTCTTGTTTTTAAGTACCTATAATGTTTTTTCCCCCCCTTGTTAACAATAGGTTCTTAATTAGAGAGTAACAGTTTTATGTGATGGCTGCTCTTCCTAATCCCTGGCTGCAGAAGAAAATGTGGAAAAGACTTTATTTAGCACTATCTGAGAAACTGCTGATTTTCCTGACCCTTGAGATTGGTTCTAAACTTCAAAAATGGGGTTATAAGAGGTACCTAAAGGAGCCACTCTTGTCTTTTTTTGGTGTTTTGGCAGCAAATCCCCCAAATGTCCCTGCTAATGGGAGATGTTAACCCTGTGGCCTTGTTGGACTGACAGACTGCACTGGTGTAATGAGGAACTCAGTGACTGGTGCTCTATTCTGGCTGTAATGCTGCCACTTCACCTTTTATATTACAGAGGAACATGGCATGTTAAATTGTTTTTCAGGATGTTCAGGATCCTTCAGTGACGGTGAGCTTCCCATTGGAAGAAGATCCAAGTGTTTCTCTTGTTGCTTGGACCACGACTCCCTGGACCTTGCCCAGCAATCTGGCCCTTTGTGTTAACCCAGAACTGCAATATGTAAAACTGAGAGGCAAGTGTTGAACACCTCTTCCTTCAGTGCCTGTGAATATGTACTTATGTTTTGTATTTTACACTGGTTTATGCTAAATTTACAAAACTTTTCTGGGGTTGAACCAGTGGTAGTTTGAAGGATGAGCTCCACTTTGCATATGGCTGATGATTTCCAGTTGCTCTGCTCTTGTTATTTAACATTAATTGAGAGGACTGTTCCTTAAAAAATACTGATAGATGAAATAAAGAATAATGAAAAAGGTGTGTGTGTTTGTAGTCTTTAATTATGCCCTCATCTACAAACACCTCCCTTTTTTTTTAAAAAATAAAATAGTGAGTAGGAATTTCCAGTTTCACTATAACCACATGAATCTGTTGTGTGTTAATCATGAAGCTGTGCAGGCCTTTGCAGTGAACTCCACGTGTTTGGGTTTTCTTTCTTTGAAGAGAGCTAAGTATGTTTCAGTTTTCAAAAGTTTTAACATAAATTTGGTCATCTTAAAAAGAAATACTGGGTATTTTCAGAAATAACCTCACTTGCCTGAGGTGCTGAGTTGGGTTTGGATGTCTCTGCCTCACTGCTGTGGGACAGTGACCCTGAGATGGCAGGGTAGCAACCTGAATAAAACCTGTCATTGAAGTTAGGAAATCAGGGTGGTTTGGGATAGAAAATGAGTTTTCTTCATAGCATTTCACTCTTTTTTCATGTTAACTTCCTCTGTTGGTATATACTTGTTTTATAAAGAAATCCAAGCATGTAATTGAAATAGGAAATCTCAGAAAGGCTGCATAAAGTGTAATCATTACCTTACAACTTAATAATATTGGTTTTATGTAGTCATTGTCCATCTTCCAATTGTTTCCCTCTGTTTCAGTTACAATTTGCTAAAACTTCTCAGTTGCTTTTTTATTTAACTCAGCAATAATAGACAAGGTATTTCTGCCTCTGCAACAACAAAACACACTGAAAATCAGTGGCCTGGGTTTTATCCTGTGGTTTCTGTTTAAACTTAGCCTTTGAAAAGTGTTTCTTAACTGGCTGTGTGGGGAAAAAGTAGCTGGAAAGGTTCTATTGTTACAGTATCTTGCATATATTGAAAGGTTTCATAATGGTGCAAATGAGGGGATTAAATTGAGATTTGTGAAACTCCTGTTTTATTTTATATTCTAGATAAAGCCACAGGGAAGATTTATATTTTGATGGAGTCCAGGCTGGTGGCACTGTACAAATCTGACAGTGAATATCAGATACTTGACAGGCAAGTACATGAATTATTATACTTGCTGGCTTTCAGTGTTTTTCTCGACCAGAAGTGAATTGTTTTTAAGAAGATGGATTTCCCTGCATCTGTGTTTATATTGGAGAAATCTATAAAAGGAATTGAAATTTGCTGGAACAAATTGGTCTTGTATGTGAAGCTACAAATAGAAAGAAGTTTCATTGGGTCCTTGTATTGTGGTGGGGAAGAAAGGTCCCATAGTCCACCCCTCTCCTGTGTGTTCACAATAAAGTGATAGTTTGAGAAAATGCTGGAGGTGTGGGCCAAATGCTTTCTTCTACACATTATGTAAAGATTTAAAGGGAAATGGGCAAAACAATCCCATTGTTTCTAACAAATAAATATTACTTCTGTTATTAGAGGCAGTCATTGTTTTCTGCAGGGTGCTTATTCATCTTGATTAGGTGGAAAAATAGGAATTATTTAAGAAGTCAGACTGAGCAGCGGGTGCAGGTATTAAATTCTGTGTCTCTTTTAGACAAAATGTTTGTCTTGGCTTCTCTTAAACCTTTTGTATAAACCAGCAGCCTGCTAAAGAGGTCAAATACAACAAATACTTGTTTGCTCACTTTATTCAAACAAACATAACTGGAAAACCCTATAAAACATCACATAACCACAATAAAAAAAAATAAAGACTAGAAATGTTTTTGAGAATAACACTCCTTCTTCACTGGCATCAGTTATTTCTATTTTTGTCTTTTTATCAAGCAGTTGTAAGCTTTAAATTGAAAAAATAGTGAATATTTCAGCTAAGCAGTTGCATGTAATCATTAAATAAGGGAAATACAGAGCTGGAATGTTTAAGATGTTTCCTATTCTGATGGCTCATACTGTGACAGTTGAATTATTTTATATTTCTGCATTGATTTCCATCCTTCTTCCCTCTGTGAGAATGCTCTTAATCTGTCACTTGGTCTGTACCAATTTAAGCTGGAGTTCAGTTTCTAAAGATGATGTTCGGTGCTCTCATTCTTCAGGCTTGGTTGAACTTCTGATTTCTGGATTTTTTGTTCCCTCTGAGTCATCAGTGAAACCACTGAACAGTGTCAGTGTCAGGATGGTCCTGCCAGGATACCACTAGGAATTTTCTTTTGGTCTGATACTGAATTAACATCAGTTTCCTCTTGAAGTGGTGGTGTATCCTCCAGTTCAAGTATCTGTTGGAATGATAAAGTGTCAAAACTCTCACTAACATTAAAACCTAAATTTGATCTGCTTGCTTGCTATCTAAGCTGGTAAGTTTGCCCCAGTAAGTTTGGCTTTGTGTGTCTTGTTCTTGACAAATTCCCACTGTATGTTCTTTAGCACTTCAGGCTCTCAGTCACTGGAAGTTGAATCAGGTTGTTTGACCTGGCTCAGTGGTTTTTAGGTCCATCAGTGCTTCAGTTCTCTTGGGAAATACAGATATTCTGTTCCTTTTTGGTCTTTTGAAACCTGTTCAGAGTGTCTAAAAACTAAGCCTTCTATCAAAAGCATTTTATTTTTTAAAATATTTTTAAATATATTTGGTTTAGGCTTAAAGAAGAAGCAAGCTAGTTCATATATTAAATTTGTTGATCTGTTGTCTTTTGCTTCCAAATTCTTCTTTTAATGCAATACTACAAATTTAACTTCAGTGTGACTGCAGTCATTCTACATCCAGGAATGCACAGAACATTTTGGCCTTTTTTGATGTGGTGTATTCATCAGAAATTTGAGAAGCCTGCTCTTTAAGGCAATCATACACATTTCAGGTGTTGTATTTATGTCCATGACTAATGGTATTTCTAACACCAACCGTCACCCCCCCAGTCTCTGATTATTAAGTTTTCCTTTTTGTTAACCTCTGCCTATCTATAAGGCTGCTAGCAAATCTCTTTGCAGAGCAGTATATTTTAATTCTTTTTGTATTAGTGCTGTGGTCTCTTTTCAAGCTGATTTATTTTCTGGTTTTGGTTCTGCTCCAGTTTTTCTGTTATGTAATAATTAATTTTCTCAAATGTGAAATGTGAGACAATTAAAAGGTAGCTGGTAGTTAAATGGATCTGTGAAAGATTTTGATCTGTGAGTATCTAAGCTCATGGAAGTGAACTTTACCACTTCTGCTCTTAACTTTTTTTCTTCCTTTTTTAGATCACTTTTAAATTCTCAAGCAGTCAGGCCCTTAAGGGAGACATTGATGCAACTTAATCTATACCAGGCATCAGGCTGAGGTCAGGGAATGTTCTGATTGAAAATGTGCAGTGTCTGAAGTCCCCTGAACTGGCTGCTTTGCACTCAGGAATCGGTCTGGGTGTATTACCCCGGTTTTGGCCATTGAGAGGCTTCTTGCTTTATTTAGCTGTGGTAGCTGGGATGTGATTGTTGAGCATTTCCCTCCCCTTGTGTTACATTTCAGTCCTTTGGCATATTAAGCATTTAATTTCTTCACACTGTTTTCCCTTGTTGTCTCTTTTTGTATTCTAAAGAATCCAAACCAGAGATTTCTGATCTCCTGAGAGGGAAGGATTGCTGAAGTGATTTTTAAATGAGTCTTACTACTATAACTTAGGTCACAAGAAGGCAGCATTGTATAAATTTTCAACCTGAAGTTCAGGACTTTGACTAGCAAAGTATTTCAGATCCCAAAATGAAAATCAGGAATGTAATCTACAGCCTTTACCTTTCTCTGACTTGTATTAAATAAGAATATAGCTACACTTTTTTTTTTAAAGCCAATTTTGGTTCTTCACATTCTGCATCTGAGCATTCCCACATGTGTGTGGCTGAGCAATGGGATGCTTTTCTCTCATCTGATCCTTATTAAGCACCTCAAACATTCCTAAGGCTGTTTGTAATATAAAAACATACAAACCATCTGCAAAGCTGAGGCTTAAAATAGAAATCCCCCCTATTCCTAGAGGATATTGTGTGTGCTGAGCTGAGGAGTCATGCTCTGGAACTTGGCAGTAAATGCTGCTGCAGGTCCTTCCTGTGCAGTGAAACAGCTTTGAAGAGTCCCCCACTTTGAAGGAGTCAAGTGTTTTATGGTTTGACCATTGTTCAGAAGTTGTAGATCAAGGACAGAGTAGGGAGAGACCACAGCTGGGACACAGTCAGAGAGCCAGCCCATCTATTAGATTAAGTTGTGTTTTAGCTGGATTTTTCCTCTGAAATTGGATGATTTAAGCACTTTCAGGAGAGTTCTGAGCTGCAAATCCCAACCTAATCACTGCCTTTGTCAGCTGCTGTCAGAGGCCTGAAGGGAGCCAGACCTGCAGGCTCCATCCCTGCCTTACATTTCTTGCCTGGCTCAGCTGGTTCCTCAGCCAGTCCTGTCTGTGTTGGATCATTCCCTGAGATGCCTGTGGAGAGTTTTGGGTGCCCAGTTTTCGAATAAGGAATGAGGCATCTGAGCTTCAGGGCTGCAATACCCTGTGTCAAGATCTTCTGTACATAAAACTTCAGGTGTTTGGGTCATTATTTAGTTCTCTTGGACATACTGAGCTTTAGGGCTTTGTTCTTATGAATATTGTGTTTTATCCAGAAGATTCTTGCCCAGCTTCACCATAAGGAGCATGTAATTAATGCTTAATTCCTTTATTAATTTACATTGATTGTTTGATTGAAGTCTATCAGGTACAAGTTATTGACTGGTAGCAGAGATGCATGAAAATACATTGTTTTTTCTCCAAGTCCAACTTACCACAGAGATGGGAAGTAAACTTAAGGAAATTATTTTCATCTGAAATCAAATTCTGTTAGGGGTGGAGAAGCAAATAGGAAAAAACCTGCAGTTTTCAAGTTGTTAATTTATGTTGTTGTAAATCTTTCTCCTCAGGTTTCCTGGTATTGTTCTGAAAGGCAAGAAATACAAACCACTCTTTGAATATTTTATTCAGGTAAGATGAACCAGTTTGGTGTTTGATACAGGATATAAAGACAAAAATAAAACCCATTCTGAATATTCCTTGTTTATATTATAAGAAGATCTTAGGTTCTAATAACAAACTCCAGGTTGTGTTAAAGTACCTTAAAAATCCTAGTGGAAGTTTGAAAAACAGTGTTGACTTTTTTCTCTAATTTTTTTCTTGTAAGTTTTAAATATACTCAGAGTAAACACTGGATGATAAATAGAAGTTTGATTTCAGATTGAAGAGAAACTTCTGTATATATTAACAAATATTCTGTCATTTTCTCATCTGCTGAGCGTTGTCTACCTCCTAAGTCCAGAAGCTTTGTCTTCACAAGGGAATGCCTTGGATAACAATCACAGACATGTCATATTTCCCACTGAAGAGCTAAAAGCCTTTGCTAAAAACTTACTGATGTATCAGATTTATCTGGATGCAGCTTTTAAACACTGCATTATGTCTGGCATCATAGATGGTAAAAGGCTATGTAGCAATAGGAGAGAGCATAAAGAATTTTTCTATTAAAAAAAAAATCTGGTTAAAAACTGATTACATTTTTCAAAGAGGAGACGTAGAGCACTGCTGGCCAGGCAGCTGTGAGCTCCTGTAAGGGATTTGGTAATTTGTAACACTTTCTGTTCTGAAAGATGTGCAGGAGTCAGCAAAGGTGGAAAAACCTCTGTAGGAAGCAAGGTCTGATATTTCCAGAGGAAAGTCAAACACAGCTGAATCTGGAAAATTGGACTGTGCATCTGAGGTTTGGAATGGATAAATTTTGTGAGTCCTGCTGTACTTGTAAGGAGAAGATGGGGGCATCTGCAATTTTTAATTTAGAATGGAGATCTTATCTCAAAATAGCTCCCTTCAGAACAAGCCAAACCTAGTATTTTGTAACATATTTGGTTCAGCTGTGACTGCAGTAAATTTTTTTTACTATTTTTGTTTTAAGGAATAGTAAATAACACTTTATTTTTCATTATCTGTATACTGAACACACTGAAAATTGTCATATGTTTTCTTAGCAAATTTTTTCTAGATTTTCTCCATGTTTTTACTTGGTATTTACCATGCTCTTATTCTCTGGAGGAAATAAGGAAAAAGTGTGACTATAAAAGCAAACTCTTTTTTTTTAAATTCAGGGGTATAGGGGACATATAAAAATGCAGGGAGACTTCTGTATCTGTCTTGGTTATTCAGGAGTCATTGATTTGCAGTCTGTTAAGCACAGAACTGTGTGAAGATCTGTGGCTTGAAGAGTAATTGACTTGGAGGCCTTCTGCAGAGGTGTGAGATTTAATCACACTTGACACTCTTTAAATGAAGTACACTGGTGTCTGGGCTATGGGAAGTCATTAAGTCATGTTAGGGATGTCACATTTTACTGTGACACTGATTTTTGGTGCAGTCCTTTCCTCTTTTGTGTGGTTCGTGGCTCTGCCAGGTTCTGAACCACTCTGTATTGCTGTATGTGTGTAAATATATGTCTATACAAAACCATATTTTTGTGTTACAGTGCAAAGAAAAAGGTGCTTTTACTGTGCTAGTGGATGGTTATGTGAAGGAGGAGGAAGGCACAGGAGTTGTCCATCAGGCTCCCTATTTTGGTGCTGTAAGTAGGAACTGCACATCTGTAATGTTAATTTTGGCCAGCACATGTTGCTTGGCTTTCCAGCTCCTGGGAACTCTCTCAGGGTGGTTGATGTTAAACAATCTTCCTATTTGCTGCTTAAAAATGTAGGAATGTCATGTAGCTTTGTATTCTCATGAGCTCTTCCCCTTAGTGCCTGTGCTGGACTGGAGATTTTTGTGTCCCTAGCTTTGGTTTGTGTTGTGGTGTGTGAGTTGAACTCACCACTGCATCTTTTGAGTGTCATTGATCTCAGCTTTTCTCAGAGTCTGAAGTTAGCTCTGAGCAGGGCTGATCTGTGCCACTGGTGGTAAAAACAGGTTTTGCTAAGTGACGATTTTGGTTGGGAACAGCAGTTCTGTTCAGCACTGTCTCTCTTCAGCGTTTCCATTTCATTACTCACTGGGCTTTTAGAGAATGAGAAAATGCTTTCATTGCTTTTGTCCTGAGACTTTATCCCTTGGTGTGAAAGGATTTTGTTGCACTCCATTCTTTTTTTTTTTTCTGTCTTTATTGTCCCTTCCCTCAGTCTGTTCTTTTTTAGGGCTAAGAGGAATAATTTGTCATGGATTTAATAATTTCAATTTTTAGACACATGAATTAAATGCACTAGTTTAGGCTCATTGTCCTTTTTGTAGGGTGTCCTGTCTTCAGCCATTATCCGAAGATGCCCTCAAAAAACTTGCAGTGCCTAGCAATTAGCAAGCCCTGCACCACGAGCTCTGTCAGAATTTCCAGAGAAACTTGGCATTAGCAACAGGCCTCTTTGTACTCATGGGAAATAGCCCATCCTCTTCCATCCTTTTTTCCCTGCATTTTTCTGAAGGGTACATCCATTGTGGTGGTGTTTCCCTTGTCAGGATGATGGTTGATATGAAAAGATGTTCCAGCTTAATATAGCTCTGAATAAAGAAAATTAGAGTGGGCTGTGTTAGCAGTTGATTAAGAAAATGGTGGTGGCTGGTCAAGTGTCCTCAGACTCTCCCCTGGAGCTGAATCTTGGATGTTCCAGAGGGGTGAGAGTTGATTTAGAGTCAGGAGCTCTTGCTGTGGGAGATGGAGGGAAAGAAAGGAAGAGGCTGCCAGCTGGGAAGGAGCTCTGGAAGATGATTTCCCTTGGCTTCTGTAAGAGTGGTTTGTTAAGTCCAGTCCAGTTCCAAGCTTATTGGAAAGTTTGACTGGCTTCTTAGAGCAAGGATTATCTGCCCTCTTCTATTTGCTTTTCTTAATAAGCCCACTGAGTTTTGTAAACACAGAGGAAGAAATATTTTTCTCTCTCATGGGAAATGAGAAATTACTTGTAAAACATTTTTTTTAGGAAAAAATCTGAGAGTAACAGTTAAATGCTTCACAAAATAAAAAAATACATAAAACATTGTGTGAGGAAAAAGTGCACAGACATCACAAACAAAACCTTGCAGTCACAGCTAAGGAGAGGTTTGAGTAGATAACTTTTGGTACAGGGGCCTGAATCAATGGGCTGTGCTGCCTTCAGAAGGAAAGTGCACAGTGTATGTTGCACTTGAAGGTGCTGCCTTCTTTTTAGGGTGCATATAATTCAGTTTTGACAGCCCCCAGATTATTTCTGTTCAGAAAAGCTCACAGAGGTTCTGGTGTAAGTTCAGGATTTCATTGTTACACTGTAGGCTCTGTGTAGAATGCTGTTGGTATTGTATGTTGGCCTTTAGACAGGCTTAGATGGAGGAAGGGAGATGGTTCAGGATTGTCTTTCTGGTTAACTGGCTCCTCTGCACTTTCCTGTGGAGTTGAAGGTGAATAGAAAAAGAATAACTGGACCAGGATGGTCAGAGGAGAAAAAATAGAACACAATCCTTTACAACAAGCCTCGAGTCTTGTCTCTGTTCCTTCCCATCAGTATCAATGAGTCCCTGTGATAAATAAAGTTGGAAGGTCAGGGGTTTATTTATTTATTTATTTATTTTAAAATTCTACTTACTGATACATGCTCTGTATTGCTGATAGCTCAGCAATGTATCCTTCTCCAAAAAAATTGAAAGTAAAAAGTCACTTTCATTTAGTTCCAGATGTAGTTTCATTGTCTCGTGTGATGCCTTTGCCAAATACAAGCTGCCACACCATATCAGAGCACTC
This sequence comes from Dicaeum eximium, assembly GCA_013396995.1. Lineage (NCBI taxonomy): Eukaryota > Metazoa > Chordata > Aves > Passeriformes > Dicaeidae > Dicaeum > Dicaeum eximium. Next base: position 403,197 of record VWZP01005995.1, on the reverse strand, counting down.
TATTATTTCAGTTCAAAAGACATCAAAATTAAAGCTCAAAGAACAAGACAAACCTGTATTAAAAACGCTGTAAACTCATTGTGCCTCCAGGTGAACATGACACTAAAATTCAGCTGCTCAGGCATTTCATCATATGTAGATGTACCTGAAATCAACTTAAAAAGCTTTAGTAACACTTGAATTTGCATACAGATTTTTAATTTGCAATAGTTCTGGTGCCTGCAAAGACTGTGACACACAAGTTTCATAGATCTATTACTGATGCACTTTTTTTCAGTACCTGACACTTTTGGCAAAAGCTGGTTTTTGTTAAGAGATGCTGAAGGTGAACATTTGACTTCATGTTTCTGTTGTTTTGCTAAAATTTCACATTAAAAAGCTTATGATTTCTCACAAATGAGCTGTTTAATAGTTTCTGCTTATTAATTTTGTGTATTACAACTTCTATGTGTAATCTTTTGAGAGATTTTGAGGTACAAAAGTGACCGCTGTAACTCCTATCCTGGAAAAAAACTGATGTTGGTCTTAGCTTTTATTTGAGCTTAGCGCTTGTGGATTCCTTGTACGTGCCTGAATATATTCTTGCCTCGTGGTTAGAGGGAAATCTTCATTAAATCAAATGGCAGCTCAGTCTGGAGGGCTTCATTCACGTTCAGGCTGCTCAGAAGCAGGAGCTGGCTGCAGAAAGGCAGAGCAGCAAAGCCCTTTGTGTGCCCGTGGCTGCAGCAGCACTGCAAGTGGAGCTGAAGCACCTCTTGAGCGAGGGAAGCTTTGTTGTGCTGCCTTCCTCAGCAGGGCTGTGAGTGTGCCAGGCTTTGTCTGTGCTGCCTGCTGCTTCAGAGCCTTGAACAGCTCACTGCCAAATCAGGGCTGACACAGCTCTGTCATCTGGCCTGCATTTTAAACCCCACAGCTCCCAGTGCCTCAGCAGTGACAGCTGAGGAAAGGCCAGCAGAGAAGGGGCTTATCTCAGTCACATCCTGACTGCAGGAGCTGGGTGACCAAGAGCAAGGTGAAGGATGTGTGATGCTTTCTGCAGCTGCTGGACAGGGGAGGAGGCTGTGCTCTGCTGGGAGGGCTGGAGCTGGAGGGATTTGTTGTTTCTGTGTGTAAAGCTTTGGTCCATAATGCAGCCAACTTCCCTGTCTGCGGATGAATTTCATCCTTGTAAAATACAGCAGTTCTGCCTTGGGGGAGCTGGGAACTGCAGGGATGGGAGGGGGAGAGCTGAAGGGGCAGGATGAGGCCACAGAGGACACAGGAGCCCTGCCCTGGCACTACAGAGCTGGCTCACCTGTCTTGGTTTGGGCCAGGGAAGGAGAATTCAGGGGGCTGTGGAGCACTGGCCTATGAAATGTGTATTTACACACTGGCTCTGGTGTGGTGTCCTTGGGCAGCCTGAGAGGGTGCTTTAGATGCAGCTCCTGTGAAACAGCTGCCATGTGTCCTGTCAGCCATTGCTGACAGGGTAAGCATGGGTAAGATAGGGTAAATCTGGGTAAGATACAAATTACTGCGACTTCACACTTGAAGGTAAAATCTGACTTTTTCTATCCCCATACTAATTTTGTTTTAATCTTTTCTCTGATGCCATTATTGTTCAGTCATGTTCAGGAAAGTCTGAAGCAACTCTCTCTTTTTTTTTTTTTTTCTTCTTATTGCTACAGGAAATTAAAAATTTAAGTGGAGACTGGCCAGGAAAAAAACCTATGATGTTGTCCATGTGTGGTTCTTGGTCAGTAGCATTGCCTGTGGCCAAAAAAGATTGAGAAATACAGGTTTAAAGGCTTTGGATCGTTAAGACATCCAGAAAATGGGACTACTTATGTGAAATGCCAGAATTAGGTAGATTAAAACAACCTGCTTTCTGAAAAGTGCCGTGTTGGCTGAAGAGCTGGGCACATGCAGGCTCTGGCTGGGACAGGAGCAGGATGGAGTGGTTGGCAGTTCTTTGCCATGCAATGGTTGCCTGAAGCTGTTAACTACATTGTGTGTGCACTCAGACACATAAAATACACATGTGTGTGTGTGTGTATGCATTGATGTGCACAGAAAAACATGCACATATCCCCTGTACTAGGTGACAGTCTGAACAAATCATAATTTTCTGCATGAAAACTACAATCCTATAAAAGAGGTCTTTCTCATAAGTATTTGGGATTAGTGAAGGCTGAGTATTTTGCTATTCTTGTCCAGTCATCACCTTTTCTGTTTAATATTTAATTTCTGTTTCGAGGGATGGATATTTTACCCAGTATTTTGTATTCTTACAGCCTGGTGCTTGTCTCTTTTGCAGGATGATTACAGAGTCTGCATGGATTTTAATATCATTCAGAAGGACTCCGTGCCTGTGTGTCCTGTTGATGCATCAGGCTGCTTCACAGCAGAAGTGGCTGACTTTGCTGGGCAGTATGTGAAGGTCAGTGGGCCTGGAGACAGGAAATTACTAGTTTATTCAAGATACATTTTAAAAATGGTAGAAGCTTTCTTTTCTTTCCCATTGTGGGCTTGTTTTCAATGTGTGACTGTTATCTGGATATATTAAAATGGGTTTTAACATTTGCAACAAGGTTGGAATTATTTGTTAAGCAGCTTAGAAAAAAATTGAAATCCAAGTAATGCTGTGTATCTGTAGTGAGAGGACAGAGGAGTATCCTGTTTGCAGCTACTCCAGAGAGACTCTCACTCTGTGCTTTTTCCTGACAGAAATGTCATGTCCAGAGTCTCCAGGCACATGTGCAGGGCCTCCCTCACCTCTGGATAACTCTGAATTTCCAGGTGCCATCATTAAGTTTCTCCCAGGCAGTTAATGTACCATGACCCACCAGAAAGGAGAAATTCCCCACTTGTGGGCTGTGCTGCAGTGGGAATTTACTTGCCAGTAGATGCAGGAGAATCCCTGGAAAAGGAACTCACAGGAACCCCACATTGCTCTAGATGCAAATCCCTAGAAGAGAGTGCCACCTAAATTCCATGTCCTGAGAAAACAAACTGCTTTTAGCCCTGCTGCTACAGTTGGATAGCAAAGCATGTTCCTGTAAAGAAATGCAATACAAGATTTTGAAGTATTTTTCAACTAAGTTGGTTAAATCCCTATCTTTCCTTCCTATTTTATGCATTAAAGCAAATAAGAGGACACTGGAGGCTCCATGTTTAGCTTCGTGCTGGTAAAAATCTGAATTCAAGGCTCTTTGAAAATTTTCTTATGATACTGAATTTTTCACTCATAGATATTTATGTACATTTTTTTCCTTAATGTTATATTGACACTTGTATGTTCAGTAGATTGTCTTAAATTATCAATATACAGCTTTTACTTCCAGCTTAGCATGTAAGTCCCAGGTGTTGTGAAATATGCTTCAAATTCTGAAATTCAGTCACTTTAGAGGAATGTGGTATCAGGAAGTTTAAATATTAGGTAAAAAACACTATGTGATTTCCTGCCACAAGATTAAAAGACTCAATCATTAGGATATTAAATAATGTGGTTTCTGGCTTGTATTGGTGCTTTAGAAAATTTGAATTTGACACACAGTTGTGTGTATGTGGAAAGAGAGTTAAGGGTAAAAAAGGACTGATGCTTTAATTTATAAATTTTAATTTATCCATAGAGCAGAGACACATTGAAGACACATTAAATAAACAGGGTTTGGAGAGCAAATAACTTTGCAAATTAATGTTTTACAGTGCCCCTGCAGGAAATGTATAAACTTGATAGCAACTTTGTGTGTGTCTGTGTGTGCATGCTGGGTCATGCATAGGTGTTTTTTTAAAATTAATTTGAGTATCTGAGACAAATCCGGTAGTAGCTTACTGCGTGAAATGTGTATTGCAAGGACAATCTGTGTTTTTAGGATGCAGATAAGCACATCATCAGATGGCTGAAGGAGAAGGGCCGGCTGATCCACAGCACCACCTTCCAGCACAGCTACCCCTTCTGCTGGAGGTAAGCACAGACCTGCCCCTGCCTCCAGCTGAGCTTTCTAACAGAGCAGTTCTTCAGGTTTCTCCCATATTTTCCCCCTCCCTTAATTAATTTTCCTGATAAAACTAAAAGTAACACAAACCAAGTTTATTAGTTCGAGAGCTCCAGTGTTGGTTTAGTCATCAAGGAATTTTTCTTTCTGTGTCATAAAACTGATAAATTTAGGTGTATTGCTGGAATTTAGTTTCTGTTTATGATTTTAAACGTGTGTTTTTGTAGTTTGTGTTGCTCATTTCTCAGTGTAGAACTCCTAACTAAAACCTCTTGTAAAAAAGGTTATTTTTTAAGCAGCTGAGTGATGGGAAAGGACTTTTTTGATACCTATTGAATTGTATCCAAATAAGTATATCACAGAAGGTCTTCAGATGTTTGTGTTAAAGCTTTGTGTGTTTTGAATAAAATGGCTAAAATATAGTTCTTTTGAACCTTGTAAGATGACTCATTTCTTTGAAAGAAGCCTAGTTGCTTAAAACGTGGAAACATCCACAGGTGGGTGTCTCTGAGGGAAGTCTCCACGTGGAATTCTCCATGGGCCTTCAGTATCAGTGAACAAACAAGTTTTGGTTCTGAGGAATATGGGCTAGACAGATTTAATCTAGAAATGAAGCTTGTTTTTATCAGTGTCCTCCCTGGTTTGAAATTTCCACAACTGCTGTTGTAAAAAAATCACCAAACAATATAAAATTAAAAAAAGGGAATCTTGAGTAATCCTTTAGTAGAGTATTAAATTCTTATTATGAGCAAAGACACACTTAAATTAAAATATCTAATTTAATTATCTGAAATGGCTTGAAGTTTTTAAGTCCTATCTGATGTATACAGCACCTGTACTGAAATAACTGTGATAAAAGCTCATCTGTGTCTGGCTCCGAGTCTGCCGGGTGAAGTGTTCTAAGAGGGTACATTTATCTTTAATTTATAGCAAAAATAACCTTTGCTTGCTCTTGAACAGCAGGATTGGTTTGTTTCTAGCAGCTGCCTAGAGGAAGAAGGGAAATTGCTCTTCAAGTGTTACATCCTTGATGATTTGGGACAGTTTTTGAAAAATGGCAGCCCCAAAATAAAGCAAGGCTTGTGTTTTTCTTGTGTAGCAACTCAAATATCCAGTCATGGCCTTCTGAGACAAAAGCAGTGATGTAGAAGTGCTGATTCTGTAGAAGATCCTTAATCCTGCCACTCTGTTGACATTTTTGTTGATTGATGATAAGTTGCAGGCAGCACCTAGCAGCAAATTATCCGGTGGGAAGAACCGAACAATGGATTCTACTTGAAAAGCTCATTTCACTGCCATCACAAATCAAACCATAATTGGAATATGCTAAAAGTAGAAGAGTAGTTTTTAACTTTGAACATAGTTATAAGTTACTTTGATTAAGGTAAGAAAACTTTGCAATCAGACTCTTCTTAATGTACTACTGCTTTTCCCTGAAACCAAGAATCCTTGGGATGCTGAGAAATTTGCCTTCTTTTTTTACATATCATGAAATCAGGGTCCTTCTCTTGTAGTAATTTTCTGTCAACTAAACTTTAAAATATGAAAACCACAGCAGCTTTGTAAGGACCCAGTAGATAGTTTTCAGTTAGAATTTGTCTTTATTGAACTGCAGAAAATGGAGGACGTTGGTCAGAGCTGCTCTGTGCACATGTGAGATCTTGGGAGTCTGTGTGGTGTGGGCAGCAGTTCAGCAGCTGTTGGATGTGACAGCTGCAGTGTCCCTCACAGCTCCTGCCTGCCATTCCTTTGGGAGCAGTGTAGGGAAGCTCTTGCACTGGCAGGTGTGGAGCTTTGACTTTTCCAAGCCAGTGAAGACAAAGCCAAGAAGCATCTCTACAGCATGGGCACAATTATTGATAATTTGGTTCCTAAATTACAAGAAAAATGAATAAAATCACAATTAATGTGATCTGATTCCTCTGATGTATTTCTAAAGGATCTGTCTGCAAGGGGAACAAAACTTTATTCGGTTGGGACAGAGAGGAATGGTTAGGTGGGAACTTTGTAAGCATCAGACTTTAAATCAAAGTTTATCTGGGTGGTTTTCCTCTTGTGTTGATGGAAAACAAAACCTAGCAATGGGTATATCTCATTTGATTATACAGTAAAGTCCAGTTGAATCTGGATTCCTCAACCTTCTCAGCAGTCATGAGGGGTAGAAATACGGGAGGTGTCACTGCTTGGGCAGATTTTTGTGTTTTGTTCTCTGCAGTCTCCTGCTGAGTAGTACAGCCAGAAGAAAAATATTCAGGGAAGCTTTGCCCTCTCCCCTTTCTTGTTGCCTTCATGTAGAAGGAACAGAGCCCTGTGGGTGCTTGGAGTGGTTGTCAGGGGTTACAACCTCGGTGTTGGGTGGAAAGCCTGGGAAGTGGTTCTCCTGCTTGGCCTTTGTCAGGGATCCTCCCCTGGGCCTGTCTGCAGCTAGCCCCACCTGCTGCTCTCTCCTCACAGGGCTGCGGTACCACAATTGGCCCAACCTTCCTTTTCCAACATGTGAGAAATTTTTAATATCAATTTTGTACTCTCCTTGTTTCCAGTTACACAAGATCTTGTGATGGCAATTCATCATTCTTCAGCACAAGAAACAAGATACCCAGTGAAATAAAAACACCTCATAGCTTGGGGAATGCTTTCTTTTTTACTGGGATCTTGCTGATGTGTGAGGGCTGAACTGAACTGTTACCATTTTTTAGTGTTAGGACTTAAATTTGTGTAGTAAACCATCAGCAGGTTTGCATTTAATAGCTAGGACACAAGTCCATTATTATTACTTTGAGCTGTCACCATTTCCTTTAAGGTTATAGGTACTTTAACACTTAAGCACATTGAAACATACAGGCTGTAGTTAAAATGAAGTGTCTTTTGAAATGTACTGTTAAAAGAAACAATGCGGTTTTTATTATTGGGCTTTGTGCACTGTGAGTTCAGCTTTTAAGCTCTGAACAGCCTTTGCTGTGGGTTTTCTTTCTTTGTGGGTCAGGCAGGTGCACCTTTAGCAAGTGCTGGCACAGTAGCAATTTTAATTTACATCCTAATCTGCAGTAGTTGGTGGATTTCAGATGTGTTCTTGCTGTGGATATAAGTAAAATGAATTGAACTTTGGCTGTTTGTAGTGCTGATTGCACATGGGAGATAACAAGAGTTTCTCAGGGTCTTTGCTGGTGAATTTTTGTGTATTGCCAAGTTCTGAACCAAAGTGACTTAAACAGAAGCAATATTTTTAAGAAATATTTTGTAGGGTGGATTGATGCTAAAGGAGAATGAGCTTCTTGTCTCAGTGTTGTTTGCTCTTCTGTACCCATAGAGAGATCCTATCCCCTAGGGCTCTTCTCCCTCTTCATAATGGAGTTATGGGATGGATGTGAAGGATTAGAAAGGTCTGAGCTCCTGATAGTGACCTGTGCCCACTGTTGGATCCCAGGATCCTTTAGAAGGCTGTGCTGCCTGAACAGTTATTCAAGACCTTAAGCAGTTACTATGGAACTGTTAAATCAGAGACTGGGTTTGGACACTGCAGTCAGATGCTTGGAGATACTGATTTTACCAAGTAATTTAGGAAATTGCTCAATCTGTGCTCTGGCCAATCGTGTTTCCATTTCTAAGCAATCCCAAGTTGTGAAACTGCTCTCCTCCCATATGGATTTTTTTTTATTGCTTATTGAAGTAAGGAATATATTAAGATGTATTCAAAACTTATTTTATGTGCTTACCTGGATTTCTTGCTTTCCCTCTCCTCCTGGAATGGAACTTCTTCTGGTTAACCCTAGGTGCTGTTACTTCTTTATGATATATGGTTATTATTTTAAATGCAAATAGTAAAAACACAGCATAATGTTCCCTGGCTTTTCAGGCTCATGTGCACATTAAAAATGATGCAGAATGAGCTCATGTGGAAGACTGAAATATGACTCATTTTAATAGTTACTGAAGTTCATAATGTTGTACTATGTAGGAGCACAAATTTCATATTCAAGTATCGTTTGAACATTCTCATTGCTCTTGCTATACAAATTCCTTGAATTACTGGGTTTGAAGGCTGTAAAATTTTTTTTCAGGACTGGATTTCAAAATAGTAGCTCACATAAGTGTAACAGTTTATGTAATTTAACAAACCAAACAAACCCCAACCTTTAACTGTGATAATATTTCAGCAGCAGTGAACTCAGTCTGTGGAAAGGGGACTGTCATGTGCAAAAATAAATATTAAAGAGCACTTCATAAATAATGTAGCATTTAAAAACATTTTTGTTTGTTTTATTCCTTTCCCTGTGCAGGTCAGATACTCCGCTGATCTACAAAGCCGTGCCCAGCTGGTTTGTCAGGGTGGAGCACATGGTGGAGAAGCTGCTGGAGAACAATGCCCAGTGCTACTGGTAATGTCTCCTGCAGAAATCTGTTTTATTCCTTTCCCTGGAGTTGGGGGTGTGTGGGGTGTGTGCTGGAGCTCTCCAAAGCTATTCCAATGTTCCTATGCTTCATATTTCCACTCTTTTAGCCAATGCTACTGGGGCCAGTTCTAAACAGTGTTTCATCTCAGTTTTATCAAGGTTGAATATTTCCTAGTAATTTACAGGGAAATACACTACAGGATCATTAAAAGTGCCCTCCAATCATGTTATGCAAATATAAACAATTCAGCATGAGAGAAACTGCAGAGGAGAATTATCCTGCAGAAGCAAGGATGTGCTTCCCAAAAGGCTCCACCTGAGACAGTAATAGAGGTGGCTTAGTGCTGTGTATATATTGCTCCAAATTACACTAATTTTTAGACAGGTTGTGGGTTTTTTCATCTACTTAGTACAGATAAAGTTGATTGCTTCATCATAGGTGCATTTGAAGTAAAAATCCACACCCACTCTCTCCCCAGACACCCACAAAAAACTCAACCCAGCTGCCCTAATTGTTGTGGGTAAACTCAATTACACAGGTTTGAAGAAAAAAAAATCTATTAATGGCAAAAATGAAATTTTGACATGTATATAGGGACTGTGAAAAATACTTGTGTGAAATTTGTGTAGAAAACAGCAGATGAGCTTTAGATAACAACTTTAAAAGCATTATTAAGTACAGTAAAAGGGATCTCTTGGTGCTGATGGCCTTTTGGGGAGTCAGTCCTGGGTTTGTGGTGTGTTAGTAACAAAAAGGACCTTATCTTCTGCACTTTCATAAGCTGCATTTTTATTTCCCTTCCTCTCATCAATCACTTGTGCCTGGGAGGCTGAGACCTCCCAGTGAGGAAAACTTGGAGGTTACAACCTCATTCAGTCTTTCCATATGAGGAGTGCAGGGAGAGCTGGGATTCCACCCCTCTCCCACCACAGTTGCCTCTTGTAAAGAAGGTGACTCAACCTTCAGTGAGCAATTACAACTTTTGCTGCATATTTTTCATGGACAGTAGCTGGCAGTTGAATTCTCCATGGGCAGCTTTTGCATAAGTGCTTACGTGGTACCAGCCCTGTAAATCCTGGGATCTGTGGGAAAACTCAGTGATCCAGAATAGAGCCTGCCCAGAAATGCTGCAGCCTGGCTTTGCCAAGCAGCACATGCCCAGCCTGGCTATGTAAGGAGAGTTTAGAGATTAGTGAGTGCTGTTTTCTGTTTTCCATAGCAGAACATACTGCGATCCTCCTTTGGGGCAAAAATAAGCTGGAGAGGGGGTGAAAGTGTTTGTTCTTAGCTTTAATTAGCTTCTTCAAGATGCTTTCACTGTTGGGATGACAGTAGACCTGCATACTTAATTTTCACATGAACAGAAGAAAAAATGTAATGATCCTGTTAAGAAGTGCTTGAATGGATGGGTTTTGCTTTTGCAGAAGCAGAGCTTCAGGAAGAAGCTGCTAAGTGACCTCCAGTCACCCAGGAGACACTAATTAGTAAGAATTACTGATCAGTTTGGACCCTGCCTCATGCACATACTTGGGTTTTCCGTGGTGCTTTTTGTAAGTGCTGAGTAGTGGGGATACAAGTGGAGGCAAATTTTGGAGCTGCTGTTGCAAAGGTTGGGAGAAAAGAGCAGACAATGACATCATTTGGCAATTTTCAAAATGCTTGGAATTACAGGAACCGTTTGTCCTTTAGGCAATTCCTGAGTCTAAACACAATTCCAGAATTAAACATAAAACTGATTCCACAGGACTCCTCTTAAAACCATGTGGTCTTAGAGATTTTGGGAAGTGTTTTTTGGGAATATAACTACAAGTAGAGATGTATGATCACAGAATTATTAATAAATAATATGTATTTCCAATATGTGATTTCATAGTAATTTGAATACTGGGTAATCTTGAAGCTGCCTTTTAAAAATCCAGCTTTTATAAAGAATAAGAGAGTGGTTTTGAGGTTTTCTTCCTGTGTTCTCCACTGATGCCAGTTTTGTTTGGGCTGTAGCTTCTGAAGTTGGCATTGAGACTGCTGGCCTTCTGCAGTATTCATTTATTTAAATTTTGGGAACTCCTTCCTTCCCAAAACCTACTTTTTCTGCTTTTGAAGAGACTTGATCTCTGAGAGTGTCACAGGAATAATATGTAGCTTTCAAAAAATTTATTTTTGGACTCTCTGGGGCTTCAGCATGTCCTGAAAATGAGAAAATTGGGGATAAATGCTTTTCAGACTATATTAACCTTTACAAAATGGGTTTGACTGCATTGCTTTTTTTATTCCTGTAAATGACTGATAGGTATATTGTCCCTTAAGAATAACTGTCCTCTTGATAGATATCCTTTCTGATGAAGTAGATTAAACATACTTGGACAAACTTTGCAACCTGATTGCATTTCTAATTAGTTTTTTAGTGAATTACCCAACTTACAAGGCCACAGTCATTCAAAATTTATTAAAACCAGTAACTCTATCTTCATTTTTCAAAATGAATTTAACTATCACTTCCAATAATAGTTGCATGAGTAATGTGCCAGCATTTTTGTAAAACCAGAAGCCAGGAACCCTTTCTACTCTGTCGCATTCTTATTTCAGTCAGACTGGGAATTAACTTGTGTTGGATGTTGATGAAAATGCACAGTTGGAACAGTATTTAGGGGGCTGTGCTTCAGCCTTTAATTGAAGTTCCCTTACTGAATGTTCTTTACTGTATAACTGAGATCTTATTTAAAAGAAAATTTAAATTAAAAAGGTTATCTTCTGTTTGGCATTCAGGCACCCACTACTGCTGTATTTGAGATGAAGAGAGGCAGGTTTGGCTGCTGTAAAATCCAGACCTTGGCTTTCTATTCTCTTGATGAGGAGTGTTGGATGCAGCACCAAGGTGCTGTCTGGATTTCAGCCTAAATTGTTGTCACCATCATTTTCTCAAATGCTTTGTTGAAAGAGCATTTTTTGTGTACTCACAGAGGAAACCAGGCCACTTTAGATTGTAATTACAATATAGGACTAATTCCTGTCATCAGTGTTCAAAGTTGGTGTAAATTGAAATTTGGTAAGTTACTGTAAGCAATAAATCCATCCGTACAACTTACAGTGAGAATTCCAAACTGTTGTAGCTCATCCTTCTGGCAGTGGATGTTACATTTCTGTTCTTGCAGACTGATAGAAAACACTCTGTGTTTAAATACCAGCTTTGAACTATTTTTTTCTTTTCTTTCTTTTAAGCCTCCCTCACTTAAAGTTCTCCTTCAGTAACTCCTGAAACATTCACCTGTAACTGTTGCCAAATTTCTGATGTTAAAGACATTGTGCAGTTCTGACATAGTTTGCATAAGATGTGCAGCACTTGGAGTGGAAAAGGGAGCATCAGTGGAAGGAAAGCAGTGATGGAAGACAGTCAGGGACTTCAAAGAAGCCAAACCTTTTGTTCTGGCATCTTCTCACCATTGAAGAATTCAGGTGTTGTAATAAAGAGCTTGATGTATGGTTGAAGGTATTATTTTCCTGAGTTCCATCACTTAAGCTGTTAGTTCTTTCTGGAAATGCCACCCACAGCACATTTCTATGAGTGAAGTTGAAGTGTGAGTTTTGCACACACTCCCTGCAGCTCTTGTGTGAGCCCAGGTGTCTTCTGTGTCAGTCGAGCACATCAAGCTCTGGAGAAGCTTTTGATCCTGGTCATTTTAATTTTTGACCACAAACCTATCTCTCACCTGTGGAAAGGTGAGATGTGATCAGGAGTGATGCCTGTTTGTGTCAGAAACCCCGAGGCTGTGCAGGGGATGGGCTGTGGAGTCCATCCATGATAGAAAGCAAATGTTTATTTTACTGAACTTGTCATTTTTGCTCAGATGAGGAATCTGAGTCTGTAGCAGGGCAACAGAATTTTAAATCATACCAGGATTTTAGAGCAATGGAATAAAATCAGTGAGTCCTTTTTTTCTTCTTCTGCTGCTTATTTTTGTTTTATTGAAAGTCTCAGGACATTTTCCTTCTTAGTTTGTTAATATTAATACATTTAATCTGAACAGTTTGAAATGTATGATGCATGTAGATGTTTTCATTTTTTTCTTTTCTTTAGTATCACCATGCAGTTGTAACTCTTCTTTTTGAGTCATCAGTCACACTTTTCTTACTGGGGAATTGTGAATACAAATGAGATCCTCCCTCTAGTAGCAATTGTGATGTGTACAGCACCCTGGAGTCACTAGATGGCAACATTTTCTGAGGAAAAATCCAAATTAGTGGCATTGCCTACAGCAGAAGGCGGAAAAAAATGCGGCAGGGTTAGCCTTGTGTTTGTTTAGTTTAGAGAAGGTTTTATTACTGTCTGTTATCAGACCTGGTTGAGGATTAGAAGTGAATTTGGAGGCTTGTTCACTGGATTTTGATGGCTTGTGTTCTGCTGCGCCTTAATTTTGCTGTTTTGTCTCTGAGCCTCTTGTGCAGATTGCTGATGATGCCATGAATGCAGAGGTACCTTTTCAGTCCCACTGAAGGGTCACTAAAAGCTTATTTTTTGCTTCAAGGAAAAGCTTGTGAAATAAACTCCCCAAATGCCAGTTCACTAAGCAACTCCAGCATGATTTTTTTGAGCAGCTGATAAATCGGTGACATGAGCAGTATGTTGAATGTCTGCCACTGTCATAGGAATGCAAATATATTGATATATGAAGATTGAAATGGATCCTGAGTGCTGATGCCCTACAAAAGTACTTTGTGCCAGTAAATGTTAGAATATTCCCAAGGAAACTGCTCAGAGAGAAGAAAAGTGGAAGCTTCCCTTCTCCCTGGCTTGGGGCTGCAGGGATTGTTGATAAGATAAGGAATTTTAGCAGCAATTAGCAGGGTGCCTGGGTGGTAGAGGGGAACTGGAGCAGGGTTTTTAGTGGGATGTGCCAGCGTTGGAGTTCAGGGCTGCGCTGCCGTGTCCGCGAGCAGCGGTGACGGTGATGGTGGGGATGCGTCTGCAGCAGCATTGCAGTCACACCACAACGTGGGGGTTGCCATGGGAACCAGGAGATGAGGAAAGAGAAACATTGGGAGATCAAAATGATTGAAAGGACAGCTCATGTAGCCCCTGTAAGCTGCACCTCAAGCAGAAAATGCAGCGGTGGAGGTAGCCCAGGCTCTTGTGGGGTGTGTGGGGTTGCACCATTCCAGCAGCTCTCCCAGGCTGAGGAGCAGAGGCTGCTGCAGTGGAAATTCTGCCTGGCACACACTGACCTTTCCTCCCTTCCCCTCCCCTCCCTCCCGCCTCTCCCCATGTTTAATTAGGTCCATGATATAGATTGGCGCTAATTAAAGTGTCAAAAGGGCATGAATAGTTGCTTATTTTATCTCTTTGAATTAAAAACCATTAAAAATCAATTTGAGGGCATGTTGAAGGAGGCTTGTTATTAGAGTAAATTAACATAATGGAATTTAAGTCTTTGTCTTCTAAGGGTTGGTTAATGTTTAAAAAGAAAGCCAAATTCTGCACCTAAAATAAACCCCCCAGTTGGTATGTTAGGAATTTAAATAAATATGTACATATTTAGTTAGATGACATAGAATAACTACTTCATCACCTCTGGTGTTGCTGATACAATTCAATTATCTTCTGGAAGAGTAACTTTCTCTTTTCCAGATTTAAAACTGATTCCTGATTTCAGGTGGCACTTAAAAAGTTACCAGCTTGCCAAAGGACAGGACAGGTGTGGGACCATCCTCTCAGAACCAAAGCTGTATTAGAGTTCTTAATCTGGTATTAGGTCCCCTAATTCCTACTGCTTAAGGTAGAATTCTGTTTATCAACTTTAAACTCTTAACTCTTTTAATTAGCAATTATGAAGTAAATCTTACCCCATACATAAAGGTGCTGTGGTTCTGCAGAGAATACAATGAATAAAATTAGCGAGTGAGAAAGGATTAGCCTATATTTATGTAAGATCTGAAAGAGCTTTTAATGTTGAGCTGATGATAAAGCATGAGGCTTGTGCAGAGGCAGTGTTTTATTTTGGCAGTGCTGTTTGTGTTTACAGAAAAGAGGGATGGTGCTGCTTTGAGACAGTTCCTGCATCCTGTGACTGGGTCACGGTGAGCCAGTTCAGAGCACATCTGAGCTCTCAGATGGAATAAGGAGCTGAGTTAGTATTTGCAATTGTGTTATGAGCACAAGAAATATGCTTCAAAATATATCTACAGAAAAGGAACAGATGTTTTCATCCTTTTAATAAGTTTCCTTCTGGATTATGTAATAATTTAGAATATTTTTTTTATTTGCATCCTGTACATTTTTCCTCTGGAGACAAGAGTCAGAAAGCAAATTTATTTATTTTAATTGATGCTGTTCCTTGAGTATTTGTTGGTGCTGAGAACCCACTGGCTCAGCCTGTGGTAGCTCACTGTCAGCAGACTCAGTTCTGCACTGGGATTGAAAGTGGTCAATATTTGCTCTTTTCAAATCCATGCCCACATTGCCTGTGTGACTTGGGTGCTAAGTGGTGCATAGACTGAAAAGGCAAAGAAGATGGTTTCTGTTGTAATAAGATGTTGTTAAAAAGACTGGGTTTTGCTTTGCTCTTCATGGGTTTTTTTGGCTTGTCAAATGGAGTTTTTATTTTAGACACGAGGAAAATGAGTAGCTACCAAGAAAGTATGTGGGAGTTGACTGTGCAGAGAACTTAGCAATGCATGAATTAAGCAAAACCCCACATCTGCTTCAAAAATAGGAACAAACATTCAAAAATGGACATGGAAATTTGCAGCAAATGAATAATTTTCATTATCTCTAACTTGTATGATAGATTTTTGATGTTGGGAAAGTAAGATAGACATGAGCATTCAAACAGGTTGGAACTGATGTACTTTGATTCAAAATCTTCCTAATTTATGATTTGGCAAAACAATATTTATTCCTTTGTGCTGTGGAATTCAGTTCTCTGAACTTGAAAACTGCTGCAGTGTCTGCATCCTGATGTTTATTTAGTGCCCTGTCCTGGGTGCCAAGAGGAGAAATTGCAATTGTCCCACACTGTTCCACACCCATGAATCAAGAGCTCCCTGACCTGCTGAGGCAGCAGTCTCCTTAACCTTGCTAAATGTCAGAGAAAGAAGTATGAAATCCTATCTGTGTCATTTTGCAGAGAAATTTGAAGGTCAAAGAAATTGTAGGCCAGTTGGGAAATAAAAAAGCCTGTTTCTCACAGCTCAGTTTGAGGAGGTGCAGCGTGATGGCTTCGGAAGAGATGTGCGTGCTTTGATTTTTCACTTGCAGCCTCATGGAACTTCTGGGTGCTGGGGCTTGATTTTTCTGACATGCAAAGGTGTGCAGTGCCAGCCCAGGGGGCTCTGAACAGGTAGAACTGGGCACCTTCTGGTCACACCCAGCTGCAAACTCAGTGGTCACCAGCAGCAACCTGAGATTTGTGCTTTCAGGCTGAAAGGGGTTTGTGATGGATGTGGGGTTAAACATGAAAAACATGTGCATTGGCACATGGGAGAGGGCTTTTCATTTATCTTCCAGATGCTTGGTGTAGATGGAAGAGTAAAAAACACTCCCTCAACTAATACATGCCTGTGGCAAGATAGTGTCTTTATGAAAATTTAACAGGAGAAGTATACCGAGAAAATATCTAAGGGTAGGATTAAAAGAAACTGAAAAACTCTATAAAAACACAAAACTGGAATTGATGTAAATAAAGATCAGGTGTTAATAACAATATCATTGATAATACTCTTTTTTTTTTCCCAGCCTAATCAAATATTTAAGTAGAGGGTGCCTCTGATTTTTTTTCCCTTGTGATATGTAGGTAAGTGTTAAACTGAGATATCTGGAGCTAAATCTAGTGAGAATAAGTAAAAGAAATGGGCTCCAGACTTGAAGGGCTGTGCCTGGCATGGCTGTTCCTGCTGCAGATCCCTCTTCCAGCTTGATCCCAGCTGGAGGCTATGTCTGCCCTTGGGCACATCTCTGCAGTGGCAAAACCCAACTGCTTTAAGTAACACCTCCTCTGAGTGATGGGCTCAGGATGGATGTGAGATACAGGCTCTTTTGATTTGACTTGATGCCTGTGCCTGTGTTATTCCTGCCTTGTACCTCTAAAAAGCCATAGATCATTGTTGCAAATGTGGTTTATAGGAGATGAAGTGGTTTGTGTTTTATGTTCCACTGAAAACTGGCAGCAGGGTCAGACAATTTTACCAGAAGAGGTAAATTATATGCTTTCATAGCTCAGAGAGAGAGATCACACCACGTACATTTTTGTGGTTAATGTCCACTTTGGGGATAAAATTAATTTTTCATGCGTGTTTTGAGGAGGCAGAGTTGAAACTCTTAGCATTTTAATGTCATTGGGGGATTGTCTCAGCCTCTAGCTATGTTAAATGGGACTAATAATTTCAGCTAATCAGTGTCTAACAACTTCTGAAAAATGGAAACTAGTTTAGAAGTGATGTAAAGAGAAGTTTTCCACATTAGTGGAATGTTGGGCAAATGCTAATGAACTTTGTACAGTTTCCACTTGTGTTTGGAGAGAGGGTCTCCTAAGGTCAGCACAGAAAGTTAATAGTAATGAGTCCCACGCTGAACCAAATTGGGAAAGCCTGTATATGTTTCTAAATTTCAAAGCAGGGCTACAGATGTCATGTGAAACATGAGTCACTGAGTTTGTTTTAAATTTTTTTATATTAGATTTTTGTTCAAGAAGTGTTAGAGAAGACAACTTTGCAGCTGAAAGTAACTCCAGAAGTAGTGAGGAAAGCTGTGGAACTTCAGGCTGATATTTAGTGAGGCTTTTAAGAGTAGTTTTTATCCATTTGTGACAACATTGGCATCAAGAAGCCTTTAGATCTCCACATGGCTTCGTCATTGGTAAAACTTTTAAAAGAGGGTGGCTTTTATTTTCATCAATAGTTTGCTTTTTTTTTGGTTTTGTTCACACATTTCATAAATCTCCTGCTCCTGGGCCAAATCAAATCCTACCTCAGTGTGTCATGTGAGGAACCTTTCATCTTTGTTACTCTTGGGACTGATCTGTGATTAAAAATGTTCTTCAAAAAGAAATTCTTGACAAGGGGACCAAGAGCTTCAGAAAGGAAATGTGGAAGAGACCCTGTGTGCTTTGTAGCTTGGCTGCTCCCTCTTTGGAACCTGTGCTCTCCTAACTCAGCTCAGACTTTGGGAAGGGCCTTTCTAGTTACACTGGAAAAACAAACCCAGCAAAACTTGCCATGGGTTGCTCAAAGCTCGGTTCCAGAGCTACTTTATTGTTGTCAGCTGCTCATTCACAGCCTCTGTGTGTCTGACACTGTCTTAAGGTTGCTCTTTCTGTGAGTTTCATTTGAATTTGGTCTTTTAAAATGCACCTTTAGGGATGAAGGGAGCATATTGCTGACCGTGCATCCATTGCTTTCCTTCATCTGCATATAATTATTGGGTAAATAGTTAATTGTTTGTTTAAATCCTGGGAGAAGATGCTTCTAATGGTTCTAATCAAACCACCAGGCCACTCAGCACAACCAGTAACCTCGCAGGGCATCGGGTTCTGGCATTAACCTTTGAGCTCCAAGACACTTTCATACAATGAAAATTTGTCTTTAACATCCCTCAGTGCCCATTAGTGCTCAAAATGACAATTTAGCAAGTGTTGATAGGGTTCTGTGGTTGGGGGGCGTGTTTTGTTTCTTAATTGGGTGATTCAAAGTGAGATGATAAATAGCTTGGAAAGGATTTTTTGGTATGAGCTATCAACCTGATTAATGTGCATGTACCTGGATGCCCACACATAATCCAAGGTACCTTTTAATGCTATTTCTCCAGGCTTTTCAGTCATGGGAATTTTATTCAACCTCAAAATCAGTGGCTGTTCCTTTTTCTGTATGTAATTTAAGCATTAGTGTTGTGATCACCCTTGGCCACAATCCTCCAGTGTTGGACTGTCCTGAGGACTTTGGCCATTGTTTCATCCCTAATGAATCTATTTTATGTTGCACATGTTTTCCTGAGTTAAAATAAATAAATAGGGTGTTTTTCACTTCTGCAGCTTACCTGAGATCAGAAGAAGGCAGTGTTGTGTTTTTTGGCAGCACTTCCATAGGCCTTGCAGCAGCCTGTGCTGTAACATGAATGTGCTCCAAGTCAGTCCGTGCTGAAATGAACTTGTTTGGTGGATAAAATCAAATATAACGAATTCTTAGCAGCTTTCTTTTAAGTGGAATGTAGTGATATAGTCATACTGTTGGTTTTTTTGGCACAGGGTTCCAGATTTTGTGAGGGAGAAGCGCTTTGGGAACTGGCTGAAGGACGCTCGAGACTGGGCCATCTCTCGGAACCGCTACTGGGGGACCCCCATCCCTCTGTGGGTCAGCGAGGATTTGGAAGAGGTGAGTGAGGAGGATGAAAGGTTCCAGCTGGCAGAAACCCTGTCTGCACTTGCTGTTTGCTTATTTTGGTGTTTGGCTGTTGCAGCCTGAAGTCCTATTTACATGTTTTAACAGCCTATCTGTATAATCCCTCTATATGTGTATAATAGGTGATAGATCTGTGCATATTTATGGGTGCATTTGTGTGCCTGTACAGGTATCCTTTGCTTTTGCTTGAGAACTGCAAGCAATTTTTCTTGGTTTTTACATTAAAATTAATCTTGTCTTTCCCAGAAGAATTTGCAGTGATGGCAAATCTAAAGGAAATAATAAATGCAGTGAGAAAATGGCAAGGAGGAGATTTTTTTTTTTGTAACTCCTTGAAGTCTGCTTTTGATATTCTGGTGGTTGGTTACTTCAAGCCAAATGAGTTGCTGAAGGCATAAAAGCAAGTCCACCACATCATAACAGTGAAGATACATATTTGTAGTGCCACAAATGTGAACGTAGCAGACTGTAAAAATACAAATCTAGTAGAAAGATGAAAATGTATAATGGTAATGCTAGAAATGAGCTGTGTCAAGTTGTAAGGTACCGTGCATTGGTAGCACAATGCAGAGGGCATTAAGTGAACACTTAACACAATCTTGATGGTTTTATAACTCTTTCTGAAGGTAAAGTGGGTTTAGGGTTTTTTGTGTGGTTTTTTCCTTTTTTTTTTTTTTTTTTTGCGTTGGGTTAGTTCCATTAGGCACACATGGTATGCTAGAAGTACGAAATGGTAATCAGTGTCAGGGTGCCCAGGGAAGGTAAATACTGATGGCAGCATCCCAAGGCTTTATTTTTATCTCTCTTGATTTGAAAAAGTTTTACTCTTCATTTTAGACCTGAAAGACCTCGAGTAAGAAAACACCCGCTAGAGAAGTATTTTATGATTTTAAACTTGCCGTTGCTTAGATGTGCACCATAAAGCATTTTTTATTTCTTCTTCATGGGAGTCTTGGCAGGCAGGAGATATTGGGAGAGGGAGGGAGCCACTCCTGCAATTAGGATTTAAGTATCTAAGAAAGCCTTGGCTTTTGGATTCTCTTTGTGCTGTGAGTGTGTTTGTAAATTACTGACAAACCAAGTGCTTCTGTTCTCTCACAGAACAGTTAGTTTGAAGACTGACAATTTACACACACTTTTTTCCCCATTCATCCAACATTTCCAAGTCCCTTGTTTAATATAACAAATTTTTTAGGTAATAAAAAGACTTTCAGTGTTTTGCCTGGGTATTTCATTCTACAGCTGAAAAAGACTGTGTAAAGGTTTCATTACTTCCACTCCTTGCCTCTAATAATATTTCATTTTCTGTCCAGTCTCCCCATAGCTGTATTCCTGTGTGTACCAATTTTTTTGCTTTTCTAGGTTTGATTTGTTAGTTTTTAATAACAAAATGATGTCTAACTTGGAAGATTGACCTTTCCTTTGGAACAAGCTGCAAATATTCCTCAGGGCTCAGTGTTCTGAATAATGATGGAAATACCAACAGGTCTATTATTTCTATCCATAGATGTCACACATTTCTATTTGCTCCTGAGTCTGAATATTGTGCTTTAATAGCTGAGTACAGCTTCTGAATTGAGCTAAATTTCAAGTTAAGGTTTTTTAAAAAATACTCTCTCTTTTTGTGTGTGGGAGATATGGCTTGAAAAACAAATAGCACTGGAAGTGATGTGGAACTTAAAGCCTAGGTGACATCTGCTCTGTCAGTAATGATATTCCCTCAGAATTCCCTGACTCCAGTGTTGCTGCAGCCTGGTGCCATGTGAGATTGCACAGCAGCCTCTTCATGCCTTGCTCTCAGAAGAACACTTTGTTGCACACAATTATGCTTTGCATATTAAATCCTGGAGAAGTAATAACAACTCCTTATTTAATATACAGTAAGGTGAATTAATTGGTATTAAAGTGAATTTTATTACAGATCAATAACTAGTTTTGCACAGTTTTATTTTAGTTTTCTTTTAGCATAATTATCAGGTAGAGACACATAATGGAAGTTAAATTTTGAAGCTTGTGTTTATTGCCACATTTTTGCAGACAGTTTATCATTTTAAGCTTTTAAATTCCAACAATTTCCTCCATGGAGGAACACATCTCATTTGGATTAGATAATAAAATTTTTTAATATAACACCCAAGTTGGTAAAACAGATATGGGCTCATTTTATAGGACTTGCATACAAATTATAGTGTTCAGTATTCAGTGATGGAAGCTCCCTGATTATTTCCTGGCTTGTCACTCATGGTAACTCTGCCCTGGGCTGGGTGCCCTCAGCCTTGCCCAGCAGAACGAGAGGGCTCTGGCTCTGCTCTCCTGAGGGTGAGAGAACCTCTCCAGGTGCATTTCTGGGCTGCTTTGAGGTTGCATTAAGGCCACTTCTGGCTGGCTGTAGCAGTCATTTCTTCTCCTATTTAATATTCATGAGATGCTTTCTTGAGATCCCAGAGTCTTGCGGGCTTCTTCCTTTCTGTGGGCACTCCTGACTCCTCAGTTGTGGTACTGAGCAGAGCTGAAATGGCAAACCCACAAAAATAAACATTTTTATTTAGCAAGGACTGCAGGACTATTTTGAGGAATATTGAGATCCATGAATGCTGCTGGATGGCTTCATGCTCCTATGGACATGGATAATCCTGGATCTAATGTTCATTTTAGCAGGGGTTAACCTTGACCTCTGGGTTCATGTTCGCTCTTGGGGGTGCTGACACAGCCGATCTCTTGCAGTCTGTGCTGCTGTTTAATGTTGGTAGAGCTGGTTTTGTGGCTGATGTGAACCCTAAAATGGAGGAGGAGCAAATGCCTGCTGGGTAGAGGAAGGGGCCCAGGCTGTTGGAGCAGCCATGGCTCCTGAAGGGATGTATCCAGAGCAGCAGCTGGAATTGGAGAGCATCAGCCTGCGTGTGCTCCTTGCAGAAACGAGGGGGTGCAGCCTAATGAGGGATGGAATTTGATTAGCAGCTGTTTGCTGCATTCTCCTCTTGCCTCTCAGTATCTAATGAGCTCCCCTTGGGACAGAGGAGCTCCTTCCTTCTGCCTTGGACAGAGGCAGTCTTACTCAGTGGGGGAGATCTGTGTTACTCTGGGGGTTGGTGGATTTTTCTTGTGAACTGGGGTTTATTTCTTCCATGAGTGGTTTCTGGGTGCAGTTTTGCATCAATATTCAGAATTTTGCTTTAGCATTGAAATACTTGTTCAAAAAGCACCAAATAATGAGCAGCTTTTCTCCCAGAGCTTAATGTGAAAGTATATTCAAATACAGACGTTAGTGAAGGTGAAGTAATTGGTGTATCCAAGGGCATTTTTTACCCATTTCTTCTCCAGCAGTGCTGAACTAAGCACCTGCTGCTGCTCACTTGAGCCTGTGCATTTACTTAGGGGGCCAAATGAATGAAGAACAGATCTGGGTTAAAAACAGTTTGTTGATGAAGATGTATTTTTACCTGAGATCAGTCCCCGGTATAATTTGTATGCATTCTGCAGGCTGTTGTACCTGGCTGGTGGAATCATTGTCCTGCCTCACTTCCTACAGAAAAAAAAAGACAGATAAGCAATGAAAACATTACATTTCCAGAGTACTTTAACAATAGCAAATGGTGATTAGTAATGCAGATCAGCACTTGAATCAGACTGGGAAAATCATGTCTTAAAATCCAAATCAGACTGAGTTTCTGTCTTCTCTGTAATTCATGACAATTTTTTGGAATTAAATACACCAAAACCTTTCAGTTAGTCACAATTTCCATGTGTATACATATGCATATGTTTAAGACTAGCTAAAGGAATTGAGCAGTTCTCTGATTTTTATCTGAGGAGCAACTTACAAAGTTATTTGATGTGAAAAACGTCTGGCCTATTTACAGCTTCTTTATGGTGCCACATTTAACCCCTTCACTATCAGATCTGTCAGACCCTGTGGCACTTTTAAAAGGGAAGGATGCCATGTGGGACAGCATTTCCAAAATCCAGGCCTGTACTGCAGCTTGTGGCTTGTGAGTCCTGCCAGATGAGAGAGGCCACAGAGGTCTGGGAGGGCTCAATTTGAGTAAAACCTAAAGTGAAGAAAGCTTTGCTTTTCTGCTTTCTCATACATATTTTCAGAATCACTGTTTCATGATGTCAGTGCAAGTCTGGTGTGGAAATCTGCATTTCTTTAATTGTGTGTGGATGCAACAAAGCCAAGAAAAGTCTGTCTTAGCAACCCCTTTGGTAGCTGTCACACTTTCTTCACTTTAAATAAAAAGCCTTTAACATGTACAGTTTAGTCTACCTGGGATGAAATACTTATGGATAATGAGATGCTTACTTTAGGGGAGGAACCTGGGATCTGAAACTCCTATTTGTGTAAAAGTCAGTCATTGAATTTTCTTGAAAAAAAAACCAAGAGGTTTTTGGTTGTGTCTGGTTTGGAGAAGCTCCCCGCCCCCAAATCCCACATTTTTCGATAACCTGCCAAGATGCTGCTGCTTCCAGGTCTCCAGTTCTTGTAACATGAATTGTATTAAATCAGGGCAGTGGTCTCTAACATCATTTGAGGAAGGAGACCTTGTACAAAATTTTTATTGTTTTTTTCAGCTCTATCAACTACTACAAGAGAAATTGCAAGTCTCCTGTCTGATATTAAAAAAAGCAGCTGCTGTGTGCAAATAACTGGCTAAATTTCTTGCATTTCTCCTACAGGTGGTTTGTATTGGTTCAATAGCAGAACTGGAGGAGCTGTCTGGAGTAAAAGTGACGGATCTGCATCGAGAAAGGTGGGGCACAAAGACTCTTCACTGGGTATTAGAAATAGATAAGCAGGCATAAAAAAAACCTTGGGGCTTTTTTGCCCACACCTTGGGAAACAGATTTAGGGAGTAGAAAAGTTGTAACAGGACTTGTCATTAATGAGAAAAACACGGTTCACTCTCTTGGTAAAATTTGAAAGTTTAATAAAGGACAATAGGAGACAAAGACAATAAAGCAGAGGTTACATCTTGGCACTCAGCCAAGAGCACACCTGCTGGTTTGGAAACACCCTTTAGATACCATTTCTATTGCATCAGCTGTTGCATATTTAAACTTTTCTCTAAACTAGTTTCCATGTTCCAAGAACTGTTTAGCATGGCTTCTCCTCGGGTCCACCTTTTTAGAGCATGTGTATTTCTTGCTTGTGGTTTTAATCTATTCTTATTATTACCTCTAGTTTTTGGGATTTCTTCAGAGGGCGAGTCCTGATAGTTGGTATATTGGTATCAGGTCTTCATTATATGTTCATTGGATATCATCCCAACCAAGCAGACATTTTAACTCAAGCATATCTAAATCAGCTACTTCTAAGTTTTAGTTAACAACAGAAATAAAAACTATATCTCTATAGTGAAGTTACTTTAACACCACACATATAGAATCTATTTTAATATTTGCAAAAAGCCAATACTACAATACGTATCTATAACAATTAACACATACAGATTTTCTTTTTTTCTGTTGAAAAACACTCTGTTAAACACTGTCAATACAAAAATCACAGAGATTGTCAAAGGAAACGCTTTGAAGGGCCTTTTTGAAGAGTCATTAAAATGAAAGCCAAAACTCCTGATATACCAGTGTCTTGGTTTAAAAAAGACAGGTGTCTGCTAAGGAAAAAAAAATAAACCCCCTCCCTCCCAATCACCACAATTTTGAAATTAAAAGGCTCTCAGGCAGAAAGATTGGAATAGGAATAACAGTTCTTTACTAGGAAAACTAAAAAGAAACAAATGTAACTAGTACCAGCAAACAAAACAAACCAAACAAATGAAAGAAAAAAAAACCCCTGACAGACTCAGGATGTGACCTGCCACCCTGGAGGTCTGGGTGTAGATAACAGTCCAGTTGAATGGTGGCTGCACTTATCCTGAAGTGGAAGACACAGTTCTGTCAAAGCAGCAGTCCTGCAGAGAAGAGTGTAGGCTCCCTCCGAAAATCCGGTGGTGCAGATGGGCCTGGTCTTCCTCTGGGAATCCAGTGGAGAATGAGGCTGCTCTGTGTTTCAAAAGTCTTTTATTCCAGTAGGAATGCGCGGAGCACTTCACAATGGCAATAATGTAATCTTACCAGTCATGTAGTGGCACTCGATGGCCCATTAACAGAAGATATCTCCCCAAGGGAGATACTGTTTGTGGAAAAAATAAGAGAAACCTGCCCAGATAACAACCCCATCTTTATCAGATGGCAAATAGAATATCTTATCTTAACAATTCAGGACAACCAGCATGACATGAGCTCTCCTAACCTGGTTGTGCTGGGGTTGCTGGTGTGTCCCCACAGCATTGACCATCTGCTCATCCCGTCGCGCTGCGGGAAGGGCGCCCTGCGCCGCGTGCCCGAGGTGTTTGACTGCTGGTTCGAGAGCGGCAGCATGCCCTACGCGCAGGTGCACTACCCCTTCCACAACCGCAGGGAGCTCGAGGACGCCTTCCCGGCCGACTTCATCGCCGAGGGCATCGACCAGACGCGAGGATGGTAATTTGTGCTACCGCGGGCGGGTGGGGATGGGACAGACGGAGACGAGACATCTCTGGAGTCAGGGCTGGTCTTGGAGCGTGCGGTTTATTGCACAGGGTATAGGGGCTATAGGGTATTGCGTGGGTATAGGGGCCCTGCTAAGGGCTGCCAGCCGCAGCTCAGAGCAGCACCGAGAGAGAGAGAGAGAAGGAGGAATAGAGGAGCTAAAAAGAGGAAGAGAAGAGCGAAGTTCCCATTACAATGCATTAAATCTTCTTCTATATTGAATATTCTAATTTACACTAACCAATCTAGTACAAGACACAAATCCTATAGTATTTACCTACAGCCTATAAGAATCATTACATTACCATACTGTGTTATGTTTTAAACCCTAAAAACTACTCTTTGGACGCCTCCTACCAAGCTGCTAGGATCTGCTCTGACCCTTGGACTCTTGGTAAGGAGAAGGGCATTGTTTAACTAAAAGGGGATTACCTTCAGCTGGCCATGCTGTTGTTTTCCAGTCCTTCAGTAACTGAGGCTTGGCATCTTAGACATTGAAACTTGCTTTCAATTCTATTTCACTGATAGGTTTCATATTCTCAAAATCTAAGCAGTCATATTCATAAGGCTTTCCTGTTTCATCTTCCCCAACAGTAATTTCCTGCCATTTATTTTGCCAGGTTGTCACCCTGTGCCTAACACTTCAGTGCTTTACTGTTGGATTATGCCCTTTTCTGAACCAGAGATGGGGTGACTGAGAGGTGTTTTAAAAAACTTTGATTCCATTTTCAATCTCATATGAAGGCCGGGACAATACAGATGTTATAATTCAGCATTTTATGATGCATTTACTTCAGTACTTTCATATCTTTAATGCTCTGCGGATAATTTGACTGTTTCTAAGTGTATAACTGGTTTTTTAAACTAAAATGCAAGGTAGTCTAAAGCTTGGTGACAAAAAAGTTGTTGTAAAATACAACATTGTGAATAATAATTGTGTAATATTGTATTATATAGTATTGTATTGAAATACAATATTGGCAAGAAAATTTCCCAGCTTTTCTGGAAGACATCATTAAGTGATAGGGCACATCTTTGGCCTGGTAAGGAAAAATCTCAGCAGCTGAATGATCACAGAAGTTGAGTTATCTACTAGAGACAGAGCTGCAGTTGAGTCAGTTGAAATGGAAGTCAATGTGTTGAGGATTTCAAGCCAATGTATAGCCTGGTAATTTTTATCCCAAGTTTAAATTTGAATTTTGGGTTTATGTGAGTGCAGAAAAAAATTAAATCAAACCATATGTTGTGAAGATTGTATAGTTTACAAAAAAGTAAAAGTTTTTAGCTGTAAACTACATCTGCTTCTTTCACTCTGGATAAATCCTTTTCAGTCATTGGTGAAAAATTTTCTCTGATTTTCTGTGGTTAATGTTCTCATACATACTTGTATTCCTACATACAGTTTTAGTTTTAGCGTTGCAAAGTGTTTAGTCCATGTCTGAAGTTTGAGGTTGACTGTGAAAATTGACAGATTAAGATGAATTTTTGTGTTTTCTGGATTAGTGAGTTTGACTGTGTCCAAGCAGAACTTTTCCATCCGGTAACTTGAGGTATTAGAGCTAACTAAACTCCTCTGGAATACGGCTGGCACTTCCCTTTGCCCACTCCTCTACCCTGCCCTGCAACAAACCAAGCAACCAAAGCAGGCAGGATGCCAAATACAACTAAATTTCATGATTGCAGTGAAATGCCTTCACTTTTCAACTCCTTAATTGTGATGCAAAAAAATTATACCTCAGTATACAATCAAATACTGTTGGGCATTAAGGAGAATTAAAAACTTAATTTTCCCTCTTTATTCTTTTTATCTGGAAAAAATGAGAAAACAGTGCTTTTTTTCCTTTTTTAATGGAAGAGCTCAGGATGAAGACGTTTGGTGTGAGCCCTCAGACTTGTGTGCTGTAGTCATGGTACCAGAGGAGGCTTTTCCTTTTCAGTCTGGGGCAGATTGCTTTTTGTTCTTAACATCAGCGCAAGAGTTCCTGGGAATCTTACCCAGAGCCAGATGTGTTTCACCTGTTTGTGGTGGGAAATCAAAACACCTGCCTCAACTCCTGCTGCTTCACCTCTCCCAGGCTGTTAATGAGCTGGGGCTTTGCTACCAGCAAGTGTTGGGTGATTTGTAGTAGAGCGCTTCTGATTTGTGAGAGACAGGAGGGATTGAGATGTGAGGTTTAAGAGAACAAGAACAGGTGAGTTCTGAAGTGTTGAGAGCACAGGATGGGATTTGTGTTTGGCACATCCTGTATAAGGTGTGAAGATTGAGAATAGAGATTGGTTTTGTGTCAGGTCAGAGGCTGCAGCTGCTGTGAAGTGAGAACTGGGAGGTGGGGGGAAAGGCTCAGGAGGTGCAGGGCTGGTGGCTTCTGGTTCACTCCACAGAAGAGGAGAAAAAATCAAGGGAGACAAGGGGAAAATTAATGGGACAAAGGTGATTGTTCAGGAAAGGGATATTTTTGATGACTTTCTGCATGGATAGAGAAACAGCTGAATTATATTTGTTAAAGGCACAGGACAAAATCTTAGAGTAGCTGTGTTGCAAGACAGGCAGTCCAGGCAGTGATAGGAAAGGCTCTGCTTCTGCATAGGGAAATGTAGCAAGATTCATGGTTGTGGTCAGAATGTGGTGGCCCAGAGGGAATTCACAGCTGGAGGTTTTGGCATGAACCACAGGATCATGAATTTACCCACAGTTGCTCAAGAAAAAAAGGAGGAAAGAATCACTTCCTGTTTTCTCCTGGGTGGAAAGTAGAGCAGAGGAGTGAATTTCTGTCCCTGTTAAGACTTTTTTACTGTTGGTTGACTGACAGCTCTTTATCTGCAAGGACATACCTAGAAACAGTCTGAGATTTGGTGAATGGAAGGTGAAGCAGCTGAGAAATTGAGGAAGTTTTCAGGCAACAAATGTGTCTGTGGACAAGATATTTCAAAAATAAGGTGCAGAAAGACACTTTAAAAAAATATTGAGAGTGAATGAGGTGAATTTTAAAAACACAACCTGAGGAAGAATCAGAAGAGTTTCACCAGAATATGTGAATCACAGGTTTTCAGAGATAGTCTTGTAGCTGTCATCAACTAAGGCACCTCATGCTGAGGCTCTTGGTGTTTGACAATTTGAACATAAAATTTGTGATGGATCCTTGGATGCATTTTTTTCAGTGCCCACAGTCTGCCTGTACAATTTTCCTAATTGTTTAGGAATTCCTGAACAATATTGAAATCTCTCCTAGGTGGTTCTGCTTTGTGCTTTTTACCTGCAAATTTGGGAGCTCTAATAGGAGAATTTGTGAGCAGTTTGCAGAAAGTGCTGGAAGTTAGTCAGTGAGGCACTTTTTAGTAAGTACAGAGGAAAAACTGCTGTTTGTAATGAACTTTCAGTCCTGTAGGCTTGAGGTGGTAGTCACCTGAGTAAATAGTCAGATATTTGTGTTCAGGGGTTTTCTTAAGAAAGTTAAAAATCAAGGCAGGGATTTTGGATGCAGATGTTTGTGTGCAGGTGGAGGAGTACTGGTTAAAATGCATGAAATTTATCTGCAGTTTAATAAAGAGAATTTGTATCCTGCAGTGTGAGTTGAGGAGATTTTGAGAGTTAGGGGCCTGTCTGAGATAAGCATCAGAGTTGTCATGAAGTCACTTAATAAATGCACGCAGCAACCTCTGCAGAGGACCCTCAAGTGTCAGAATAATGCTTTTGCAATTATAGGCTGCTTTTTGATAAAAACAACTTTGGAACATACAGATGGATTTTTTTACCCCCACTGAAGTGTTTCTCCACTAAATCTTCATGCAAATACATAGTTCTGAGACATAACCTCCTGTGCCTTATTATAGCTTTTTTATAATCACCTTCTCTTTGAAGGTTGCTAAGCAGTTGTCAGTGTGATGCCTGTTTTGTACCATGAAAGCTGTGGCCCACCCTCCAGTTACTTTCTTAAAAGTAATTACCAACAGTGCAGTTCCAGCAGCTCACACATCCCTCCTTTGGTGAAGGTTCTGGCTCCTGAGTGTGAAATTATCACATCATCCTGCACTTCCACTTAATTTACCAGATATAATCATATATCAGCCTGTGAACAATAGGGGCCTGTGCTTGCTCCAGCACTGATTTCCAAAGTGTCCCAGTTTACAGAGTGATTGTAAACACATCAAATAGAACAGGGAGGAACCACTGCTGCCCTTTGTTGGGGGAACATTCTCTTATTTCCTAGTGATGGCTGATTTAAGCAGGCAACCACAACCTTCTTCCAATGAAACCTTTGGCAGGATTGGAAGGAGGCTTCTCCCATTTTTGGTAACTTGCTTTTAGACTTTTATACTATGTTCTGTTGTTGGTCAGGCTGAAGAATACACAATTAACACACGAACACACAGAAGTGTGTTGGTCCCGAGTGCTCTGTTTGGTCCTGACTGATCCTGTGCTCATGGGTTTGCAGTGAGCAAATAGAAAACTTCTTCAGGGGCAGAATTCTCTTCTTTCTACTAAAGAGAGAAAATGCTGCAGTTTTCTTCCTCATGATCTTCCTAATGCTTCCTATTAGAATTTTTCTGCCTTCCTGGACTAGTAGATCTCAGCTGAGCAAACAGCATGATATGCTTCAAATAGGAAGATCTACTTTCAATAAGCTCCTCTTCTGACTCTTTGTCACATAAATGTTCCCCAGACTTAAAATTTATCTTTGCTGGAGGAAAGCAGCATAATGAAACATTTATTTTGTAATGAAGACATGCAGGCTTTAGCATGGTGTATTTATAAAGTCACATTTATGTTATCTCTTGTTTCAGGTTCTACACTTTGCTGGTGCTGTCCACTGCTCTTTTTGGGAGGCCTCCTTTCAAGAATGTCATTGTGAATGGCCTTGTCCTTGCCAGGTTGGTGTCAATCAGCTCCTTCCTGAGCAGATTCTTAGTCAAAGAACGTTTCAGATAAGACCTGCAAATTGTAAATGGAATGTGAAATGGACTCTGGAGCTGTTAAGACTTGCCAGGGTGATATCCGTGCTGTGGGAGATAAGAGGCATCTGAGAGTGAGAGGCTCACACATCCCAGCATCTGCTGCACTGGGTTCTTTGCAGCAGGATTAGTCCTGCCTTCAGAGAGAAAATGAATAACAAGAATAGCAAAGAAATTATACCTGTTATGCAGAATAAAGGGGATGATAAATGTAGTTTTAGATGTGATTTATAGTTAATTATATTTGTTTCCATTTATTTTTGAATGAAACTTTGCCAGTGGGCTGGAGGGATTGATTAAAACAAGTGCATTTTTCCTCAGCTTGGGTAGAAAGGGCAGATTTTCTGCTTAGATTTGTAACTTGGGAGCCTCTTGGGTTGGGTTTTGGTTTTTTCCAGTTGTTTTTGTAGCTTCAACAGTCCTACAGAAACAATGTGCTAATATATAGATATTTAAAATTATGTCTCTGCCACCAGGAACATATTAGGACAGAAAAATGGAACTGAATTTGAAGGGCCTTTTTTCTTTATCCATATGTTACAAGTGGGAATTGATGCCTACATTCTGATATTTTCTAGTGATGGCCAGAAAATGAGCAAAAGGAAGAAGAATTATCCTGATCCAATGCACATGGTGAACAGTTACGGAGCTGATGCACTCAGGTAGGGTTTCTTTGGTGGATGCTCAGTGGGATGTGTTGGCTCCTTGCTCATGGCAGATCCATACCAAGGGGCTGCTTGGGGGGGTTTGACAGTTAGAAGCAGGAGGAAAGGTAATTTTAGAAGCTTCTAGATCACTGTGACAGAAGTAGCTGCAGGAGTGGATGACTCCAAAGAACTGGCAATAGATGCAGTGCATGTCTCCATCACTAAAGCCCAAGGGATCTGCTTCTTCCAGCACTTATAGTCTGAGTTGAGCCAGTGAAACTGTAAATAAAATATTTGATAACAACACTACAAGGTCACTGTTAAATCATTGGCTTAGAGAAGGGTTTATGCATAGTGCACAAAACATTTGTTTCTTGTTCGCACGATGCATTTTCTAGAGAGAAAGTGCTTTGTTTTTGTGGGTGTAAGTACATAATTTGCACCTAATAGTAGTGGCACCAGAAGAGCAGAAGTGAAGTGGCCTAATGTGTGTAGATAAAGTGTCCTGGTGAAACAGAGATTAAACACAGTTCAAGTGGTTCATTAAAATTACAGGAACATAAGAAGTAATTACACAGTCACTTGGTACTCTGGCTTGGTGCACTGACTACCTGCATCAGGTGGTACCTTGAGGTAAAGGTACATAAAACATTGTAATAACTGCAGGAATGCACTACTTGGGCATTTCTCTAGAGCCCTGTAATTCTTGTGTATATAAGAAACCCTTCAAACTCTCACACATGGTGTGTTACAGCTACACACAGAACTGATGGGCTGAATGGAAGCTGGATGTTTATTTGAGGAAGATGGTTGTTGCTTCTAGATAATTTAAAAGTGTCAATGTGAAGTTCTAATTGTTTCAAGCTTCAGTATTTAAAAGACCTAGTACATGTTTACAATGGAGAGTTGGGTGGAGTTCTGAAATTAATTAAGCTTGCTCTTTACAAGTAAACAAGATGTGTTAGCAGGGTAGCACTGAGTTGGTAGCTGCAATAATAAGAGTGAAAAGGGTTGGAGTTACTCATACTCAGGATTTTTAAATTACAGGTGATGTTTCTGTTGGAAAAAAAGAAAAAGCACTTACCTTTTTTATAAACAAACAAAAAAAATCTCAAACACCAGAAGTTATGCTTCCATTATTCATGGGTTTTTTTTTTTTGTTAATTTCTAAGAAGCTAATTCATTTTTCTGCCAGTGTACTCATTCTATAATGTCACATTTATTTATACCTACACCCACACAGAGAGTAAAAAGCATTGCAGCCTGGGCTCATTTCTGGAAGGAGCTCTGCAATTCAGTTCTCTGCCTTTTCTGAGGTGCTTGATGTTCTCTGTTTATAGCAAAAGCTACAACTGAGGTTTTTTTCCTTGGCACTGTTTCCCTGCAGAGTTACTTTAGCTTTTGCAGTACACAAATATATATGTATATTCTAACTCCAGCTTTGAAGTATTCTCAGCAGTTAGCTTAATAAATAGATCTGTGGAAAATATACATATAAGTTGGTGAAATGAATATGGGACTGAGTAGAAAGGGCAAACAGGAGAAATAACAGCACAGCAAATTTAACAGCCCAACTTGAGGCTTAATGAAATTTAAATCCTGAGTGAAATGTGTTAGACGGGGCAAAACAGTTCCATTTTAGTATTGCTGAGACCTGGGCTGGCAACCTGTCCAAGCTGAGCTATGTCAGAAAGAATTTGCTGGTCATGGTAGTTCCAGACCTTTGCTTTCCTCTGTCCTGGGGTGAGGATTGCTGTTGGAAGTGAGGAGTTACATCCTCCTCTCAAGCTGCCCTTAAAATGCAGAAGAAATATTGCAACAAGCTGCTAGTTCAGAGGGTGAAGAGGACACTACTTTTTTTCTCATTCATTGTCAGCAAACTCAGTAACACTGGCTTGATCTGAGGAAGGTTTTGTTTTCTGCTCAGTGAGTAACTGAGTGGGTATAACTAAACTGATGGAACTCTTGTTTTCTTGTGTGCCTTATTTCTCTGTCCATAGAATAAATGTGTCTTTGATTGGAGTAATTGAGGAAATTGCTTCCCTTTTAACATTCAAATATTGCAAAGCAGGGTAGGGCTGCTTTATTAAAACAAACAAAAAACCCCCAAAAAACAATACTACAATACCACCAAACTATGGCATATAAATAATTGTGATAGAAGAAAGGTGTGGTTTAAGGACAGACTTAAATTCTAGTTTTATTTAAGGACTTACTATTTCATTGCCATTAACTGTTCTGTACTTCTGTAAGTTTATGATTTGAATTCAGGTCTGAATTTACGGGGGTGATTTTTGGGATCCATTCCCACCCAAGCCATTCTATGAATCTGTGTTTTAAAATGGTTTGTTGTTTTTATTTTTTAATCCAGTACTGAAAATGCCCATTTCTGTGCTGCATTACTGTCTATTTATTCTGGCAGCTCTATTTTTATCTATTAGTTTTAATGCAAGAAGCCCTCTCTCCTGAAGAATTTATGGTCTGGTATTTTTGAATGTGCTGTGTCAAACCCCATTAAGATTTTAAAGCCTCCTAAAGGAAGTGCCTGTAAAGTTATATTAGTTTAGAATCATGATTTTAAAAGTTTAAAAATGTGAGAAAATGGCTTAATAAATTTGGATTGAAAGATGCCACAGTCTTTAAAATGAAAAAATGTTTGGTTTGGTTTTCATATTTGGAAAATTAAATGAAGTGTATCTAAATCAAGTTTGTATTCAAGTTTTTTTGGCACCTGAGAAAGGCCTGCTTTCTCTTTGAGTTAACTTGATAGATTCCAGTTTATTTCTGAAGACAGAATGTTTATTTGGGGAAAAAGGTGGGATGAAGCATAAAGATTTTTTTTTTTTTAAAAGTCAGAGACAGCAAAAAAGGACATATTTGAGGGACATTTCTGTCCCTTGTATAAATAGTTGGTGTCACCTGGATCCTCTGCTTTGGTCCCTCAGAGCTGCCTCTGGAGCTGAGGCACATTTGTATTGTAGGAGGTACATCCTTTGTTCCCTTTTGGGGCTGGCTTTCTTGAAAATGTTGATTTCTGCTCTTTCCTTGGATTTGCCAGTTTTCATTGCAAAGCTTTTCATAATTGAGGAGATGAACAAGATTGAGTAGAAAGATACTGTGTAGTGGTTGCCAAAACAATAGATGCCATCATAAAGATGAACCGTGCAACCTCTGCCTGTTTTATACTGTTGATGGCATCTGAGCATGTGTTAGCACTTCAGTTAACTTCTAAAGTAAAAAAGAAAATTTCAATTCAAGTTCTGTATGCAGCATCTCAGAAAAACTCCTGTAGCAGTTACTAGTAAATGATTTTACGTTCAGTTTGTTAATGCCTACAGTACAGTAATCTTTGGAGTTTTTAGTGGGAAACTCTATCAGTATGTGCAGTTTTAAGCTCTGAAGTATTGTGCTCTTATTTTGCAGGTTGTACCTGATCAATTCTCCTGTGGTAAGAGCAGAAAACCTGAGGTTTAAGGAGGAGGGAGTGAGGGATATCCTGAAGGATGTGTTCCTGCCCTGGTACAACGCCTATCGCTTCCTGGTGCAGAACGTTCAGATCCTGCAGCACAAGGTGCACACCTGGGGGGGCTGGGGGCTGGGGATCTTCTGCTTCTTCAGGGTTAAAGGGAATCAGCATTGTAGGGAAATTCAGATTGGAAGGGAGGTCTGGACTCTGGAGGTCATCTGCTCTGTACCTCCTTGGTCTAAGTTAGATCAGGTTGTGTATTATGCTTGCTCTCAATTTATTTGCTGTTTGTACCATGCTTTATAAAATTGTAATCACCTGCATCTTTCTCTTCTTGACCAAGTTTATTAAATAGAAAGGAGGAGAGGAAAGTGGGGGACTGCCAAGACAGGAGATTAGAGTGCTCTTGGGTCTATTTTATTTCACATCTGTGGGATGCTGCTGCATTCAGACTTGTGAAATTGGAGTTCCAGAGCTGGTGTTTGTGGGTCAGGACACACTGGGCAATTACCTGCTGCTCCTCACCCCCTGAGAACTCCAGTTAAAGCCACGTGTGCTGGAGGGGATCCCTCTGAGATGTCCCTGCTAAACCTGGGTGGGTTTTCCTGGTGGTCTTTCCAGAGCAGCTGGAGGCGGCAGTTCCCACTGATCCTGCCTTAGTGCTGCTGCTTTTTCTTTGCTGTTCCTCTGTGTGGTGTGGCCAGCACAGCTCCTGTCCAGGAGGATCTGTCACTTGGGCTGCAAGTTCCTCTGCACTGAGATCACACATAGTGAGCAGAGCTGCAAATCAGTCAGGAAAGTTATTTGCAGTAGTGGCTGCTGTGACAGTTTCTTGAGCTAACTCATTTTCAGGAACTTTAATTATGAATCTGCATTAAAATGCTTAACTTGGGAATACTCAGTCCTGAATACATTAGCCACAGCAAGGAGATTGTCTTCTGTAAAATGACAGTAATTTAAAAAAATGTTATATTTAAATGCAACTTAGGAAAAAGATTCAGAAATGGAATGGAAAGAAAGGCAAATCACAAAAGCAATAATGCTTTAGACTTGTAGATTACATTTGAAGTCTGCTAAAAATGCTGGATGAGTGACAGGAGTTTCTACACTTTCAGTGTGAAAGCAAGATTAAAATTTCTTTCTTGTAGTAATTTTTCATTAAAATTGAAGATTTGATGTGTATATTGTATAGTTTCTATTGAAACCAATTTTAATCTTTCAGCTGAAATTAATGACAGCAGGTTTAGTGCAGACTTTTATGGGAGAGTGGGAGCTAAATGAAAAGTCCAAACCTTGTACTACAAGTGCAGTTGCAGTGGCAGCCTGGTCACTGTGGAGAGCTGTCATTTGAATCAATAAAGGCAGCTAAATCCATAAATCAGTACAGTAAACAGCTGACTTAAACAATCTGTTTTAGCAACCTCTTTGGGGAAGAAAGTTTGCTAACTCCAGATCCTAATAATTAAACAAGTGGTTTTTTTTTTGGATCCCTAGACGGCATTCATCAGACAAACTTAGATGTTACCCCCCAAAATACACTTGTTTATCCTGTGTGACCTTTGAATTGTCTAAAGTGAACTTTGTAGCTTTTTGCTGTGATTCCATTAAATCTTGCAATGTCAGCTCAACTGGGGATGAAAGACTCCAGTGGAAAATCCAGGTGCTTAAGGAGACAGGTTTGGTAATTCAGTAGATGGATTTTTTTCTTTCTAAATAGCAAAATCCTTCCCATGCACCATATTAGGCAAAAGAATGTGCTATTGGAGGTGATACTGCTTAAATTAGATTTCATGCACAGGTTTAAGCAACTTCTTCATTGTGTTCTGCTTCCTGCAAGAGAGAAAGTAAAATCCGAGTGTCCTGGATCAGGTATAATAATGATTTAATGCTTACTGTAATTCTCTCTTTAATTGTAGTTGGTTAATGACTGTTGACCTCACACTGGGATTGCTCCTCTTCTGCATTTCTTTCCTATGAATCTTCTTCTTTGTATTGTGAAAGTGGATCTGTAGTTTCTTGATTGAATAATCCAAATAGATTTTTTTTCATCTGGACTCTGAGGGAAGGAAAAGTCTAAAGGCTTTTAAAACAAGCTGTTAAATACTGTTTGTAAATTAAAAAAAAAAAAACCAAAAAACAAAAACAAACCAACCCAAAATCTATTTCCAACCTGTTGTAAGAATGTGGGAAAGAGGCAGAGCAGGCACAGATATGGTCTTGCTTGCAAGGCCCTGCAGAACCAGCAAAGTTCTCAGATGGCTGCAAACATCAGTGCTCTGGAAAGCAGCAGAAATGCACTAGGTGCATGTTAGATGCTAAAAATTCCACCTGCTTTTTCAGGTTGCTACATTCATCTATGTTTCAATGTGTTGAAATAGTCACATGTCCTTAAAAAAGTAACGGTCTTGTTTCTAGGCCTGCTCTCCAAATAGAATCCACCTGCATAGTGAATTCATTAGAAATGCCTCAGATGCACCTGGATGAAGGAGCTGTGTAAATTCAAGGATCCTACCCTGTGTCTGGAGGCTGGGGCTCACCCTGCACACAAGGAAAGGATTGGTACTGCTTTTCATCTGCTTTAACAGGCCCAAATCACTGGCCTGCTTTGGAGTTAAAGGTTGTGGTGAGGCAGCAGTGGGAGACAGGTTTTCCACAGCTCCTTCTCTTACATACCTGTGTCTGGAATTTAATGTTTGCTGGTAGGAAACCAGTGTAACTCAGGGAAGATGCCAAAATAATGGTAGCTGACAGGTAATTGGATATAGAGGTTTGATTATATACCCTGATGACTTGGAAATGTGCTTTGTGTTTTAATGATAGGATGAGGGAAGAGAATTCCTTTACAATGAGAACACAGTTAAGGAGAGCAATAACATCATGGATAAATGGATTCTTTCTTTCACCCAGTCCCTCATCCAGTTCTTCAAAGCTGAAATGGCAGGTATGCAATTTTGCTCAGGGGATCTGGGGGTGTTTTATGTTTGATTGCAGAACTTGCTTTTCCATACAGAGATTCCCAAATTCCGTGAGAGACTTTAAGGAAAGAAATATTTAACCAGCTACCATAATCCATGGAATGCTTCTTTCATGGGTGTTAAGTCAAATTTTGCTGTGCTTGTTCATGAGATTTCAAAAAGTGATGAGGCTTTTTTTGTCACAGCTAATCCTGTGAGCTCAGTGATGGAGCTTGTTGCTGTAACAACGTCTGCAGTGCTTGGAGCAATTAATAATATAATAGTCACTGAAAGACAGCAGTGAAAGGGAAGCCAAATAGAATTTGGAGAAGCTGTAAAAAAAGGGATAAAACGGGCAGTGCTCAAGTCAGCTGAATAAAATAATTTTGAGGGGTAGGTGAGCACTGGCAATAAATTTTTCACTGGTATAGTTCCAGGGAGAGGATTTCTTCGGAATCATGCTGTGGGAGTGTGTGCAGCAGAACGGATGTTATTAGGATAGCTGTAAGAAGATACTGTCCAGGTTTTTTATCCTGCATGTTGTCTTTTTCATCATTCCATACCTCTTGATGTTCACACTGCATTGGGACACTTAATTGCAAAGAGGAGATGCTGCAAGAATCCTCTGAAGTAGTTGATAAAATTGCAGATAAAGTCACCGTGGGATTTGAAGAGGTTTTGGTGCATTTGAGGGCACTGGAAGCTCAGATATTGGACAGAAGGTGGCTTTGGCCATTGTCACTTCTGTTTGTGAATAAACAAATAGCCTCTCTCAATGCCTGTGATCTTAAGTTGTCCTCAGAAGAATTTTTGGAAGCCTTGGGCTTGGGTAGGAAGGTGTTAAGTGGGATAACAGGTAAGAAGGAAATAGCTAAACGCCAGGTGTGAGTTCATGAGGGCACAGGACAATCCTGCAGTGCACTCTTGCTTTCCCCCTCTGACTGATGTGATGGTCACTCTCACCAAGACCAGTGCAGTGAGTTTCTCTTGCTGTGGTAGCTGAGCCAGGTCATTTGGTTCAGCAGAATTCATGTGAGCA
Organism: Dicaeum eximium; assembly: GCA_013396995.1. Classification (NCBI taxonomy): domain Eukaryota; kingdom Metazoa; phylum Chordata; class Aves; order Passeriformes; family Dicaeidae; genus Dicaeum; species Dicaeum eximium. Next base: position 364,858 of record VWZP01005995.1, on the reverse strand, counting down.
GAATTCATGTGAGCTCATCTAAGAACATTTCATTAACAGAGGAAAAAATCCTCAAGCTACCCAACGTAGCAATATGATAAAAGCTGGCTCTCAATGATGAAAATGTGGCTTCTTCCTACAAGTTGTTGTCCTCGAAATTTGATGGTGGTTTTTGTTGAGTTTCACGTGTTGCCAGGCAGAAATAAGCAGAGCCTATGCAAGTTTATGTGCTGCATGAAAAGAGGAAAATACTCTGAGGGAGAGCAGAAAATTAATCTGTGAGTTTGTGAACCTGGGATCTTGGGTCAGTGCATGGTTTAAACAGAAATATTTGTAGGAAGGTGAATATGGGGGTAGAAACTTGAATTATCTGCTCTGGATTTCTGAGAGGAAGATGAAGCTGACAAAAAGGGATGTGTCAGTGGCCATCTTTATAAAGTAAGAAGATCCTTTTGAGCAGGAGAAGAGAATTCCTGTTGGAAAATGACAATGCAAAGACTTCCAAGGCAGTCCTGTTGGTAGGAAATACTGTTGTCTTGTGTTAGATGAAGATAATATCATGTGCTCATCAAATGAGTGGCAGTCTCATTTGGAAGGGATTAATAAACAGATTTTTTCAATTTATTTTTCTGCATAAACTGTGGATTCAGTCAGGCAGATCTTAATGAGATGCAGTGAATTTGTGTACTGTGACATGATACTCTAATCTCTTTTACAAACCTATTTGGGGATTTTTTTTTTTTGGAAAATATTTTCTACTTAATATCAAATATTTTCTACTTCATATCACTTCAAGTAGGAAAAATGTTAGGAAGAGACAAGGGAAGATTATAATGGTGACTGATACTGCCAAATGCTTGATAAAGGCGATAAATAAAAATATAAATTCCTGCAGCTGAAGGTCGTGGCGTGTAAGAACACGCAGTTTTGAAACTGGCAGTGCTGAGGAGACCCCACTGACGAGGAAAATGCTGCAGCTGGGCTCTGCTTCTTCCATTTCATCCAGTGTCTTCTAGAGTGGAGCTGAATTTTACACCCAGCTCCTGCCTCTGGAAAAAGTTTCCATTAACTCCAATTTATGGTAATTCTGCCCCAGTTTCTCCTGGCACTTGGAGAGGTGGCAGTGTCAGCCCAGGTGGGGTCAGTGTGGGATTGACCTCCCCTGAATGGGCTGAGGGGCAGGGAAGGGGCTGAACCTGTGCCCCCTCCATCTCTGGGGTGCATGAGAGAGCCTGGAAAAACTCCAGAGAGGGGAGCAGCTCTCTGCTGGTCCTGCCTGGGGAGAGCTTTGCCTTCCAGGAGTGTGTGCAGCTGGAGAAGAAGAGGCCCAGCCCCATTCCCAATACTCATGGAAAACAGCACAAGTTACATTATGTTGAAACCTGATGTATTTCAGGGATGTTAAAAGTCTGTATTAAAAATCAATAAGCCTTATTAGGCTTTTATTTTCTACTAAAGTGCCTAATACAAACACTTATTTTGGTAAAACATCTTTTGTCCTGATAACTGAAATGAAAAGAAGTGTGTAGTGTCTCCATGTACATCCATGGCTTTTTCCTGAGTCACAAAAAAGCAGATTTCACAAATTGGTTCCAGCTATTAAGAACAGAAATGCACTTTTCCAGGCTGATAGTGTATTTCTTGTTAAAGATACACTGTCCCTGAAGGGTGGGATTTTTGATTATTTTAAGATTTGTTTATAACGGGTCTCCTAACTAAATAATGCATTGCTAGAGGAAAGGTTAGGATTTTTTTAGGAATACAAATTCTCCCATAAATAATATCTTCCCCACCATGGTGTAAATCTCCTGGGCATTTCCTTTTTAGATTTAAATCCCCATTCTCTGCCTTTAAAAACACTTCTGCTTTACAAAACACAGTGAAAAGTGTGGTGGAGCTTTTAAAGCCAAGATCCATTTTACTCAGTAGCTGCTTGATTAATGAAACTGCTTAAGAATGGACCTGAAGAAGCTCTTGGCTTTTAGAGAAGTTAAATACAAGTTTCTCCTTAGGAAATTGAGTCCTGTGTAAGGTCCATCCCCCTTATTCCCCCTAATTTTCTCAGGAACAGCTGAAATTTGTTTCCCTGTTGTGTAGTGATGTTGGTAATGACCTTGGTGCTGGCAGCTTTCCATGATTTCATTTACACAGAACTTGAAAGTACAGCTCTGTTTATCTCGTACCTCATCAGCCTTGCTACTACTTTGCATTTTAGCTTACCCTGTTACTTAGAGAAATAGTGAAAAACTGTAATTAATTCAGGGAGACTTGGTTGAAGTAGGTGTCTCATTTTAAATCTGCTGAGCAAAAGGAGGAAGCGTTGGTAGTAATTAAGAAAATTTTATTTCCTGGTTCTGCAATAATTTCTGTTCAACTTGCAGTGCCTTGGCTGTGTTTGCAGCATGTGCAAATGGAGGATTTGCCCAATCTCCTGCCATTAATAGTCTCTTATCCACTATCCTCTTTACCAGTCAGATAAAAGCATAAGGCTCCCATAATGTCTGTTTGAGTGGGATTAGGGAAGCAGTTTGGGAAGGGGGGACGTGTTTGTCTTGAGCATGAAAGTGATGCCGTGCATATTCAAAATCCAGTTGTAAAATGATGAATATTTTAGTCACTTTTTGGAGCTTTCTGCTGTGTTTAACACCAGGACTGTGAATGATGGTGTGGTTTCTAAGTGAGGAGCTTGCAGAGGGCAGCTCTGACCTGCAGGACCCATTTTCCCTTGCAGCTTACAGGCTGTACACGGTGGTGCCTCGGCTGGTGAAGTTTGTGGATGTTCTGACCAACTGGTACGTCAGAATGAACCGCAGGAGACTCAAGGTAGGGATCAGCTGCTGCACTCCTACACTGGCAGCAACATCCTGGCAGTTCCTGGGAATGGGATTCATGGCAGCTCCACACAAGATCTTGGCTTTAAATGCTGGCACTTTCTGCCTGAAAGTGGCACAAAAATCAACTGTTCTCTCTCCTCTCTGCTTAGTGGGAAAAGCCAACCAAAATGCCCAATAATGCTGTTGCACTTGCTCAGTGGAATCGACCAAAGTTAATACAGTTTGGAAAACAAGTGTATTGTATTAAGATAGGAAACTTTTGAAGCCTACTGAAGTGCATTTCCTGATCCTAAAATCGCTGTTTTTCCTGGTGAATTCTTCATTTAGGGCGAGAATGGGACTGAAGACTGCATTATGGCCTTGGAAACTTTGTTTAGTGTCTTGTTCTCCATGTGCAGACTCATGGTAAGGGAATTACACCCCACTCTCAATAACACTTTAAAGCAGTTAATGTAAAAGCATCTTTGTGTAGCACAGTTCATTTTCCATCTTTCCCTTTGATTTGCTTATTGCCCCATGGTAGAAAAAGAGGGTCTGTATCACCTGATTGATAAGGACACGTTATAATTTCTTCCCTGATGCCCCAAAATAACATTGAAATATCAGGCAGGAGGTAAATAAGTAATATGAATTCCATTATTTATTTCAGTCTGCATTTTAAATAGCATCCCAGTTGCAGACACTGTGTAAGCATTGTTTTTGCTGAACTGTCCTTATGTAATTTATGGTATTACTGATTCATAATGTACAAGCAATAAAGGAAAGCTGGTGATTGAATGCAACATTGCAGGCACCATATACTCCATTTATCACTGAGCTGATGTACCAGAATCTGAAAACACTCATTGATCCAGCCTCCGTCCAGGAGAAGAACACTGAGAGCATTCACTACCTCATGCTCCCCCAGGTTAGGTAAGAGGCAGCTCTTAGGTGGCAAAATTGGGGTTTGGTTGTTTGTTGGGGGATTTTTGTTCATTTTTGGGGTTTGTGGGGTTTGTTTTGGTTTTTTTTTTTTATTTCACAGAACAGTGCTCCCTCACTCGTGTTGAAAACTGCATAGCAAGAAGCCAAACTGCTTTAATAACGTGAATATTCCTTTGTCTCTGAAAAACTTTAGGATACTAGTGAACATGTTATTTTATATGAGCACAGAATGTTTGTATTTTGATTAAGATCTGATGGATTTTAGTCTCTTTGCTGTAGGAGAACATTTCCCTTGCAGTACATGTCACACTCCACCCTCAATTTTAGCTGGGAATTTTCCCTCCATATTTAGGCCGTAGATTGGTGTTAGCTTAAAGGACTGGAGATAGGAAGGAAAGCAATTAGGAGGAATGCATGTTGCCAATTCATAATATTTTCTTATGGTGGGCAGGAATATCCTTTTTTACTCCTCAAACTGTGTGTTGGCTCAAAGCTGTTGGGCCTAACTTTGAAAGGCCCTAAAGGATCAGAGAGATCACTGGTATTGCAGTGGATTAAGTTCCTGCATTTAGTTCCTGCAGCACTGCTCTGAGTGTCTGAAAAGGAAAGAAAAAACTCCCTTCAGCATCGAAGCTCAGTGTCAAAACCCTCAAGGACAGGGGACCTGACCTTGATACTTCACAGTTTAAAAATTTAAACCTTCTCTAATGGTGTATCTTTTTATGGCTGCTGCATGCTTTGAGGAGGATGTATGGTCTTTGTGAGAGCTTTAATAGTGAGAGTTACTGCAACAGGGAGCTGGAGATTGACATAATGATGGTGCTGATTTTCTGTTCCCTGGGCAAGTGCTGTGAAGAATATGTAATCAAGGAATGCCACCCTCATCAGGGAGCTGCCAGGAATAGGTTTGGGCTCCTGTAGAAGAGCTGTTTGCAGGGACTCAGTTCAGGCATGGGCATAGCAAAAGCATTTAGAAGTGGCTTAGTCACTCTTCACTGCAGTTAGTGCTCACTTGCTACTGCATCATGCAAATGGGGATGTATTTGAGGCTTGCACCATTTTGCTCTGTATTGCATTTTGTTTGGGTTTTTGTCTGTTACTATTTGCTGGAATTTATTGGATGCCCTGTGTATCAGTTGTTCCCTTGTCCCATAGAAAAAAAGCCTTTTCAAATCCAGAGTGTTGTTGTAGTTGGAGTTTCACCTGGAGTTGCAAAGCACATCACTGCATTTACTTTGAAAGTTTTCTGATAGAGATATTGTGAATTAATAGGAAGAGAGATTTTTGGATGCAGTTACAGAAAATACCACTTTACCAGTATGGTGAGTGCAGATAAAGCTGAAGGACTTGGCCACTTTCACAGCTGAGCTTGACTCAACACCTGTGTTAAAACCCCACCAAGGTCATGCTTGGTTGCTCAGTATCTGAACAGATGGGTTGCATTAAATTTTGTGGATTTGCATTCAGTCTTTGAAAAATAATCTCGTGTTGTGGCTCTGCAATGTTGTTCAGTGATACTGAAATACTGTCACATAATCCTGTATGAAGCTTTCTGGGAACAAAATACTCCATCTTGTAATTTCCACATTTCCAAGTTGTTGGAGGATCATCCTCAGGGACTGGCTCTTGGGAGAACAAAAGCTTCAAAAGAGTTAGAACCAAATCAAAGCCTTAATGCTGCAATGGGGATATTTCAGTTGTAAGTTTTGCTTCACCAGCTCTGTTTTTTTGGCCAGTCCTTACTGGAGTTGTGGTTTTCATCCCAGTACTTCTGCTTCTTAGATTACAGCAAGTATCTGTGTTCATTTAATTTTCTTCATATCTGTCTTTTTAAGCAATACCTCTGCTCTTGCTTTGATACCTGAGTGGTTTTAAAGGAGCTGCCCAGTTAGTGCATCTACTCAACAAATCAGGAAAAACACATTTGCAGAACATTTCACTGCTTGTAATTTGAAACAAGATGTAAATGTCAACTGTTTCAAAAAAAAAAAAAGGTCAAAAATTCAACCTCAATCCTCCCCCCACCCCACCCCAAAAAGCCACAAAAGGCCAAAACGCCCCAACCCTGCCTTGCCTCCAAATGGAAGGGTGTTAAAATTATTGAGCCAGGAGAGATATTAAAACTCTAAAACATCAAGCGCAAATATCTGCAATTTCTGGAAAAGATGATAAATTGAGATCCAGTGAATTGTTGTTACAGGGAATTCATTGTTGCTAGAAGTACCCTATTTATAATACCTTTCTGCATCTTCTTATGATATTATTAATGTAAATGGTAGTTTTTATTGGCTGTTACAAGAATAGGTTGTATGACTCAATCCTCTGCACCTTGTGAGAGGTGCTAACAAAAGATGTAAAAATAGCTCTGTTATTGGTTTTCAGCAAGTTATTTCCTCCTCATCTTCTCCATAAAGAGAGAGGAAAAGCCTGTTTGTTCATTTTTCAAATTGCCCCAACCAGGGCATAATTGAGTCTGTTGCGGGAAATGTCAGAGAAGGGGGTAAAATGTTTTCAATCTGCTCAAAGAGATGTGATGAAAATGAAGCAATTATAATGTTTCCTTTCTAATCTAGGGAGGATCTCATCGACAAAAAAATTGAAAGTGCCGTTTCTTGTTTGCAGTCTGTGATTGAGCTGGGACGAGTGATCAGAGACAGAAAAACCATCCCAGTCAAGGTTAGAGTTCCACACATCTCCTGTCGTACCCTGGGAACGTGTAACAGCTTTGTAGCTTTGGGATAAGCCTGGGGAAACTAAATAGTTAAGTTTCTGGTTTGTTTTTTTCCCCCCCCTTAGTATCCTTTGAAAGAAGTAGTAGTTATCCACCAGGATCCAGAGGCTTTGGAAAACATCAAGTCTTTAGAGAAGTACGTACTCGAGGTAAGAACATCATGTCTAAGGGGATTGTGTCTGTTGGTTACCTGAACAACCCTCCCTGTTAACCATATTGACAAGTCTCAGGTGAAATGAATTTCCAGGACAGCTGTAATGAAAGGGGTATCAGTGGCTGATTTGCCAAAGTCAGTTTAGTGTTGAGAAATACTTAACCCTACAAACTGACCACACTGGACTGAGAGGCTGTTAGAATCTGACCTATTTGCATCCTCTAAAGCCATGAAATCCCATCCACTTGTCCATCCTCAAGGATCAGTGACACAAAATTCTTGTTCTGTTCCCACTAAGCGCTGGCAGTGGAGGATCTGAGGGGGTTTTCCCTTGTGCAGAAGTGGCGTGGCCCTTATCCTGTGCCTGTTTTTGGCAGCTTAAGGATTCTTTCTTCTCTTCAGTGAGGCATCTGTAAAGCAGATCTGCTCATGTGCGTAAAATATGCTGTCATGTTGTGGTTGAAGTTGCCATTGTCAAGGTCAGCTGCTTTACCTTGACAAAGAGAACAAAAATGTGCATCATCTTCCCAAGCAGGATCAGCTCACCTCACTTGTCTCGGTGAGGGCAGCCATGTCAGTCAGGGAATTCAGGAGATGAAGCACAGGAGGACCTCTCAAACTTGTGTTATATATAATTACAGCAACACGAGCTTTCCCAAAGCCTACATACACATCTATGGAAAGTCTCTAAAAATTCTTCTGAGGGAATGAGCACTGGCTCAGGAAGTCACAACTCAGTGTAGGAGCTCTACATCAGTGCTGTATGCTGCTTGCTTTTAGTTACTGTGGGAGTTAAATGCTTAAGAATTGTTCACTAGAGGAATTTTAATTTAAAAAATAATAATTGATTTGCAAGTGGGACTGAAAAGCTTTTCTGTCATGTTAACTCATTGATTATTGCTCTTAGACTTGGCAGTTATGATCCCTTGCTTCAGTATTGCTGATGTTATTAATTATAATAATTTCAATATCTGAGTCTCTTCAACAGCAGAATTCTGTGAAATTTAGGCTAATGTCTGTCCCATTTTTTTAATCTGAAAAATGGATTTGTAGATTCTACAGAATCTAGTTTTAAGGGAGATGAAGTTTGCTTCCTCAAATTACTTCCAGAAGAGTAGTTGCTAAAATTTGTTGTCAGCTTCTACAACTAATGAAAGATAACAAAAGAAGCAAACCATTTTAAAATTACTACGTAATTGGATTGTACATTGGTATGTTTTGATTTGTATTCCTTTGCTACTGCAGACAGAAGTGTCTTCTGGAGAGATGAGTTGAAACAAACTCAGATGCCTTTGTGGAAGCACAAACACAAAGTACTGTCTATTGTCCTGGTTTTATTATGTGTCTTAAAATTCAACAAGCTGCTGCTGGAGCTTAGTGTGTGTTTTATTGTACTGCATGGCAATCAATCCTGTTGTTTACTGGATGGTGCAGACCTAAAGAGGTCAGTGATTACAGGCAGGCTGGGCAGCATTGCTTGGGCTGCATTTGCAGCTTTGTTCATCAACCTCCTGCCTATTCAGAGCTTTAGAACCTTCAGTGATTGCCAGGAGTAAATTTGCAGATGCCAGAGGTAATGGGTAAGGAGAATTACACTATTTAATTTCGTGTAGTTGCTGACAAAAGAATGAGGAAAATATACTTGTCAATTCTTCAGAAATTTCATTCATTGCTTTTGCAGAAGGAGCTGTAGTCTTTGATCTGCAGTGCTTCTCTCTCATCTTCAGAACACAGCAAGTCATTTAAATAAATGGATTTTAATATTAGAACTTGCCAGATTATAGAGTTGTCGTGCAAAAATAGCCAAGCTCATGAAATGAAATAAACCCAGAAGGCTTTTAGCAACAGGACACAGTTGCATTTTATTAATTTCTATTTGAGGCCTTTTACAAGCCTGGGTCAGGACTTCTCTTCCCAGATGCTTCCAGGAAAGTGTTTTCTCTGAGTAAATTTGACTCTGTGCACACTCACAATCTTGTTTCCATCCAACCTTTGTATTCCCTCCAACCCCCAGCCCTGTGTAGGGCTGCTGTAAAACAGAAAATTGACTTCTCCATCAAACCCAGGGACTGAGCCTGTGATGGGGCTGAATTATCTGACAGGAGCTGTGGCTGGGGAGCCCAGCAGTTTTCATTTCTTACACTAGTACATAATGAGTACTTATTTTCCTTTTTAGGCTGCCCGCTTAGAGAGCCCAGCCCAGCTGAAGCCCAGCATTTCTGACATTTCTGTCTCTGTTCTGAGGACTGGGCATAGCTGGGGCACATCAGCTAAAGGCTCTTGTATGTTCAGGCATTCCATGTACTGCTCTTCCAGTTGGTCATGGGAAGGGCTGGTTGCCTCACTTTGTCCACATGAGATTTGAAAGATGCGTTAAGGAGCTAATTTTGAGTAATTAGGAGGATAACGTTAAGATTTATTTTAAGTCAAAGGACTGAGACTGATGTAAACAGACCTCAGATACAGATTTGCCTGTTTTTCTAAGACTCATTCTGTGTTTTTAAATGAATAATGCATACAAAAGAATGATTTCCTAATCTAATTAGTGCAGAAAACTTGTCCTGATGGAGTTGGCGTCTCTGATTTATCTCATCAGGCCCAAAGTCATCTTTCAATTTGTGCTATTTTTTGGATTATTATTTCTTTTCCCCCACGAGGTTGTCAGTTACAACTCATGGGCTCATTTCCAGCAGCACCCCATTGAAACTGAATTTCTGAAGTGCATAATTTTCATTAGATTTCCTAAAAGATGTATTAAATAAAATTAGATTCAGTTGTGTTCTTGGCTCCTCACATCAGTAGGAATTCCTAGGGAATTAGGCTGCAGCTCAGAGGTTGTATTTAAGCATTACTTCTCAATCCAAATGTTTGGCTACTTGCTAGTCCTGTCATGCTGATGCTGCCATTTACTTCTGCTTCCTAAATGCCTTGGAGCAGCTTGTTTGCCAGGTGCACCTGGTGATGCTGTAGGATGATGATGGGAGCTCTCCCAACCATCCAGTGGGCATTAAACACCAAATGCTCCAAGTATTGGGCAGCCTGGCAGACAGAACCTACTGAATTGCAGTGAAATGTACGTTCAGGTCTGTGCCTCATGTTTTCAAACCCCAGTCATATCCCCCTTCATCTTTCTTCCTCCAAAGAGTTCCAGCCTTGGTCTTTCCTCATATGAGAACAATGTTGTCCTCTCAATCAGTTGTTGTGTAAAACTTCCCACGTTGTGTAAAATGTTCCCTTCGGATATGGGGACAAAAACTGCATGTGCAAGTCAGAAAAATGGGCACACATATTCCTGCAGTGTCGGGGGCCCCTCCTAAAGTCCATGCAGGTTTTATAAAGCTGTTTTGGCTGCAGGGCACAGCCAGAAGCTTTTCTGAGCAGAATGGCTTTCTGTGCAGTGAGGAGCTGGAATGAACTGGTAAGAAAGAGACAAAATGAGGCCATTTTGAACAATGTCAACCGTAAAATGGTTGGTTAAGATTTCCTGGCTCCGTGTGTTCCGAAAGGACTGTTCCAGCAGAATTTTCTCTCCTGAGCTCTGCCAGGCCATTGGCTCCACCACTGCACTGAGGGAATGGGTTGAGCTCTTTAGGCAGTTGTGAGGGGGAAATCAAAAGGGCTGTTGAGTAGGGGGCTGATTTGAGGTGAGAGCTGCCTGTCAATAACAAAGAACTACACCTGGAGGCTGAGGATGGGCTCTGCTGCTGAAGGTGGCTCAGGGTTGGGTTTGTTTGCTCTCCCAGTGCTGGCCAATGACTCGGTCCATAGAGACAGCCCCCTACAAACCTTGCACCTTGACACTTGCACCTTCCCTGACGCCATGGCTGTTGCTGAGCTCGTGTGCTGTGTCTGTCCCCACAGGAGCTGAACGTGCGGGCGCTGACGCTGTCTGCGGACAAGGGCAAGTACGGCGTGCGGCTGCGGGCCGAGCCCGAGCACACCGTGCTGGGCCGCCGCCTCAAGGGCGCCTTCAAACACGTCATGGCCGCCATCAAGGAGCTCAGCAGCGAGCAGCTGGAGAGGTTCCAGGAGACAGGTCTGTAGTGGGACAGACCCCTCAAGGATGGCAGGGTGTCCTTCTGTGGGCTTAGGGGAGCTTAAGGCCTACTTCCCCCTTATTATCCCTCTACAGCTGTTACGAGGAGAAAATTTGTGTTTATTATTTCCTTTTTTTTTGGCAAAACAAGTTTAGAAATGGTCATGGACACTGATTTTAAATTGTTCTCCTGTTAAACTGTTCCTTCCTGTCAGAGGAGGTTTAAGGTTGATAACAGGAAAAAGTTCTTCACCCAGAGGATGTTGAGCACTGCCCAGGCTCCCCAGGGAATGGGCACAGCCCTGAGGCTGCCAGAGCTCCAGGAGCATTTGGACAACACTCCCAAGGATGCCCAGGATGGGATTGTTGGGATTCTGTACAGGGCTTGGAGCCAGTGATCCCTGTGGGTCCCTTCCCACTCAGGATGTTCTCTGATTTTAAGTGCTGCTGTAAAGCCAAGATAAAGTAGAGAATAAGCTTTCTGTGAGACTGAATCAGATTGGAACTGAGTATTTGTGCTTTTATTCTAAAAGCATTCCTTTGATTCCAGAGTTACAAGTGGGTGTGAATTTTGCAGCTATATCTGTTTAGCGAACTGCTTAAATGGAAATTTGGAGTTGGTGGAGTATACAGGTTATTTTTAAGTTTTATTCCATTCAGATGGTTCCACACAAACAGTTGCTGAAGTGCCTGTGTTTTAGTGAGCTCTGCTGCCTGGAGAAGTGCTTGTGTGAAAAATGGAAATGTGGGATAATTCAGTGCTGCTTACTAGTGCCTAACTGCTGTTTGACTGCATTGCCAATATATGCATTGCACGTGTTTGAAGTCTGATACTTGGTTAAAGCTTTCTGAATTTAAAACTGGGGCTTTTACTTGGATTGTAAGAGATGCTCTCCATCTGCCAACCCTGCAGGCAGCATTGTTGTGGAAGGACATGAACTCCATGGGGAAGATCTCCGTCTCATGTATCAGATGACAGAGGGATCTGCCCAGTACGAGGCACACTCCGATGCTCAGGTATTTTATTGGTTATTTTCTCTCTTTCTTTTTTTGATTAAGGGAAGAGTTCCTCAGGAAGCAGTAGCAAAATGTTGATGTGAAAGCTGGCTTGGGTTTGATAGTTCAGGTAGTTCAGCACCTTCCAGGAGTGTGTGAATCCTGGAGCTGTTCAATACTCTCTCCACCATGGTATTTTGTATGTGAGTAGCTCTCTAAAAGCATCCTGAGCTCCTGAGAGTGTTACTTCCACCTTGTTTCCAGTTTGTCACCCGCTCATCAATGTTTTGTGCATTTGCTCAGGTTTTGGTGCTGCTGGATGTGACTCCAGACCAGTCCATGGTGGATGAAGGAGTTGCCCGGGAAGTGATCAATCGCATCCAGAAGCTTCGCAAGAAGGTGAGCAGTCGGTGGGGTGGGACAAGATATTTTCATTTCCTTTTCAGCAATCTGGGGAATATGCAGCAGAGACTGCATTTTTAATTAAATGTGAAGCCCTGTATCATTTACTCCTCATGTATGGCTTTCTGATTGGATGCCCTTGAAAGAGCTCTAAAGGATGTGTAGAGAAAACTTTCGTGGGAGATGTTATTTTCGAAAAGATATCTGTGCAGTTAAGGCAGCATAAATCAGAGATTCATAGAAAAGTCTGGGTTGGAAAGGACCTTTCTTCAGCATAAGACTGAAAAACTACAAAGTTTTACCAAACTAGATATTTTTTACTTTATATATATTTAAAAAGAAATCTGTGTAGATTTTACATATATATGTATATATATATGCACACACACCTATGTAGTGTTTATATATATATATTTATATATATATATATATATATATATACACACACCCACACCTATGTAGATTTATATATTTTAATGCTTTTTTACATATATAAAACTAAAGGATTTATTTCTGTGTAAAATATTACCAGGAAGGATTGTGGCCATGAAAACTCTCCCTTGTGTTATTGGATTTAAATTCAGTTCTGTAATGACATAAACCCATAATTTATTTTCACTATAATGAATATCAATATACTTCATCTTGCCTAAACTCCCACGTTTTAAGGTTGTTGGTGTTTTTGCAGAAGGATTGTTTTTTCCTAAGTCTCTTGTGGAAGCTTTTAACAACTGCTTGATAAATACCTTTTATTTTTTTACCTTGACTTTCTCTTGGTTTGTGGTTTTGCTGTCAGTAATGGTGTGTCTGTGTGTCCTGCAGAGGAACCTGGTCCCCACGGATGAGATCACGGTGTACTACAGGGCCCTGCCAGAGGGGGAATACCTGGATACCGTCATCCAGCAGCACGCTGAGTTCATTTTTGCCACCATAAAGGCAGACCTGAAGCCTTACCCAGTGCCTACCTCAAAGGAAGTTCTCATCCAGGAAACAACCCAAGTAAGGAGGAAAAGCTCTGGTTGCATAGTTGGTGTTATTTGCTTTAACCTGACAAGCTGCTCCAATTAAAGAATAACGGTGTCAATATTTATTTGTGGGATAGAGCAGATATTGTTTTCTATTTATAACTTTCTGTATTAGTCTTTTTTGGTTTATAAAAAAAAAGAAGTTGGGTTCTGTATGCGTGGTGTTTTTGAAAATCAAGCTGCTTGGATACCAGAGTAAATAACTGAGGCGGTTGTTTGTCTGAACTTAATACACAGTTATTTGTACTTGGATTAGTGTGTTGTTTGAACAGCCAAAATGTTGTTGTTCTGATTTTCTTAGATTAATAGACTTTTGAATTAGAACTACTCCTTTGAGGCTAAATTTGGCTTAAGACCAACTTGTTTAATATTTAAGGATGCTTTTTCCTCTGCCCTGTGTTGCTGTAGTAAAAGTGCAGTTTTACAGTTCAAATCAGCAGCAGTTTCTGTTGTTTTCTTTGATTGCTTCTTCTGACATATTTGATGGTAGTTTTGCCATGGTTTTACTGAAAATCACTCTATTCAAAAGACATTCCTAGCAGAACTGTGAATGAACTATTCTTCAATGTAAATGTCCTGCTGGACCACAAAGATTAATTCACACAAGAGTGTAGGATCTATCAGACTTGAAATTTGATTTACAGAATGGCTGGGAAGGCAGGGAATAGCTGAAAGGAAAGAGCACATTTCATCCATCTTAATAGTGTGTGTAAAGGAAATGTTTTATAGTTATTAATGGCACTTCTGAAGTTGTACAGATTTGAAACCAAGCCCTGTTTGGCGTTTTCCAAAATGATCAGTTTCATCTAGTGACAGACAGGGGGAAAACACAAAGTAAATACTGTGGTTGAGAAATCACTGAAAATCTTTCGTTTCTTCGAAGTACTTATTTGATACTTCTGATGGACAGTTTCATGCAAAGTCAACCTCAAATCCAAATTGGAATTTAAAAGCAGCTGGAAATACAGAGCTGGGAAGCACCTGTCTGATTGCCTGCCTCAAATCACCCCTACTTGAGCTTTAGTGCTGGTCACTGTTGCTTTCTATGAAAGCTTTCATGCCTGTGCAAGTATAGTTCCCCCCCCCCCCACTTATTTTACTCCTGCCTAAATCTAATTTAGTGTATTTTAGTGAAGAAAACCATTGTGGAAAGATGAGTGTATTGGTTCAGTCATAAATCATGCTCTGTGTGTAGAGATGAAATCCTACCCTGACAGCAGGCACCTGACCTAGTTTTTATGGATAGAACTGATGGCTGTCATCTGGATGTCAGCAAAAACCAGGCAGTCTTTTCAGTTGTGGAGATGATGAGCTAGTGTGTGACCCTGGGAGAGGTTTGTAGGTCAGGCCATGCCTTTGCACAAATGTTGAACTTCAGGCAGAGAAAATCCACAGAAATCTTCACTAAAAAACACTGTTCTGCCAGCCAGTTCTGTGGGCTGTTGACAGCTCAGTTTAGAGAAATGCAGTTGTCTCATCGTGGGCATCCAGCTGAGAGAGCCTCCTGCCGCCTTGAAACCTTGGCATGGAGAGTGTTTCAAACAAAACCATGAGCAGGGAATTAAACTCGTTCTCTCTGGAGAAGGGAAGGCTCCTGGGAGAGCTCAGAGCCCCTTCTGGTGCCTAAAGGGGCTCCAGGGGAGCTGGAGAGGGACTGAGGCAAGGGATGAAGTGACAGGACACAGGGAATGACTTCCACTGCCAGAGGGCAGGGATGAATGGGATATTGGGAAGGAATTGTTCCCTGTGAGGGTGGGCAGGCCCTGGCACAGGGTGCCCAGAGCAGCTGTGGCTGCCCCTGGATCCCTGGCAGTGCCCAAGGCCAGGTTGGACAGGGCTTGGAGCAGCCTGGGACAGTGGAAGGTGTCCCTGCCATGGCAGGAAGAGCAGAATGAGATGGTCACCAAGGTAAGGTACCTTCCACCAAGCCACTGTAGGAGTCTGTGAAATGCTGCAAGTCCTGAGTGTTGGGGAGGTGCAGTCTGTGTGTGGGAAATGGAGGCACAGAAGAACAGAAGTAATGCCCTTGTTCATTATTATTTTATTTAAAGAGTCTCAGTTACAGAATCATAGAATGGGTTGGGTTTGGGAGAGGCCCTTGAAGATAATGTAGTTCCACCCCCTACCATGGGCAGTGACAGAGACCCCAGAGAAGCTCCTTGTGGAGGTGCTCTATGCCTGCTGCAGCCTTTTCTGTGCTTAGGGACTGGATGTGCCTCTGAACTGTTTGTCACACACTTAGACTTTAAAACAGATGTTGCAGAGAGAAACAAATGACTGAGGTTTCAGTGCAACTGTCAAGTGCTCCTTGAAAGTTCCTGTTGCTGGCCTGCAGAGATGGATTGCTTAGGGCAGGTGCTTGACTCTGTGTTCTGCTGCAACTCCTTTGTCACATCGAGAGCAGTGACATGAGAAAGCCCTTCCTGACAAATCCTTTCATGTGAGTGTGTAAGTTAAGTCAGCTGTGGAAGGATCATTGCACCAAATTTCTGGAAGTTATTCAGAGGAGTAACAGGAATCTGCTTGATGTTGAATATATGTAAAGGACTGAAACAAAAATGAAATGCACTTTGTCCTTTTTATATTTATTGTGATTAAATTCAAATCATTACTTCTGGGAAATTGTCCTGGATCAATTTTTGATACCAGGCCTTAAATTCTGAGCTCCTTTCCCAAAGACTTGCTCCAAGCTACAACAAAATAAAAAGAAGCAGTTTCTCAGAAACTATTGGGGCAGAAAAGCAGGTATTTAAAAAATGAATTTTGAGTTTTTGGTAGAATGGATAAACACAGAATGGCATTTGTTGCTGCATAAGTGTTTTTCCCTATTTTGTAATAGGACTTCAGTAAAGGATGACACTTCCAAATTTGTCTATCACCTGTGGATTGTCTTTCATGTGAAAGACCTCTAAATATACAAAACAGAATTGCTTAAATGGTCTTTTAATACCATTTGTTCATATGAGTGATTTCTGGATATTTTTTGGAAGATCCACTTTGGATTTCCTGGAATGCTTTCAGGTCTGCCAGTGTCACTGGTACCTTCTGGGGGGATACTCAAAGGCTGGTGGTATCAAGGCAGCTGTGACCCAGGGTGTTCTCAGTGGTCCCCCAGGGACAGTGGAGGCTTCCCCAGGCAGTGAGTGAGAGCAGGGCCCTGGTCAGTACTCTGAATTTCTTTGGAAGAGTGTTCCTCTCAGGCAGATTTGCTTTGGCATTGTATTTTGGGAGGGTGTCATCACTGCTCATCACTTGTGAAAATCAGGCTGTTTATTCCCTGCTTTCCTGACATCTGGTACAGGCAGATTCATGTCTGAAGCACTGTCACTGAAGGAGGATGTAAAAAAATCCTTATTTTATGGTAAATCATATTTAGTATAACAAGGCAAGATGTTAGTGTTGTTTATTGAAGGGAAACATTTTGCTGTGTTCATTTAATAAGCAATATTGAAATAATGCTGATGTCTCTCTTTCCCCAGCTGAAGGGATCAGAGCTGGAAATCACACTGGTCAGAGGAGGGGTGTGTCAGTCTGTTGGCCCAGCCTGTGCCTACGTCAACCTCAAAGTTTGTGTCAATGGGACAGAGCAAGGTAGGAGTGAACATCCCCAGCTTGATTTGTCAGGGCTGGTGTAAGGGAGAGTTTGGAAATGGTGTGGTGAATGCTGGATCTTGAGTTCATTTGAAAGATGGTGCAGACTTCCCTCCCATAGGGAGAGAATTAAATAATTCTTGAAAATAAATTTATTCAAAGCAAAACCATGCCTGTCCATGATTTCTTCTGAGGTAAACACTCCTATGTGCACAGGAGTTGTTACTCCTGCTCCAGGAAGAGTTTGTGTATGAGTATCTTTGTGGGGGGTGCACTTTCTGGATTTGGGGCTGTGCTTGAGAATTTGTAATTCCTGCTGTAGCACTGTGCAGAAGGTGAGGCCTGGATGTGGAGGAGATGGCTTGAAAAGCTCAGATATGAAGTACAGAGATGACAAGAATACTTAAAACTAGATAATGGGCTGACTTTGTCTTGGGCAGTGGACATGGGTGCAGTGATTATTTTACAAGGGTGAGTTATATATTAAAAAGAGAGAAAACTAAATGCACTTTGGGAGTTTTTTTCTTGCATGTACTGACACTTTATGTATGGAGATAAATGTGCCTTGTTGGATGTGGCCACAGAGTTGCTCCCTGAGTGAGAATGAATCCAGCTGGGAAAGTTGGTGACCATCTCAGAGGGCACAGTCTGTCAGCTTTTAACCAAGATAATACTGGATTGTACTTTAGTAACATACAAATGGACTGCCTTGTTAGTAACAGCAAATATAACTTCTACATGATAAATCTGAAGTACACATCAGTCCATTTCTCTGTTTTCTTTCCCCTTTCCCACTAAAAAAAATTGGAAAGATGCAGTGTTGCCAGTTTTAAATTGGCTTAGAAACTCACTGGAAGTAATTAGTATCATTAGAAAATCATTAGAACTTGGATATTGCTTCCAAACTGCATTTTAATTTCTTTATTTTGGTTTTAGATGGTGTGTTGCTGCTGGAAAATCCAAAAGGAGATAATACCTTGAACTTCACTGGACTTGTAGATGCTGTCTCCTGCATTTTTGGTCTTAAAAATTCCAAACTGACAGTTTTTAATGGAAACACAGGTAAATGGAGTATGACAGGGAAAATTGAAAGTCTTTCTAGCCACAGCTAGGAGTCATTTACTGTATAATTATTTACTGTGTAATTTATATCTATCTAGCTAGCTATATCAAATTGACAAGAAAATGGGTAAGGAAATATTCCATTTTATAGTACTTAACTTGTGAAACTGTGTTTATAGTCACATCAACATGTTTCCAAAAGCTGCTGCTAAATGGTGCTCATCTGTTATCTTGCTTCCATTGCAGTTCTCATCAGGACAAAATGTGATTTATTTCAGTGTTTCCACTGGGCCCAGGCTATGCTGGATCTTGATGGCGAGCTGCCATCAGCCTTTCCATGCTTTCTTTTCCCTAATGCCTCAGTAGGCAGGGTGAGAACTTAAGCTGAATGCAAACTCTGATCTGTAGAACAAAAATGTTGTCTTTCCACCCTGGAAAACCTTGAGGAGCTGCGCATTTCTTCTTTTTTTAGAAAAACCTATTGAATATTTTTGCAGCTTGAACTCTGTTAAGGCACAAGAATGTAAAAAAGACCCCAAAACAGTATAAAAATGGTAATTGGATGGCTACAAAACCTTTTATTAGTGTTTCTTTTATGGAAATATTACTGAAGCACATTTGAGGGGGAGGTACTTGAATTGGCTGTTTTGGGGTGCCCCCAGGGCTGCTGAGGATCACCAGTTCATGTCCAGCAGTGACATCCATAAAGAAATATGTGTGTCACTGTTGCTATCTCAGTCCTTAGCTTCTTTACTTGTCCTGTCCTGAGAATATTTCCAGGAGGGTTTTGGGGGTTTCCCATCTGATGTCATCCATTAGCTCACTGTGATAAATCTGTCAGGTTGTGCTCAGCTCAGCTGCACAGTCCTGTTGTACAAAAGGATTAATCTTTGATTTCAGTCAGAGGGGATTTAGAGGAAATCCTTCTGTATCTTCCTCGACTTCCAGTTGTGTTTTGAAGAAGGAAATGGTTTTCCTTGAAATCCTTTTCCAAGTAGGAGGGAGAAGAGTGTGGTCTGTGCTTGCAGAGGGGGGTCTGTACTTTTATTGTTCATTGCCACCACAGATAGTAAAAGATGACCTGCAAAAGGCCCAGAAGAGCTGGGAAACTCCCATCTCATTAAGTTTATACTTAATAGTAGTTTGACTCTGTATTTGGGGTTTGTCTGCCATTTATAGGACAAAAAGATACAGCACAAATCCATTAATGCCGAAGTCCTAAAGGGAAGTGGTGGAAAAAGTTGAAACCTTCCCTCTTCCTCTGCTGTGGTAACAAAGGCTTTATTCCTTTCCTTTCCATGTCACTTTTGCTCCTCAGGAATTATTTGGGGACTTCCATCTTGGCATGCTGATTTTCACCTTTCAGTATATGTCAGTGGTCTGGGTATTTTCCCTGCCCACTTGTTAACCATATGGAAATTCCCTTTGAAAGATCAGATTATCAAATTGGCTTTTGTTGCAGTTTATCACATCTCAAACAAGTATTGATCAGCAGATGTGGCTCCCTGGGGAGTCACAGTTCAAGGCATGTGCCAGGAAAACAGTCGTGAAAGGTGTCAGAGAATAGAACCAGAATTCCAGGGTTTGCTTTGGATACAATCCATCTGCTTTGCTTTATCTGCCCTGCCTTGGTGTGGGTAATCTCAGGTGAGGTCTCGTGGTGATTGCAGGGGCTGGAATCAGCCACTGTGTCCAAGAGGAATTGCAGAGAAAGGTTGCACTCCAGACAAGTAATTTCTGAATAGTTCACAGGTGTGTTAATAAAATTGGGACCCAGTAAAACCATATTTCTGGCTCCTCATTCCCTTCCTGTGGTTTTTAGGGCTGTCCACTTTACTTGCAGTAATTTATTATCCTGTTCTCTAATTGTAATGAAGGTTTCCTTGGGGTTGTGTTGTGGCACAGGATCAGGCAGTTCTTGTATTAAGGGAGGCTCAGATGAGTCCTGTCCTGCTTTTCATTGCAGCACTGGAATAATGGGATAAATATTTCCTCCCCAGCAGCCTGTCAAGGTATTTTGAGAAACTGCACACCCCAGACAAGGGCCTGGGACTTGTACTGACCTTCAGAAACTGAAAATGGGATTTGTCTCTTTCTACATTAAAAAAAAAAAATAAAGTGAAGAAGCTGGGCTCAAGTCAGATGGTAAAAAAAGTTGTCTTTGGCTTTTTTTCCCTCTTGATTCCTGAAAACTCTTGTTTGGGAAGCTTGTGGACTTGGACTCAGCTTTCATGGTAGTAGCCCACATTGAAAAAGATCTATTTAAAACACTTTCAGTATGTTTATGGGAAGCAATTCATCTCTAGATCATGTAGGGCTTAAAAAAAAAAAAGGGAGGGGCAAGGAAGGTGGGGCAAAAATCCCTGTACAAACTTTTTGATCCATGTCTTATTTAATCTTTATAATTTTCAGATGGTTGATTTTTTTCATCTTCAATTTTTAAAAGGCTGTGGGGCTGTAAGGTACCTTAGGGGAGAGCATTACCACTTAAACCCCAGCTGCAGGGAGAACTGATTTTTAAAGTGATTTTGATGAGCACTTGTAATATCGGCTTCAAGTCTATTGATATATATAAAAAAGATCCATTTTTTCTTGCTCTTATGAGTGGGTTCTGTGGACAGACTTCTCTGACAGCACTGTGCCTGAGCTCTTCCCTGGGAAAAGGTCAATGCTCCTGGAATGCCAATTGCTAATTTGTTAATTGTGCAAACCCCCATTACTGCAGCTCGTGCCTCCTTGCCCTGCATGGATCCGCAGCGATGCTGCCAGCTGGGGAATGGCAAACTGGGAGTTACTGGGGACAAGTGTTCTCAACTCTCTCACCCCCTGCTCCCCTGTGCTCTCTCTTCTCGTGGCCTGAAATTGTGCTGCTTTAGGAAAAACCTGCCCCTGGCTCCCTTCCATGGGATGAAATCTTGGTAATTCCCCCCCACTTGTTAATTCAGTTGTTTTCTTGCTTTCCTGAAAATAAAACCAAAAACAAATGCCCTTCCTGTGCTCGAGACAGGCCAGAGCAGTGCTTGGCTTTTGGTTTCTTTTTTCTTTAAACTGTTATAAATTTATATACAAATATATAAAAGTTGATACTTCAAATACACATTTTAGAATCTTAGGGGCAGGCTGAGGTCTTCTAAACGCTCCCAGTGCATCTCACTCTGTTCTGTGGCACTTGACAGAATTTTGAGAGCTTGTGGCTTGTGATTGCTGTTCATCTTTTTGTGGGATTATGTTTATTGAGGGTTTGGGGCTTTTTTTGGGGAACTGGGTGGTTGGTTTAGGATTTTTTTATTTATCAGTTTATAAACCTACAAAATCTATACATTTATAAATTATTCTCCTTGAGATTATTTCAGGTGAACTGATAGAAAATGAGCTTTGTGCAGCTTAGGCTCTGTGACATGGGAATCGGGCTGCTGTGGAATGAAAACCTGTTGGCTGGAGCTGACAGGTGTGCCTGTTCCATATGAACAGGAACACACAGTTCTGACAAGAAATTAAATGCATCAGTTCTACCTGGATTTGATTCCTGGAGCTCTTTGCAGCAGAGAGTGATGTTATTCCTGTGTACCTTTAATGCTGTGCCCATCAGTGGCTCTGTTTGACCTCAAGGCTCAGGCAGTGCTGCAGAATTCATTTTTGTCACAGAAACCTCATCAGCTTCTCCTCCCAGCAGTTCCAGGGATTGCTTCTGCTGTCCTTGAAGACAGGGCCCCTGGTTTGGGTCTGGCCTTCCCCCATTCTCTCCATCTGCCTGGCTGGAGTCATGCTGGATCATGAGCTGTGGTGGCACTACACACAGATACTCGTGTAGGGGGCTTTACTCATGAGCCATGACTTGAATTTTTTTGATTTGTTTTTTTGTGGAGTTTAATATATTTAATATTAATAAATATACTGATGTTGCATAGGAACGCATTCCCAGTGCTGCTTTGGCCAGGGAAGGCTGGGTGCAAGCAAAGATCACAGCTTTTCATGTAATGAGATAGGAATGGTTGGCTTGGGTGAATAATTTCTTGCTTGTTTGAAGTTGGCTAACTATTTTTATTGCATAAATCACTGTGTGCATAAGAAATGTTATATAGGAGCTAATTCCCACAGCAAACGAAGCACCCCCTTTGTGTTATTATGAAAACCAAATATTTCTGCACAAATTCCATTTTTCCAACAGAGAAGCTTTTTCTTGAGGATAGGATTGTGAAAGAGGAGACAGTGCTGCAGTGGGGGCAGGAGTGAGACAGCCTCCTTTCCTTGTCAGCTGCTGGGGTGGCCTGACTGGTGTCACTTTGTGTTGCAGAGCTGGTAAAGCAAACAGACCTGCTGGGGCTCAGTGGGAAGACTCTGCACGTGACAGCAGGGTCAGCCCCTGCCCTGCCCAGCTCCCCCAGTGCCCTGCTCTGCCAGTACATCAACTTGCAGCTCATCAATGCAGAGCCACAAGGTACGTGGGCTGCTGGGCTGCTCCTTCACAGCCCATGCAGAGTCTGGCCCTTTTCACTTGCTGGTGCACAGGTGTGGGTTTCATTGGTACATGGTGATTTTGTTTATTTTTTTCCTAGTGTGTACTTTCTGATAAAAACAGTGTTTATACTTAGCTTTTCTCCCTCTTCTCCAAAGAGCCAGAAAAAGGAGAGCCAGTTTGAGATAAGGGCAGCAGTTAAACGTGAGCCCCTGGGCATTGTTTCCTCATTTCTGACTATCAGCTCACCTGTGCAGCTTATTGTAAAAGGCTGAGACTAAAACAGACCAAGTTTGAATGAAGAGCCAGCTTTTTACCAGGACATTGAAAACAGCCTGTGAAACATTTCTTTGTGCTGTTTAAAAGCCACATTAATTGTATTATTCACCTGCTCTGGGGTATAAATACATGTGTGTGTCATTCTGTTTCCCACCTGCTAATCTGGCACTCTGAAAGCTCACGTGGGAGCAGCTGAGTTGTTTTAGTAACTTGCTCTTACCCTGTGCCCCTGGTATGAGCCCTTTCTGACACTACTGAGAGCTTGCAGGAGCCAAAAACCTGTTTTTTACAGGGGATTTGATCATCAGTAGGTGCTTGGTGAGCTTCTGCACATAGTGGTTTCTATGTCTTGTTGAAATATGTATCCCAGATTCTGGGTTACCCTGTTTACTCATGTAAAGGAGTTTTCTTCTGTTGGTCAAGCTGTCAGTCATCACTTACATTTCTGGCTCTGTAATTCATTAATTTAGTGAATATCTGTAGGTTGGTATTGCTAATTTGTCTCTCAGTACCATGAAGAAATAGAGGTGAAATGGAAGAAATCCTAAATTTCAATTTACCCAGATAAATGAAGTAATTTCATTTCTTACCAATAGTGACTCAGCTGTTCTGTCTTGTCCAGAATGCCAGAAAGGAACAGTGGGAACTCTTCTAATGGAAAACCCTGTTGGTCAGAATGGATTAACCTACAAAGGTCTTCTGCATGAGACAGCAAAAGTTTTTGGGCTTAGAAGCAGGAGGCTGAAGTTGTTCCTGGATGAAGCACTAACTCATGGTAAGCACAAACCTTTGGTTTGCTCATCTGAGGATCCTTGGAATTTGTTGTTGAGGAGCAGCTCATGTAACCTTAGAACCAGTTTAATCACTAAATCCACACTATTCACACACTGGTATGTAATTTTGCCCAGTAGTTCAATATTAGCATAATAAAATCCTTTAAGCAAACATACACATTTAGAAGTTCTAAGCTGTAATGCATTCCCTTCAGGAAATGGCCAAGGCAAGTTCTTGTGAAAGCTTTTTCCTTCTGCAGTAAAGGTCAGTCAGCAGTGGGAATGGCAGTGCCCTGCTGAGTGACTGAACAGTGAATCTCCTCCTGGATGTGAGTCTACAGTAGGAATATTTTAGGAATCTGTTCAAACTTGGAACATTCATATTGTTGCATTGTCTTGGAGAATTGGAGTGTGTGGGAAAAAGTGTTGGATCTCTGTTAGAGCAGTGTGGGTAGTCAGACTCAGTAGGGCACAGCCATTTGGGATACCTGGGAAGCAGAAAGCTTCAGCACATGCTCACAGGTCTGAAATGGTAAAGAACCCCTCAAAACCACTGACAGATGGGAAACAAAAATCTCTGATTTATGAGGAAGGCGTGACTGAAGCTTGAGCCACCTGTGGTGCTGAAAAATTAGACCAGAGTGGTTTGGGGCTTCATTTGACAAAGAGAATGGATTGGAAACTACATGGTAAAAACCCAAACAACTCCAAACAGCGATTCCTGTATTCAGGAGAATTCAGCTCTCTGAGTGAAATGATGCCAAGAGTTCTGTCTGCAGCGCATCACAGTGATGTGGTTTACAAGCTGTTTGGGAGGGATCCATGACATTTATTGGCTTATCACACATTACCTGCCCAGAAGTTGGACATCCTGCTCAAACTGCCCATCTCAGGGTGGGCTGAGCTTCCTCAGGAGGTGCTGTCAGTGGGAGGGCAGGAGGGGGCAGCTCCAGTGCAGCTGCTGAGAACTGGGGTCACTCAGCTGTCCAGAGGATTCAGGTGGGATACATTGGAATCTGAGCAAGGAGAGATGGGGGGGGTGGGGTGTTTGTTGTGGGTTTTTGGCTGTTTGGGTTTTTTTAAATTTTTACTTCATATGACCTGAAGTGTTTATTCAGAAGCCATTTTTGTAATTCAAATGGATGTCAGATGCTGATGAAACTTTCTAGTGATAGTTTGAGCAAATGCCAAAAATAATGTGCTGAGTGGTGTTAACAGGGAGCTGGAGCCTGGAGTGTTTCAGCACAAGGGATAAGAACCAAGAAGATAAACCACACTTGGTTTTTGTGTGCAGTCTTGCCCACCTGGGAATTCAGAGATTCAGGCACTCGGGAACAAGGGATGTTAGACACAGTTCCTCTTTGGTTCCTGTCACTGGTACAGCACCAGGTGATTCTGTCCAGACACTGAAATAACCACTGTAGGAAACTGCAGAGCTTTGAAGGAGGCAAGGAGCTGACAGGACAGGAAAATGTACAGGCAGAACAGCTTTTAAGGCTCAGTTGAAGTGAGGATTTTTAAAATGCCTTCACCTGAAAGGGAAATGGGTTAAATCACTGTAACATTTGTAGCATGGATTCTTTAGAACTGTTTAAACTTTAATTAAAGTGTATGAAGTGACAGTTCACAGTGATGTGAAAGATCAGATTTGATAACTCCTCCAAGGCCAAAACAACTGATTTGGTCTCTTTTAAACTCAGAACACAGAGAACTTGGTCCCAGAGGTTTATTTGTGCAGCCAATGCCTTGTAGCCACACTTCTGCTATCTCAGATTTAATTCTCAGCATTCACCTCCTTGAATAACATTTTTAAAGTTTAAACACTGGCATAGCTGTGCATCTCTTTGTATGACAAATAAGTGCTGCACATAAAACACTTTGATGCCTCTAGAAAACATTAGGTCAATTAATGTTTATCTGTATTGTTGCAGTTTTGTAATCCTCTATTCATCTGCTGATCAATCTGTTCAAGGTCTTATCTTCAGAACAACAAAGTTTGGTCTCTTGAGTAGGTGTTTTGTGATTTATTCTAAAAATAAAGATGTATTTGCTGTTAACTGTTTGAAATGTTTGATGAAAATAACCCACGCGTTGCAAGGTTGGTGCCTGCTCAATAAAAAATGGAAAAACAATCACTTGGTGGAAAATGAGTTATTGGTTTTGGAAAGGTTATTTTTATAAATGTTGTCGGTCCAGGCAGTTGAGCATCTGCTGTCTATTGCACAGAAATTCTCCAGCTTTTCAGAAACAAACGTAGCTTTCACTCCCCCTTTGTAATGTTGGAAAACAGTCCAAAAATAAACATCCAAGTGGCGAATGTTGCTTATTCCTGAGCTGCAGAGACACAGGTTCCAGGTACTTGATTGATCCACACTAGGGATGATGGGGACACTTCATGTGCTCCCTGCAAAGCCCTTCCCTGGAGCAATTGGCACAGAAAGGAGGGTGTCCCTACAGTCTGTTGATAAATCAAATTTCCATTTTTTAAAACGAATTGTTGTGATAAATACTGTTGGAAATAGATTCCTGTAAGTTCCCCATTTTTCAGGATCTTAAAAATAAATATTCAATAAGAGACTTGGAGACTCAAGTTCACAATTTGTTTGGCTGCTTCTGCAGACCTGACTTTTTTACATCTTGATGGAACATGTTCCTGGGAAGGGAGGTTAGTGAGGGAATAAAGTCCTAATTGCTGAATTGGATGATAGCTTCACTCTTCTAGCTCTGTGGATGGATATTCAGCTGCTTAAGGAGGAGTATTACAGTTGAAGAGAACTCCTGAAAGACAGTGATCCATGAGGACTTCTCAGTTCTCTAATTAACAGATGGCTTTAAAAATCAGTGCAGATTCTGTGTGTTTAGTCTAAAAATGAAATATTTTTCAAAGCAGGATGGGGCAGGACACTGCAAAAGAGTTCCTCCTGAAAACCCTCAGCCAGTCTGGGTGTTATTACTTTGTCCTTTGTGCTAACACTGTGCCAGATCTTTGTATTATCCTGTATTTGCTCTGGTTGTCTGCAGGGGTTCTGGGGTGCAGAGTGACCCCCTGACCCCGTCCTTGTTAATCTGAGTTTCACCAGTGCTTCCTGTGGTTACACCTGCCAAGGTTCTTATCACTGAACTTTTTAGTGAAGAGGCCTTGGGGGTGTTTGTTCCTGGGGTGACTTTTGTTCCAAGGCTGTACCTCCCAGTATTCCAAACACTCTGCTCTCTGTGGGGCAGTTTGCTACAGCTGATGGGTGCTGGAAGCCAAGTCAGAAAGCGCCAGGCTTCTTGGGAAAAATTTCACAATGTAATAGCGAAAGATTTCCAGCTCCTGCCAGCTTTGCAGGTGACTTTCCCTAGACACAAGTGGGATTACTCTGTGTTTGTGTTTCTTGAGTAATTACAACCCCTGAATCAGCCTGTTGGAAGTGTGCTCTGTCCTTCAGAGTTTTGTTGGGACTTTATCCTGTCCCAGCATGCTACTCTGCATGTAGCTATGGGAAGACTTTGGGAATTATCCTGTATGGTAAGAAAGTCTTCAGGCATACTCACCAAGATTCCAGCAGTAGATTTTCAGCAGGTACTGATACAATCCTTGCTTTTCATACAAATTGTTTATAAGGGACTCTGGCTTTCAGTGCCTTGTGTTGTACTGTTCATATTGACTTCATATCACAGTATTAGAGTTTTCTGAACTAGGTGCTGCTCTGTCAGGATGTGAAGGTGGGAGCTGTGGGCTGATGTAAACTTTCAGAAAGTTCTACTTTGAAACATAAAACAGGCTCTCCTGCTCTTGCAGAGACACTCCTGACAGGTGGTGACCCTTCTTTCATGCCCTGGGCTTTTAACAGGAAGGAGTTTTGAGCTGAGCAGTTTATATCCCAATCCCACTGTGGTATAACCAGCAAAAATGTCTGAATAAAGCAAGTTTAAAAAAAAAAAGGTTTGTAGTTCTCCTGGTAAGCAAAAGCACTAACTGTTCTTTCTCTCTTCTTTCCTTCATGCAGAGATCACAAAGGATGTTTCTATGAAGAACCTGAACATGAAGACCCTTTATGTTCATGTCATACCCACCACAGCTGAATGTTGAGAATTCCAGATTTATGACGATGTAGACTTTTTTCCACAAAAAATGAAGTCAAAGGAAATTCTTATGCTTTTAGATGAACATCCAAGTTGTGTATGGTACTTTTAACATCTCTAGTGGCACAAAGGATGTTTTCTACCAATGCATGTCTAATATGCTGCTCTTTGGTTTCAAATACAATGTATTTTCATTATGTTATCTTAATATGCTGTAAAAGCTGTTCAGAAACCTTAGATATCTATGCAGTAATTTGCCTGAGAGAAATGGGACTCATACCTCAAGTGATGCTGTTCTCTGCCTGTCCTTTGTGCAGAGGGTGTATTTTCTAAACCATGGCTTACCTACAAGGCTCTCTGATATATATCCACTCTCTCACAACAGCTTTGTAACTTATTTAAGGGTTGTCTGGATTTGTTCATTCATACTTGCTGGGTTTTCATCAAGTGTGTGGCTGTTGATTTCAAATACTCCCTCAGTTCAACACTTGGAACAATAAATCTGCTTCATCTCAGACTCCTGCTTCCCTGAGTTCAGATTACTTTGCATCCTTAGGATTTCTGAAGAAGGCACCTCTTAGAGCTCCATATGGATCAGGAGCAGCCAGAGACACCTGAGATGTGACAGTGCTGAACACCAGTGGCTGTGGCATTGTGGTGCTGACAGGTTTGGGGGGTTGGCTTGTTCAGGGGCTTGGAGGAGAGTTGTTCTGATGCAGAAGCAGTTTCAGACTGAGCATAGTTGGGGTTTTAGTTTTTGTAATACCCTATACAACTTGTCAGTGTTCCAGTGTTCACTCTTGTACCTGCTGGGAGGGAAAGTAAGAGCCCACCTTTGGCAGTGCTGGAGGTGTTTTTGCCTGGTTCACCTGGAGGTTTAAGCATACCTGAGTGTTCTGCACCTCCCTGGGGGTCAGGCACTGTGAGCCTTGGCTGTCCTGGCCTTGTGCTGGGCAGGAGCTGCTGCCTGCACTGCTGGGAGCAGCAGGACACACACTGCACACAGGGATCTGTGGGGTAGCAGCCTGGCAGAACCGAGACTTGCTGAGCATGTTTTTCCATTGCTCTGTGGTTTTCATCCTCACACTATGAACAAAAACCAAAGCTTGTTCATGATAACTCTCTATTAGTTGGAATAACTATAAATAGCTGTTCTGTGTAACTCCTGTGCAGTAGTGGACTGTACCAAAATTGTAAGGACTTCTTTGAAGTGAACCAACTTCCTGGCACTCGGCTTACAGAAATTTATTTTTATCAGTATTAAAAATGGCTGTGCCTCCTGAATCACTGGGCTGTTCAGGTTAATGAATACTGGATGTTGCCCTTTACCTGGAAGTCAGCTGGTGTTTACTGACATAGTGACATGGAAATCCAATTTGTATTGGTTTGTGAGCTTTCTTTTTCACATTAAAAACATCCGGGTTTCATATTCTATGAAAGCAAGATTGCTGTTCCTAAAGTAACTTTGCTTTATTATTGATGGAGAAGAAAGGGAGATGGTAAATGATTGCAACCTAACCTCATTCCTAATGACCCAGACTAAGGTCACAACATTGCTTGCATTTTTAAAGAGTTATTTAGGATTTAGCATTTTGTCCTGTTTCACTCTCCTCTCTTCACTGCACACACTTCACTCTTCCTTTTTCTCCTCTCCTTAACCTGATTGCATTTAGTCTCAGCTTTCTCTCCACATCAGCACAGTGCTCATGGGTTGTGATGACTGGAACAGAAACCCAGGTGTGCTCCAGCCTGCTCACATCACAAGGATGGAAATGCCCATAGATTGCTCTTTCTGTCTGGTAGGATCAGTAGAAACTGGCAGAGGGGAAAATTCAATATACTTAGGACAGGTAATGGAAGAGCAATACCAGAGTTGATCAGAGGACACTGCTGGAAATGCTTCTGGGTCTGTTAACTTTACATCAACATTTACATAAGTAGCATGTAATTAAAAAAAAAAAATTTGGTGGCAGAATTAGAGTTTAATTTTTCCTTTCAGGTGCCACCGTTAGATGAGTCTGATCTCTTACCTCCAAAGCAGTGAACGTTAGGAACAGGCTGTGACCCATTTGGGTGAACTTGTGATGTCTCTACCTTCCTTCTCCACATCCATTTTTAGTATTCCTTTTTTATTATTCTGGATAATATCTAATCATTGCATGAGAGAGTTTATCTCCTGGGATCTTGAAGTGGGGAATGTTTCTTAGTAATTTTTTTATTGAGGTTTCTTAATGCACTTCTATAACATTATCTAGGTTGGGCTAATAATAGTCTCCTGGCTTGATGTGATGTTCTTCAGGACTTATGTACTTCAATTAGCTTCCCCCTTAAATAGCTTGTTACACAAATGAGGTCCCAGAGCACTGCTGCATAGAGAAACCATGGCCAGGGCACTCCCAGAGCTGTGTCACAGCATCTGCTGTACCCGGAGGAGTTTGGATCCTTGAATCCTGATCTTGTTGCCTCTCACCTGGTGGCATTCCAGCTCTCCTCCTGCCTGGAATGTGTGCAGCATCCAGGGCTCTGCAGGAGCTGGGCTGCTGAGGCAGCTTTGTGCTGCTGGGGAGCAGAAGGTACTGACACAAACCAGATCCATTGCTGTGTCCAGAAATCACACTGCTGGAGCTCAGCAAAATGGAGACATCGCCAGCACACGTGCACAGAGTCTCTGGGAGCTGGTTTGAGCTCCAAGGGGTTTGCTCTGTCCCAGTTCCACCAGGTTGGGATTCTGTAACTGATCCTAATTGGCACCCTTGGCAAGGAGAGGGCCTGGCACTGAGCAAGGCTGAGGACATTCCTCAGGCTTGGCTGAGCTAAACCAGCAAAGTTCTGTGACAGGGTAGGAGCAGGATTGCTCCCTGTCAGCCCAGTCCCTGTCACTCCTCAGCACCCATCACTGTGAGCATGGGCCAGGCTGGCTGTAGCCCAGAGTCACCTCCCTGCCTCCCCCAGGGTGAGGTACAGCAGTCACAACTGCATTTCTGCCTTGTTTGGCTGCAGGGAAAGCAGCGACTGTCCGTGTCCTTCTGCAGCTGACTTCCAGAGAGAAGAGTGGTTTTAAGGAGAGAAAAACAAAACAGGTTTCTCCTCATCCTGCAATGAGTTGAGTGGCAGCTGATCAACCTTTCAGCCCTTTTGCAGCTCAGAATCTTTCTGATTTCTGCCAGCATCGGTGGAGTTCAGTGTCTTCATCATTACTGGTTAAGCACAAAGCAATTATTCAGTCTGTGAAATAATTTCTTGCTCTTTATCTGATTTCTTACAGGCTGGACTCTTAACACTGATTAAACAGATTGAAAATACACTGTCTGCAGCTGCATTATAAAAGGTGACCTGCAAAATAGCCTCAGATAGTTTCCTTTCACATCTTTCTTCCCCAGCATGAGCAGCACAGCACCATCCACGCACAGGAGCAGCTTTGCACTGGGAACACAACTTTGCTGAGTTAATTTTACTCTTGCTGTGCTGTGAATGGTGGGGAACTGGAGTTGGAGGGAGGGACTGTCATCAATTATCTAATGTTTTCCCCAGTTAAAATGTTTATGTAACAAATATAATTATAGCTTTTATGTAATTGGGGGTGGGGGGGGAGAAGGTTCCTATTTCAGTATGTCTGGGTATTTCAGTTAATTTCCAGTCTCTGTCTGTACAAAGTTCTAATTAAGGGGGGTCACAAAGCTCCTCAGAAGACTTCTGAAGTTCCTTGTAGATGGAATTAAAAATGTTCCTAAAGATATTTAATTTTTAAGACTTTCTTGGGAGTTCTGTAAACACTGTCCTAATTCTGCAATTTGTTCTAGTTGTCTTTAGTGTTCAAAACAGTGAAAACAGCTGAAACCTTGCAGACGAGCAAAATGTACCCTGGCACTTAATATTTGCTGTGTTAGATCACGTGTGACAGCTGGACAGCTGTGCAGAGGGTGCTGCTGTGGAATATTATTTGTGGTCTGCCTGAAGGACAAATATCCTTTCGTTTTCAAGTCAGCAGTTTTGCAAAAGTGAAGACTATCAAAAGGTAGACCTAGGATGTGTGTTCTGTGATTAATGTTCTGGCAACCCCCAAAATCATGGGATCTCTGGGGCTTCATTGCTTATGGATGTTGTGTGCCAGGCAGTGCAGGTGGGAGGAGATGACACAACGTGGAAAAATCAAGATCTTAGACTGCAGATCTTGCCAATGATACAGTCTAAACAAGGATGAAGGAATATTCCCAAAGACTGTGTTTGTAAGATGAAAAAGAAAAGTTGCTCACTGTGTCAGCTGAACGAGCCAAAACCCAAGCTCAGGCTCTTGGAAACCAAGAGCTCTACAGCAAAGGGAGTTGCCACGGATTAGTAATTAAACAAGGAGTAATAATTTCATATTCTTGCCAAAGAACACAAGTACCAAAAAAAGCAAGTGCTGTGCTGCATAAACAGGATTGTCTGGGAGATGATGAAGTAATCTTTCCACTCAATTAGTGATAAGGCTCCTCCTGCAGCCCTGTGTCTAATTTTGGGAGCCCTGTGATGAGGAAGATGTTGACAATTTGGAGGGAGGCCTGTGAGGAGAATCAGGAATAAGGTCTGGCAAAGATGGCTGATGGGGAAAGATTGAAAGAGTTGGCATGTTTAGTCTACAGCAAGGAAGACTGAGGGTGAGATGTGATGAGTCTTCCAATAAATAAATACTGATTGCAAAGAGAATAGTGATGAACAAATTTTTCAAGAGGCTTGCAGTGAAATGGGATGGGAATTTAGGCCACACATGAGAGGAAGCTGCCTAAGAATTAATCTGTCCCTAGGATGGGTGGCCTGCAAAAGTGACAGGATTTTTCTGACTCACTTTTAAAATTTGTCACTTAAGGAAACGATGGATTTGCAAAAAAAATTCTTGACAAATTTCAGCCTGTCATTAGCTCACCCATGAAAATTACTGGATGCAAGGAAAGAAACTGGTTGTTAGTTCTAAATGTGGTTTTGTTTAAATAAAATGTGGATATCTACAATAATGTGTTGATCACATTGATGTCTGAACACTTCTGTGGCACCCTATGGCATCCTCATCAGCTAGTGGATGTACAAGCCAGATGCAAAATGGATTTTGCTGGTAATATTTGGGTACTTTCAAGATTAAACACCATCTAACTTAGACCAACTCTGTAAGAGGAGTCAAAGTAACAGAAGTAAAGGCACGGAAAGGGAATTAAAACCCCAGAAGAGCACAGGTTATATTTATCTCTCTATGTGACGACTCCTTGCCCCAAAGGGCAGTGAAGGGAACAAACCCAAACTGGAACATTTACCTTATGCTGCAAATCCCTGGATGATACTATTAGTTTGTGGACTTGGCAGGAGCTTACTCCTGATCTTAATTCTGCAAATTAATTAGAAAACTGTCTCAGGTTCTCCTTTTCTAATGGTCTTTGTAAAAAATGCCTTTCTCGGCTGCTTTACCCTCCTCTCAGGGACATAAACTCACAGTTCAATACTAACAGAGGAGATGAGCTGGTAAACAGCCACAGGTGTTTCTATTTCCTCCACCTAAAATTAAATTAAGGAGAAATTGAGTATCTCTTTGAGGAGAAAAGTCCCAAAGCAGCCCTGCAGTGTGTCCAACACAGCGATGGTGGGGTGTAAGCACTGGTGCCATGGTACCAGCACACCTGCATTGACCTGTTCCAGGTCTCTTGATGGGCAGCACTTGGGTTCTTTTCTAACCTCTGGTTGCTGCTCCACTGCCTGAATTTTATAATACAGAGTTCTGAATCTCAGTTTTACAGAATGACTTGAACCTCTTCCCCTCCATGGCTGAGCCACTGCCCTACAAACCCGTGCTTTTGCTTGGATGCCTTTTTGGGACTACCTAAAACCAGAGGCCAGACAGAATTAAGGGAATAAAAAGCAGTTCTATTTATTGCAGGGCCTTCAGGTACATTTAGGGCAGACAAAGCCCCCCAGGGCCTACACCCAAAAATGGACCACGGGTCACATTTGGGGTTTCACACTTGTATAAATTTGGTCCATTTGCACATTGGGGGTGAATCTCCCAATTCCAGCTGCAGGTAATGAAGTCATTTCCCCCAGGTTTGCTGCCCCAAGTCCCTTTTGTTTCCATCTGTGGGGCCTGAGGCAGTGAGGGGTCCTTGATTGCCAGGCCTGGAGAGGAATTGTTGTGTGTGCCCAAAATGGGGAAGCAGCAGCTGGCACTGTGTGTGGGGTTTGGAGTTACACACTAAAGAACTGCAGGAGTACAAAGGTATGAAAAATATACAAGCTAAAATCCTAAGGTATCAGCTTTTAGCACTTGTGTGTATTAGCCAAAAAACACTGGCTATTGCAGGCTATACATATTCCAAAGAGATGCCTTCCCCCTCTGAGGAAAACAGCAATGAACCAGTAACATCCATCATTTTAAAAATGGAAAAACCTACAAAAAGATACTGCAAATAGAGACTTAATGGTCTGTGTCCAAATCCCATTTTGCTGTCGATTCCCAAATGGCTCACTGGGAAGGGCAAGAGCAGTCTCAGCCAAAGAGAGCTGCACAAAGTTGTCAAATATTCGGTTTGACTTGGATGGTGTGCGAAGCTCTGTTTTCAGAGCTCTCCTGGAGGATGCACAGGGCTGTGTTGGGATGTGATGGATGGGCTAACCCGAGGTTCCCAGCCCCGAGGGTCCCCAGCGCTGCTTCCCTGCTCCATGTTCCTCTGGGCTGCTTGGCTGCACGTGGGAATGTTGTTCTTTGAGCTGCTCCTGGCACAGTGGATTTTCATTCCTGCCTTTCCATTCCAATTTCTTGTGTCTGGACTCCAGGGATTCTCACTCAAAGCTACAATTGCCAGGCTGGGCTTGTCTGTGCTGGCACAGAGGGGCACAAACATTGTCACTGCTGCCAGAGGGTCCAGCCTTAACACCTTTTTGTTTTTTTCCCCACCATCAGTGACACACCTGGAACTTCTTAAGGCTGGTACTGATTTTTCTCTGCTGTTTGCCAGAAAGGCATTCTGCAGCTGACAGTTCAATAATGTGCATTTATGTTTGTAAACATTCAGGTGTCTCCTTGAAGACCAGGCTCTTAGTCTGTCCCAGGGCAATTCCCGCTTTCAGATTTCTTTTGTGATGTGCAGAGAAAAAGTTGATAAACTCATTAATGACATCGTGCATAAACAGTGAAGTCATTGAGGGGGAAAAATCCAAACCCAGGATTTCTTTTAAGGCAAAGAAATATGCTGATTATTTTGTAGGTTTGCATTTTTAAAAGTGAGAACAGGAACTTGAAGCCTGTGAGACTTGCCCCGTTTTTCCTTAGCTCAGTAGCAGGCTCTGGCTGCTGGATCCTCCCAGAGCTGCCATTCAGAGCCTGAATCCAAATTAATCTTCATTAGATGATGTAAAAACAGCAACAGAGAAACTGACCCAGAAGTCAGTGGCAGCAGGTTAATTCTTAAATAATTTCCATCACAACAGGGGAGGGAAGGGAAATGGAATGAAGTGGTGGCAAAGTGAAAGATTTTCATGCAAGTGTACATAATAAAGAGAAAGGGAAGATAAGGGCACCAAACACAGAGTGCATGGAGTCTCTTTATTGCAAGGTTGTCTCCTTAAGCTGCTGGTTTTTAATGTATTAAGAGTTGTAAGAGGCCAAAGTAATTTACATGGGGCAATAATATCAAACAGGTTTTATACAACTTCGTAATAACATGCTAAAGTGTTGCCAGTTTAAAGCCTTTTCTTGCATGGAATAATCATTGAAAAAATGTATTATTGCCCAGCAGTAAAACCATGGAAAAGCTGCAATGTGTTATATCAATTCAGACATGACAAATATAGAGAGCATGATACAAAGAGGTGCATTTGAGGGGAATAAATTTTTATAGCTGTTGGTCAGACCTCCATAACTTAACCAGGAGTTTATCCTTTGGAAATCAGGAGTTCTGTAACAATCCAACACAAGACAGTAGTGTGTACAAACAAAAAGACTGTACAGGTGAGGAGACATTAAGTAAAGGAAAATTTAAATTTAAAACAAACAAACAAATAAAGAATATTCTAAAATTAGTGATCAAAGGTGAAGGACTTGAGAGCTGTGGTTACTGGTACACATGCACTTGTCTGTATGGTTTTCTGTTCCATAGTCTGTTTCCCCCAGTATAAGAATGGTATTAAAAATCACTTCTCACAGCTTACCTGTGTTTACCATTTTGGGAGACAACCATCTAACATCCTTGCATAAATTTGTAAGGAAAACTTAAACCTGATCTGCTTCTGTCAGCTGAGGGTGAAACATTGTCCAGGAGTTCTTAGCAAAGCTCAATTACTGAAGTAACTTTTTAATATCCATACAGTATTTTTTCAGGTATTGCTAAAGAAGAATGTGATTTTTTTTCAACTCCCTAAACTGTTTCCTCTTTCACAAATGGATAAACAGAAGCAACTCTTACCTTGGTATTCCTTGTGGGCATGGAGGGTTGGTTCATGGTGTGTCAGATCTTGCACTGTCAGTTCTTCATTGCTACACAAGAGCAGGGAATGAGGCACGGAATAAAACATTCTCTTTTTGTGGTGCTGGAAGGGTGGGCCTTTGTTGTATCCTTGGTATCTCTATTCATTTATTTTTTGCTTTGCCCTGTGGCTGATAAGGCCTAACATTAAAATGAGATGTAGCAAATGGTGGAGAGGCAAAGTAATCTGGAGAACCCTCAGGTTTGTGGGCAAACCCTCAGCCTGAAAAGGGTCAAAGGGTTTGGGTTTTCCTTCCCCTTTTTCCCCTCCTTCTGTCCCCTCCCTCCCATTTGCTCAGCTATAAAACGCTGCAATATTTCACAATCACTATGACAAAAATTGGTATCTGGAAACCTTTGCAGAGTCTCTGTTCCCCCCTGTGCAGAGCAGGATTTATTGGAGGCTGCAGCTTGATGAGGAGCATCTGAACACACGAGCACCACTTTGCCATGAGGAAGGAGAGTTTGCTTGTCTTTGCACACTTCAAAGTTGAGTCATT
Organism: Dicaeum eximium; assembly: GCA_013396995.1. Taxonomy (NCBI): domain Eukaryota; kingdom Metazoa; phylum Chordata; class Aves; order Passeriformes; family Dicaeidae; genus Dicaeum; species Dicaeum eximium. The sequence continues at coordinate 328,565 of VWZP01005995.1, read as the reverse complement.
TCCTATAAATACCCTGCACATAACAAGGATTTAGGCATGAAACAGTCTGTACTAGTGTTTTAAGAACCAATTTTGTGTTTTTCATACAGCTGAAATACATGCCAGGCTAATCTTAGAGTGCCTGTTGAAGCTTAGCAAGGTCACATAAGTGCTTTGTGCAATCACACACCTCAGCTGTGTGTAACTTTTCATTAACTTTTCAGTGTGCGAAAAAATATGCATAATTCATTTCCCTGCTGTTTTTATGTAACCATATGATAAATGAAAAGGAGTGGGGGGGAATGAGAGGCTGGTGCAGCTTTGTCTTGTATGCCTAGCACTGAGAAACCACTAGCCCTGCCAGCTCACAGAGCCCAGTAAGTTACATAATTAAAGGAATATTAATCTCTGCTGAGTACATCTACCCCAACACCCCCTTAGAACTGGAGTAATTACTGCTTTAGTAGAGACTTTCTGATTAATATATGTCAGTGCAGCCCATCAAAAGTAAGTAACGTGTGCATGTGGTCTGTGAGAAGTTTTAAGGAATAGATGAAGATTTCCTGGTTTGTGGTTTTTTTTTTCCCTTTTATTTTCTGGGCTATGGAAGGTGGTTGTTTTCTAGTGTGGGTTCACTCTTGTACAATAAAACAACCTTTTTAAAAATATTGTGTCTTCATACCTGGGTTTGCTTTCTCAGATCTGAATACCTGAATATACCCTTAAGCCTGTCCTCTGTGCTTTCAGGCAGGTTGCAGGATGGTTGTAACCTCTGGTGCTGCTCTGTGAGTTGATTTGCTGTCTCATCTAAACCTTGAACATTTGCCTTAGTGCAGAAATTCCTGGATTTTCCTACTGAAGCTCCCCTAGCGCTGACTCAAATGTGTATTTTCAATTTTGCCAGTTGTTGGAGACTAAATGCAGCCACAACAGATGAGCATTGGTTTAACCAAGAAATAAACCAGAGACAGGAGAGAACTGAGAGAGGAAACAGAGATAACTTAATTTCCAGGACCAAGGCCTGGCTGTCTCCTTCTGCTGGGAACAGCACAGTCCATCTTTGGGACCTCACTCTGTACAAAGAACTCACTCCTTCCTTCCTCACAGAGAAAGAAAAATCTGGAGTAACCAGAGCTACTGGGGAGAAAGTGATGGTGCTTATCCCACCGTGTTCATTCCAGGCAAAAACAAATCCTGGAACGGCAAAGGGGAGGATTTCTGAAAGACCCAGGGACTTTTAAGTCTGAGCAGTCATCCCAGAGCTGTTCTGGCAAGGGGCCATGGAAGGACTGGCAGCCCACCCACCACGAGCTTTTCAAGTGTTGCTCCAGCTTTTGTTTCCCAGCACATCCCAGGTCACTCCTGCTGCTGAGATCCAGGCTCTCTGTGCACAGCTGGGACAGCTGGCTGTGTGCAGAACAGTCGTGGTTCCCACATTCAGGAGAGATGGGACATTAGATCTATTTTTTTTTAAATTTTTTTTTTTTTAAGTTCTTCCACTCAATCAAAAATTGTTTATTTTAGTGAGAGTTTTAAGTTATAATATGATGTATAAAAGCAATATTTACCCTGTTTGGAAGTGCTTGTGAGTAAGGACAGAGTGTGCAGCAGGCTCTGGGAGCAAGAGCAGCCCAGCAGGACAAGAGCATTTGCAGAAGCCTGAACCATTCAAACCCCACTGTAAGAGAACAACACCTCTCCCAAGAACTTGTTTAGACATTAGACACAACTTGGGATTTCACTTACACATAACAAAAAGTTTAAACCACCTCTAAGCGGTAATGAAATCTTAAAACTTCAGGGGCTGGGGGAATATTTTTGTACAGTGCATTGGCATTCTGTGCCAAACACTATTCCCAAGGTGATTTTGATCCAACTATCACTGGGAAACACTAAAGATAATGGAATATTTTCAAGATCAATAAGTCTGCACAAACTCAGACCAGTCCAGAAAAGCATTTTAAAATAAAGTTCATCCCAACGTTTATCCATGGTTAATTAAAAGTTGTGTGGGAAGTTATGCTGAGAGAAAAGCTGTGGTTTGTTTGGATGCACTTTGTCAGTATATTGTTGTTGACAAAGTTCAGCTTTAAAGCTTTAAATAACAATTTTAATATTTTATAGAAATAAGAAATAATCAGAGTTTATTGTCTGAGGAAAAAAAAAGCAAGTAGTTTTTAACTGGGAGGAGTTTTTTGTCTAAAAGTTCTAGATCAATGTAAATCAATATGTTGCTGAAATGCTACAAGAATGCAGAATGAATGAAAAATAAGGAAAGGTTTGTAATTCATCCATCTGTAATGTATTCCACATGCACATTTTTGCCTTTCTGCTGTTTGCACTCATCACTATAATATATGCCCAGGATCATTAGACAGATATATGGATTTAATTATAAAACAATATCAGAGGTTAATTCTTAATTAATCCTTAAGTGCATAATTTAAGTGTGTAGGCACCTTAAATTCTCTCTCCAAATAATGGAGAGGTGGAAGTGGGGATACTGAAGGTGTCTGAAGAGATCTGGAATTACCATCTGGGTGTGCTTGTTTCTCTTTTCATTGTTGTTTGTCTGTGAGCACGTATAAATATAAATATTAAAAAAAAAAAAAAAAGTTATAGATATAAATATAAATATAGCTATAGCTATAGATAGAAATAGAAATAGGAATAGAAATAGAAAATATAAATATATAGATAGAAATAGAAATAGATATAGATATAGTTATACANGATATAGATATAGATACACATATACATATACAAAATATAAATATAAATATAAATATAAATATAAATATAAATATAAATAATATAAATATAAACATAAATATAAATGAACCCCACTCTTTTCAGAGCTGCAGGTGAGGTCACACAGTGCCAGGTCTGTCCCTGCTGAGCCATGAAGGGGCTCAGTGCTGCTGTCTGACACGGGTTAAACCTCAGCAAGGCCTGGGACAGCTCAGCCCATCAGGGCTCAGGTAATTGTGGGATGAATTTGGGAGTGCTGGGTGGCTGTGGGATGAATCTGGGAATGTTTTGCTGGGAGGTCCCTGAGTCTGACAGGAATTCCATGTCCATCCAGCCCAGGGCAGTGGCTGTGGGGAGATCCAAGGTGATTCTCTCTGGAGTGAGAAACAAGCCCTGGGCTCAGCAGCAGGAGTTTTGGCCAGAAGCTGGACAAGTGAAAAAGCAGATTTCACTGTTGATAAATTGCAGAGCAGCCTAACAGCACTGTTCACTTCCTTTTGCAGTGACATGGGTCTCCTGAGGACATCCAAGAGCTTCCTGATTGTTTTTCCTGGCATCTATGACTTAAAGCAATAATTAAAAACGCATATTGACAGATTTGCCTTGCCCTGGTGCTGGTGTTCATTAAGACTTGAAGTATGAAAGGTAAGTGGGCTCCCTAAAAAATAGTAGGATTGTTATTTACAGCCTTTGGTCCAAAGAAGACACTGTAAAATGTGGTTATTCTCAAAGGAAGTGAATTATTCTTACCCAAAAAGCAGCAAGTTAGATCTGGGATTTATAAAACGACCAATGGGACCACATCTAGGTCGGTTTGCCTTGCTAAATACACTTTATTTGCAGCATCAATTCTATGTTATTGATAAATATTTTCTTCTGGGTATTTTTGTGTAGTATTTTTTCTGGGAACTTCTGCTGCAACTGTTGATGACAACAAGTATTTAAATCAATGATTCTGCTTCCCCTTGGGAAGCTGCTGTAGAAAGCAAGGACTGACTGCTTAATTTATAGGAATGTTGAGACAAATTTGCCAATACTCAGCTGATTTTCCAGCACTGACCTTTAGCTGCTGCTTTGTTTTCACTGCTTTTTTTTTGTTTTTAAATTTCATTTTACTCTTGTTTCTGAAGTGCCCTACATCCCATGTTCAAGGATTGGACATTTTCAGGATCTTTGGTACTTGCACTAATTTTTCAAACTAGTGCCTATTTCAATCTATCAGGATTTTTCTTGGAAAACAAAGTAAAAAAAAAAAAGTACAAAAACCAAAAGGAAAGGACCATGTTTGAGATTATTTGTGATTATTATATAACCTGAAGTTGTCTTTTCTCTTCTTAACTGTAAAATAACAGTGCTGGGACTTAACATTTGCTAATTCACCATCTTTTGGTTCTCAGAGTGTTTTCAGAGTTTTTAATCCAACACCGAGCCCACTTGAGCCATTTTCCCTCATGTACTTCCTTGTTAATAAATAAATAAAACAAAACATCTAAGTTGTTCTCCAAACAATGTCATCTTTACTAAAGCTTTTACTTTTGCTGACTGATTTCTCACAATAATCTGTGGGATGGGTGGTATAGAAAATTTGGGATTTTTTTACAACAGTCTTGCTGCAGAACTTGAGAGGATTGTCCTTGTGTGTTGCTAAAAGGTTTGGATATTGCAAGAAGCTCTTTTGCACAATTTAACCTCTGTATATAAAAGAACTGTGTGACTGCTAAGGAGTTCAGGGGTCAAAAAAAGTTATCCTGCCCCCTTTTATATACATGTAATTAGCAGATTATGACAAACCAAGTCAGATTGTGCATTTGGCAAAACTAACTTGTGGCCCTTTCAGAAAATATATAATTGTAATATTATGTTGTCGCTATTCACCATATTCTTCTGATTTTTTGTTGTGGTGGCTTCAGGTTAACTGGTAGGGGTTTTTAATTTGGTTTTTTAAAAATTTTTTTAGAATAAAGGTGTTGTGGACACCTCCATCCATTGAGTTCTAAAAGTGGGAGAAAATGGCCTTTTATGCTGCTCCTGACAAAGTGCTTTTGGTTGCAAGATCATCAACTTTATGTCAGGTTTAACAAATTACAGCTTGAGAATCCTTTCTGCCGGGGAAGCACCAGATTTGTTTCGATATTTGTTGGCATTGATAGAGAAATCAGTTGGTAACTTTTAGTCAGTTTTATTTCTGGCCAGGGTCAGCAGTACCTAGAGCACGGGGACTTTGTGTCTGACCTGTAGAATTGCTGAACATCAGGTGGAAGTGGAAGTCCCTCTGCTTTTTGTGTGGCTGAAGCTGGGCCACAGCAAGGTCATTTCATGGAAGTGCAAACAAAATACATCCTTTGCACTTGATTTTTTGCTTTTATACTGAATTAGAACAGCAAAATGGTGGTTCCAGAATATTCCAATATACCTAATAATCCTCTGGTCAAGCTGTACTTTTTGAAAACAAAGCAGAGGGCAGGTTTTTGTTACCTTCTCCTGTAGTGCATATGATGTTGGAACATGAAATGCAAAAACCAATTTCCTCATGCTGGTTGCTATAAGATATCATGGCAGAATCACAGAGTGTTGTAGTGGCACAGCCTTTGTCTGGCATTACTTTTGCTCTTAAAACCAGCAGGTATTTAGGGCTGGTTGGCTTTTCACTGGCAGGCTGGTGTGAGGGTGTGAAATTACTGCAGGAGATCTCACTGGTGATTCACAGGGATACATTTTCTGCTCTATCAGATGCTGGACCTGTGCCACGGTTTGGTGGCATTTGATACCATGGGAGTTTTTCCTCAATAGAAGCCAAGGCTGGGTCTGAACATTCTGGTAATGAGATGTCCCAATTTGCTGGAAGAGGGTCGGACTTGGTGTCTGGGTGTGTGCTGTGGCACCCCAAATGTCCTCCCTGCTGCTGGTGTTTCACACAGCTCCCTGGTGCCACTCCTGGTACCACCTCTGTGCCTGGAGGGTGAGGACAGCTTTTAGGATTGCACCTTGCTCTCTTGATCCACAAACTACTGCGTTTTTGGCAGATTAAGAGTTCTTCCCTTTCATTCTCAGTGTGGCCACTTGGCACCAACAGCAGTCCAAAGATGAACTCTGTAAGTGCAGAAGGGCTCACTAAGGGCTGGGAGATGTTATGTTTATATGTGATATCAAGACATCATAGTTGTGTCCCTTCACACACATCTACTCTTACAAATTTCCTAAAGGAGGCTGAAATACAAATAGCTGCTCCATTCTAAGGTAATACAGACAAAATCCTGAACTGTTGCTGTTGGAGTTCTGTCGAGGTGAATCAAGACTCCTGACTCCAATATCAGAAGGCTGATATTATTTATTAAAAGGACTCCATTGTTCAGAAGGATTTGGGCTATTTCTGCCCAGGTACAGAGCTACATCTTGCTTCTTCAAGCTCCATACCCAAAAGTGCAAGAATGTCAGAAAATGTTTATAAAGTCAGAGAGAGCAATTCTTTATATCATAAGTTGGGAAAAGAAAACCGCATCTCCCATATCAGGAGACAGGCAAAAGAATGCATTTTGTCCTTGAAACACACACAAAGATTTGAAATCTGCAGAGAAAAAAGAGCTTTCCCATGGAAGAAAAAACTCAGCAAGTTTGCATCCAAGAAACTTATAAAATGTCCAGTGACACTGAACTGGCATCCATTATCACCTCCTTTCTGAAATTTCCTTGAAAATCCTCTCCTGTTTTGTTAATGTGGAAATTAAGCTCCAGGTTGTGAAAATCATGTGAAGCTAAAACCTGAGAAGGGTAAGTCACTACTAGGTTATTCAAACTTGAGACAAGCATAGTTCCAGAGTTTAGTGATTACATGATCTCTGCTCCTTTACATTCTTTTGGTGAAGTAGGTGACCCCCACCATGCACATATTCCCCCCTTAACCAGGAAAATGAGGAAGAATTTAAAGGAATCTCTAAACATCACCTTAGTTGAGAAGGGGTGCAATGAATTTGGGGAAAAAACATAACACAAATGCTCTTAATCTCTAAAATACAACAAGAAGTGTTAAATTTAGTCATTAGTTGATGTTGTTACTGTTAACATCACACTTTAAGCATTTTTAAAATCTGTATGCAAGAGGCTGAGTTCCTAGAAATGCTGTAGTAACAGAAAAGATGTGCTGAGACCCCTGTCACGTACTCTACAAAAATATGGGGACAGCTTCTAAAGTTGGCAGAAATACATGAAATTCTACTTTACTGTCTGCATGGGGAGAGATTTTCTTAGGCAGAAGATCTCCAAATGAAGAAATCTGCTCTGACATTCATTGCTTATCACAAGTGATAAACAGCCAGACACTTCTGCTGTTTCACTGGGATTGACAAAATCAGTTGTAGGGGCTAAACATCTCAAGATGGAGAGGAAGCAAGGAAAGCAGCAATTTGTTTGTGCTGCTCTGGTGTTATCAATTCCAGCTGCAGCAGCTGACCTGCTGAGGATGCTCTGATGTGAGGAATCACATGGCTGAGCCTGTCTTTCTGTGTGAGGTTGAAGCCCTGAGCTCTGCGCTGTGAGCCTTGGTGTTTAACAGGTGTGGCTGTGCGTGGAATTCGGTATTCCTGTGAAAACTGTCTGGAGGATGCAGCGTTTTTGTGCAGCCCAGAATTACCAGTGAAATGCATTTGCAGGCAGCTAGTAAGGATGCACATCTAATGCTTTTCCAATGGCACTCCAATCATCTGCTTTAAATGATTAATAAGCACAGGCTGAAAATAGCACCGCATTTACCTAATGTTTGCATGATTATTTTTGTAAACTTTTCATTCAGGCTTTCTCTGCCATCTTTCAAGGCATTGTCAAAACAAAAAAATGCTGCTATTCTTGATTAGTTTTTCTCAGTTGGTTTGATCTTCCCCATGACCCAGGGAAATGTAGCAGGGGAAAGCACCCGTGCTCACTCTCACTTGACAGTAAGCATGTGGTTTAAGATCAAATGAGAAAACCAATCTAGATATTTGCAGAATACTTACAGGTTTCTGATTTTCTTCCAAAGCTGGTAACTGAACTTGGTGAGACCTACAAGTCTGGATTTTGTTAACAAGCTTGTCTGAAAGCTCTACAAATATACTGTCACATCTTCTCCTGGGTTTCAATAAGTTAGAAATAGTTTTAAAAGACGTGGAGGGATTTGTACTTTCATGTTGGCTGTCCTACTTTTTCCTTTAGTCCTTGCTGAGATAAGGTTAAAACTGGAATTTAAATGGTGTTAAGGAAGAAGCCAAGATAGTAATCAGAATATAATTAACAGTGTATCATCTGTCAAACAACCAGGGCTGGGCAGTGCTGCTATTCACCAATAAAAAGTGGTGGAATACTTCCAGTTTTCCAAGTAAAATGCTGGTGTTGTTCGCTGTAGCAGTCTACAGCAGGTGTTGTGTGATGTGTGTGCATCCCTTGCACCACACAAACCCCCACCCCACCTATCAAATATACTTTTCTGCTCTTCAAAATCCCCTCTGCCTCCGTTCAGCTTTGGAGACATTCGGTGGCTGGTTTTCATTCTCCGGGTGAAAAGATTATGTGGCACAAGAGAACTGTTGTGAAATCTAACTTAAGCCTGTGTGTAAAACCAGAACGTGTTGGTTAAATACCCGGCATGAACTACTCTGGCAACATTTCAAAGATGCCATCCTCTTTGCAAACGAAAGTGATATCTTCAAATCTAAGGCACGGGGTGGGGTTTTATCGCTAATTTTCTAAATCGGGAGTGGTGCTGCTCACTCTGTGTAACGCACATCACCTGTACATCATAATTCCATTTTTTGTACTTCCCCAGGTGCTGTGTGCCAGGGCGGGACTCTCCATCTCTCAGAACCCGTGTCAGGCTTTCCCCTTGAGATTTTTGCAGAATTCTGTCGGAAAACTGCCGCGCGTTAAGGAAAAATAAAAGCGAAAGAGAGGTGCCGGTGTCAGACGTTCGGTGCTGGACAGAGGCGGCCGAGCCCCGTCCCGCCGAGGCGCCCAGAGCCGCCCTCACCTGCGCGGAGCCGCCGCGCATCCCCCGAGCCGCGGAGGGTCCTGCGGAGCCCTGCGGAGCCCTGCGGAGCAGAGCGGGGCGCGGCGCAGCCTCTCCCCGCTGAGGGGAGCCCCAGCCCCGCCGGGGGAGGCTCGGCTCGGCTCCGGCACCTCGCGGGGTGGGGAGAGGCGCTGCCCGCCCCCCCCGGGGCTTCCCCTCTAAGTCTGACGGAGCCGCCGCCTCCCAGCNCGGGATCAGCGGGATCAGCGGGATGCGGCCGAGGATGCGCTCGGGAGGGGATGGAGGCGGCTCCGCGGGGCGGTCGGGATCGGGAAGCCTCTGATCTCAGTCCGGCTGCAGCCCGGGGGGCTCTCAGGGACGGGAGCGGGTCGGGAGGCGGCGGCGGCCGCGCTCTGCCCCGGCCGGGGGCTGTGAGGGGCTGTGAGGGCGGCGGAGCCCCGCGCTGCCCGCCCGCGGCACTGAGGAGCCCCCGCGGCCCCGGGAACGCGCTCGGGGCGCCGCGTGCCAGGAGGTGACGCTCCTCCGAGCAGTATTAACGTGAGAGTCACAAGGAGGTTGCTGCCCGCAGCCCTCTCCCTCTCGCTCGGGGGTGATGGAAGGAGAAGCCCTCCCGGGAATGCCGTCCCCGGCGCTCGCCCAGCGCCTGCTGAGCTCTGCTGCGGCCGCGGTGGGGCTTTCCCCCCCTTCTTTTCCACCGGGGGGATTTAAATATTTTCCAAGCAGTAGTTTCAAAGCCTCAGAGCCCGAGGAAATGCAGCGGGGGTAACTTTGCCCGGGTCACGCAGCGTACAGCCCGCCCCGGTCCCCCCGGTGCCGGCTGAGGTGGCCGCTGTAGTCCCGCTCGACACCGCCTTGGCACGGATGTCTTCAAGATGTGCTTTCCTACCGTCACTGAACATAATGGGCTCTTCTGCTAAAGTCTCGGTTTGGATACTGTACCAGAAACGTGAAAGGAGGGGCACTGTCTTCCGTTCTGTGTCTTTGAAGGGCTCCTGTATTGTAGGTGGAGGAAAACCTCTCGTTTGCTGAATTAAACTGTCCAAAAGTTTATTTCTTCCTGTGTATTTCTTGCTAATTCTTTTTGCCTTTTTTTTTTTTTCCCCCCACCTCATTGTGCAGTTTTATCACGTTACACCAACCCAATTCTGTACTAATACTTTCTTTACTTTCCTTTTAATTAAAGCGTATTTTGTAGTAAAGTGCTATTTGAGAAGCATGGGTACCAAGATAAGGTGCTGGGAAGATAGACAAGCTGAAAGCAATGGTGTAGAGTAGGACTTGACTGCTCCCAAAATAAGCTAAAATGTAAGTTTTTAAGCAGTGTGAAAGTTGATAGTGCTGTAACTCAACTCCCCAGCAGTAAAAGGGGATCTTTTAAGGAATGCTGTGTGTGGCTGGTAGGAACTGCGAGCCCTGAGTTACGTAAGCAGCTCTCTGAGTGGGTCTGCATACACACACACACTCATGTTCTCAGCAGCACTTTGTTTCTGACCCTGTCCCCTCACCTACACGTGACTAATTTTCGTGTGCTGACTCAAACAGGATTCAGCATTTTCCTGGCTTTTCCGTGGAGCAGTGGTTTGTCTGTGGCATCTTGCTAAGAAACCAGCTCAGTATTCTCTGCAATGACTTCATGGTCTGATGTTAAGCTCCATTTTCAAAGGGAACATTGCTGCAAGCTCTCCCTAAAGCAAAATAATATACATTAAATGTTCAGTTTAGTGTCAGTATTAACATAGTCACTTTAACACTTAATGGAATGATGCAGAGTATTCTGTTACCTTGAATTCCTCTTTGATACCATTACCAGCACTGTCCTTTGCTCACATGCTGTAAATCCGGGACCACAACCTCTTGATTATCCAGGCTATTGAATGTGATATTGATCCAAATGTCTGGCATGTCTCTGTATCCCAACCATATCTTTTAACCATTCAATTGTCTATTTCCTGATTATGCTAAGTACATTTTTATTGTTTTTGACAAGCTGCATGGGGAGATAACAGGGATATTTATATGGTGTCCTGTGATGCTGTCCCCTCCATGGATTTGGTTTGGAGGAGACTGAATGGAGCTCTATCATAGCCAGCGGGTTTGGTTTGGTTTGGTTTCCCCAAAAAGGCGTTTGGTGTTACTGGAGATGCCTCAGGGTTCCTCTCCTGGCCTTTGTCACTGTTTCAGAGGGCTGTGAGTCTCCACCGTGTCCCATGTCACGTACCAGGCACCGCAGGGCACCTCTGACAGCGTTTGCTGCCTTTTTGGGGCTAGCTGAGTCAAACCTGGTGTGTTTGTCTGGCTCCTTATCCTTGGTTATCCAAGAATAAAGCACCCCAGGTCATTTACCACAGAAACTTCAGGGCTGTGACTGGGAAGTTGGGCTGTTTGTCTGAATATTGATAATCCTCTAAGTGCTTGGAGTTTATCTGCATATTCTGGTTATTGTAGGCAGTTTAAAGTGTAGCAAGTGAAGTTAAAAAGGAGATTCTAATACTCAAAACACTCTAAAACTTGCATTGTAATTTAAGGATAGGTTCAGGACTGCAGCTGGGGAAAAGTCATCTGCATTGGCCATGAGGAAAAAGCAGAGTAATTGTACAAGAGATAAGTGATTGTTTTAGTGGCAGTCTGATGGGACATGATAGCAGATGAGGTAATTGGGAACAGAGCGAATGTTTACATTTAAACAAAATTGTGTGACTGCTGAAATCTTTTAAAACAAACATCTGAACAAAGTTCAAACTTCTGGTGAAGCTTATCCTTGGAATGTGTGTGCAAGACATAAGGATTCTGTTTCCCAACAGCTTTACATTTAATGATCACTGTGCAGTAAATGGTTGCAATTTGCAAAGCTCAGAGTGGAACTTAAATTGTCCTTTGAAAGGAAAAGTTTGTAAATAGTAAGATAAATAGAAATGCAGGTTATTTTATGAATAGAAACGGCAAATGCAAAAGGATAAGTAGTTTTAATTATCTGAAAAGAAAAATATAAAATATTTGAGAAAGGAAAAGCGAGAAAGAACAAGAAATATTTGGGTGTAATAGAATGACAGAGGTGACAGCAGTGAGTGTCACAGTGGCTGAGATCCAGGTTGGCCTCAGTATATTCATGCTACAGAATTATCAGCTGAATCAGAATGGCTTATTTATTGACAAAGCCTACTTTGAAAAAAAGTTTCATTTTCATAAATGGAGTTCTTTAGTAGTGAAATACTTCAGACTTCCATTTTATGGATATGACCAGTTTTTCACATCTATGTGATCTAAGACAGCATTTCCTAAGGGATGTGGAACTGCCATGTTGCTGATGACCCCATGTCCATCAGCATGGGCTTGCATCTAAGGGTCATTATGTAAAAGGCTGTGTTTTCAACTATTTTGGAAGTTATGCTCAGAATTCCTGGATATTTTGTAACATCTAAATAAAATAACTGGTGTGCTGCAGGGACGCCCTCCACATGCTGGAATGTAAACCAGAAAGGCTTTAAATATTTTGAGGAGGCAGAGGTTGCTACATCTTTAGTTAGTGCAATAGGAAGTGTGTTTTGGAGAGTTCATTGAGCACCTTTAACCGTGCAGAAAAGGCAATTCTGAGAGCCTGCTCAGGTCAGAGCTCTCAGAGCCTCAACAGCAATTCTCTTGTGGATGGTTTTTTATCTGCTTCCAGCCTTTCTCTGCTCTGATGCAAAGGCTTGCACTGCTGGTGGGTTTTGCAGTCCCTCCATCCCTCCTATTCCTATTCCCATCCCAAGAACTGCCCAGCTTCCCAGGCTGCCACGTTTGGGGTGCCAAAGGCTTGGAAAGGCAAGGCTGTGGTGCCAGAGCTGAACCTCAGAGAGAGCAGCAGCAGCAGCAGGGCTGTGTTGGGCTGTCCAGTGGCCAAAATACCAAAATATGTCAGCACAGTGAGTTTATTCCTGTGGGGTGGAATGTCTTTAGAAAGTCACAGCAGTGGGGGTTTTCAGACCCAGACCTGCCTGATTTCATTGGTGCTCCCAGGTATTCCTGCCTGCATACATTGTATGGAAACACAGAATTACAGGATTGTGCATACATTGTATGGAAACACAGAATTACAGGATTGTGCATACATTGTGTGTAAACACAGAATTACAGGATTGTGCATACATTGTATGGAAACACAGAATTACAGGATTGTGCATACATTGTATGGAAACACAGAATTACAGGATTGTGCATACATTGTGTGTAAACACAGAATTACAGGATTGTGCATACATTGTATGGAAACACAGAATTACAGGATTGTGCATACATTGTATGGAAACACAGAATTACAGGATTGTGCATACATTGTGTGTAAACACAGAAACTGTCACAGGGCCTGCACATTCATCAAGGGTTGATATTAATTGTTGGAGGGACAGGATTTGGAGCTGTAAGACTGAATCACATTTCCCTCTCACACTCCACAGCAGAGTGACCTTGGATGCACATTTCAAGTTTTGAAAACCTTTTGTGCGTTGTGAAGCCAGAATAATGCAGCTGTCTCTGTTCAGCATTTCTGTTTCTAAGATTGATAAATCATTAATTCCACAGTGTTTGGGGAATTGCCTTTAGCCTGATTTATTTATTAAAAAGGCTCAAATAACTTGTATTGAATTTATGAAAAATTATACCCACTCTAAAATCATCCATCAGGGATGAAGATTGCTCAAAGATATTGCAGCTGCTCCACTCTGGGTGCATCTCTTCATGAAATGCTTTAGGATTCAGGAGTTTTCTCCTGGATTTCTCCTGATGGTTTATCAGTGAGCCTAGTGCCCAGCACATTCCTTTTGTTATCTCATTGTGAGCAGGAGATTCCAAGCCTCTAGATAGCTTTCCTGTGCAGAAAAAGTCACCTTGAAAGTATTTGCGGATCCTATATATTCTGTCCTGCTCACTGAGTAGCTATTCTTCATTAAGGGAAGTTATTCCCAGTGATGGGAAATCTTCCATTCTGAAAGGTGAGATTGTGTTCAGCACAGCAGACAAAATAAGGCCATATTTCAGATGATCCAGCATTCCATTTTTTGTGACTCAGGTAATTTCTTGGTATTTTAAACATTTTTTTTTTGTACTGTTGTTATTATTTAAAGAGGTTAATACTGTTTAAGAGGATTGAAATAATAGGAATTTTGTTTTCAGGGCATGTTTTCTGTAACCCATACTGAAAACTTCCAATAGGTTGATGGGTTCCTAGAAAGTATTCCAACAGGCATTTCAGAATGTTTTTAAGCAGAACTATGAATGAGGAGATTTATGATAATCAAGATATGCTATCATCAGATTTCTTTGCAATTGCTGAAGCTTAAAGTAATTACTCCAGAAGAGTTAAGATTTACATTCTTTGCCATCTGAGGAAATGGATATGTGCATTTTTAGGTGTTGGCTTACACCTATAGGAAAAGCACTATGGAAGTTTTGAGAAGAAATTTCATTTTTAAAACTAATTGGTGGCATTATTAGGTGTATTTACAACTGCTTTGCTGCACTGGACTTGTGGTCTTATGTTCAAGTGCAGTGTTAATGCATTGCTTTAGTCTACAAAATCTGCATGCTCACCAGCTTTTTCCTAATGTGTGAAGTATTTTACAAGCTTTAAATCAGTTTATGTGAAGCAAAAATAGAAGGCTGGCATATAAACAGTAGAAGGTAATTACATGAAGACAAAATGTCAAAATTTTACCTGGAAGAGATCTATTCCACATCATTGGGATTTTCTTAATTACAGAAAGTGTCCAAAAGCCCTGACAAGAACTAGGCCCATTATTTAGTCAAGCTTGAAAATGCCACAAGAATCAATCTGGAAGATGTAGAATGATTCTTCTAGAAAGGTTAAATACTCTGAAAAATTAATGTGTTATATACAGCAGCCCTGGTGGTTCTGTGTCAAGTGCTGAAGGATTCGAGAGCAGTAGGAACACGAAAATGCCATTATGGCCTGTGAAGGTTGGTGTTAATGGGTGTGTTCCCTCCAAAGATACACTATTACACTGCTTTTTGTGCGACCCAACACTGCTCCCCTCATATTTCCCCTTGGCACTGCTGACATTTATTGCTCCCCAGCTAAATAGACAAGACAGAGTTGCATTTACTGTGAATTTTCTTGTGATTTTTTTTTTTTCACTCATGTTCTGCAAGGTTCTGGACAGTGGAGAAAAATGGAAAGGTTTCTGTGAGTGGCAGTCCTGTTAGACATCCTGGCATGGAATTTGCCTTTTTAAAAATAACTTTATACAGTGTTTTACCTAGAGTCAACTGTGGCTTTTAGAATCCTTCCAACAGAACTCAGCTGGTTTCTATTTAGTGTTTTTCTTGATGTCTAGATTTGCACTTGTTCTGCTCACACTTCACTTTTCAACGAGTTCTTCAATGCTTTAAGTTTTAGTTTGAATTTTGATCTTGTTTGCTTGTGTGCTGGAGGTGATATGAACCCTACCTGTTTACTTCACAAACATTTTTCCCTCCTGGCATTTTCTAGCGTGTACAGCAAGTTGTGAGATGCATTCCACTGGCAACGAGTTTTGGTAATCACTTTTAATTTGGGTGGTTGTTTGGTTTTTGATTTTTTTAAAGAAACCACACCCACTAAAGTGCAATTTCCTATCACTCCCTCCACCCCATGAAAATATCACATTGGCCAGTTACAGAAAGCTTTACTGTAGCCAGTCTAAACTGCCTGTTACTGGGGTTTCCTTCTGTAGTAGCCCAGTTACCATATCAAAAAGGAAATTTCATTGCTTTGACGTTCTGATTATTTTCAGGCACTTACTCCTTGAGGTACTTTTATGGTGATTTGAGTTGTTTCAGTGTGCTCTGTGCTATAAAAGGGAGGTGGTTGGCTTTGCAGTTTCTTCAATTTAGCCTTGCTTCTCCCTTTGAAGCTGCACACTGTTTTTGCCTCTGCACTGTCCTTTGGGAACTCTACCCTCCCCTCGTGCATTATTGAATATAATAGCTAATGTTTGGGGATGGCTTTAGGTAATTCCTTAAGTACTCTGCGGTGAACTTCATCATTCTCCAGCAGACCGAGTACATCTGGCTTCTTTTGATACTTTTTAGCCTGTTCTTCCTTTTCTTCAGGCCTCTAGTCCTGTCTTCTCCGTGAAAATCACTTTAGAAACATTTTTGCTTTTCATTATCCTTTAGATGGAGACATAAAAGAATATGAAGGAAGTACTGAATGCTTCAGCTTTCTCTTTGCCATCTGTTATTTTCTCTCCTTTCCCATTAAATACTAGAACCTCTGCTTATCTTTTTCTTCCACTTACTTCTGTTGTATTTATAGATCCTTTTCCTATTGCCTTTTTATGTCCCTCATTAGTTGTTGATCCTTTTGTGTGTTGGCTCATCTGGATCAGAACTGAGCCATTTGTGCCATTCTAATTCTTGTTCTTTGTTGAATGTTCTTGTTTCACCTTTTGTACAATGTCTTCTGCTAGTCAAAGCCTTTGAAGGTTCTGGGTGTAACAGTCTCTTCCAGTGTTTCCTCTACTCCCCCTGCACTGAGATAATCTCTTGCACTATTTTATACACTTTTCATTGGTAATTGGCAGTTTTCCTGAATTCCTTGATCCTCACTCTAAGAGATGTTACAAATCCTTTGGCTGAGTTTGCTGAAGTTGCTGCCCTGAACTCACTTCTTTTTTTGTGCTTTCCTCACATCTTTCTTTCAGTGTATTACTGGTGAGTTCTCTTGACTTGTGATAATGCTTACTTGAAATGTATTGCTGCCCTTGAGATCCCAGCCAACGCTTTCCTGTTGATCAGAGTAAAATCCAGCTGCAGCTTTACTAATGCTTGATGCCCATACCTTTATCCTGTTAGCACAGCTCCAGCCCCGTGATATCTCGTGTTTCCTCCTTGAGGAAAGACTAAAAAAGTGCAGGTGTGTGAGGGCTGTGGCATGGGATGGGGGAGCAAATTGTGTGTTGTTACCTGCTTTGTTAGGGGACATTTTGTGCCTCCATACACATTGCTTGTCCTTGTGGGCTGTTTCTCCAGATTTACAAATCTGCTGTTACAGTGTGCACATAACCTGCCTGTTTCAAGGGTTAGTTAATCACTGCTTGTAAAGCTGCTGGGAATTTTGGATAGAAAATGCTGCTGTAAGTGCAAAGCTCAGTTTGTATGTGCAAGATATTTGTGATGTTACTCAATAAGAGCATTAAAGCCATTTACTTATGTAGAAGTGAAGTGTTATATGTTCTACGTATACACAACAACCAAGTCTCTCCTGTACATAAAAATATCAGGTTTTTTTCTGTTCTTCTTCAGGACATCTTTCTGAGAACTTTTGCATTTCAAGTAGAAGGACCTGCCTAGAACTGAATGCCCTGTAGGTAAAATTTCATCCAACCCTAGGGAGAGAATTTGTAGACTTAGCACCAAGGATTGTGTTCTTGTCAAGTAACATTTATGGCCTGACTGTCAAATAAGTTATAGATAATGCAGTAGGAAGGTTTAATGCATTAAGGGCAGGATTTTTAAAAAGGGGAGGAATGGAAGCCAAATGGAATTTTAAGTCCTGTTGGCTTGTCAATGGGATTTGTGCATCCCTAAGTTGGACGTTTTTGAAAATAACACTGTAAATTGGTGACTAATAGAGATCTTTCCATGATAATGGCTTACAAGTGACCATTAATAATTCAGCTGAAGGTTATTGCAGTCCAACTCAGTACCTCCTGAAAATGGTGAAAAGCTTCTCTCTGTGATTTTAGTGGCTTTGGGTTATTGGGCACTCTGATGAAATAATGAGCTTTTGAGGGATGATTTTGCCCCTTTCAATGCATCTTGGCAGTCAGAACTGAGAGTCACGAATTACAGGAGGAATGGATGCTGGAGCCTTCTTTAGTGCTGTTCACATGCAAGTACATACAGGGATGTGTAAGGCCCTGTCCCCTGAGCTCAGGAGGAATCAGGCAAAGTGAGTTTCTCCGTGGAACCTTCCACAGGCAGAGCTCAGAGGTGGATTTCCTTGGGAAATGGGGAGCAGCTGCTGTGCAGCACGGGCTCTGCTTCGCACGGCCCTGCAGCCCCATCCCATCCCTGCGGCCCCATCCCATCCCTGCATCCCCTGCCACCCCTGCAGCCCCCTCCTCTTCTTGCAGCCCTCATCCCATCCCTGCATCCCTCATCCCATCCCTGCAGTCCCATCCCATCCCTGCAGCCCCATCCCATCCCTGCATTCCCATCCCATCCCTGCATCCCCTCCCCCGGCACTGCCGCAGCCGCAGCCGCCGCTGGCTCGCAGCGCTCCTCCGTCCCTCCCCGTCTGCCTCTCCTCTCTCCCTCCATTCTCAACAAATACCAGCATCAATCCTTTCCCTGTAAACCATTTCCATTCCTAAACACCCTCCCGTGTGCTGGTTGAGCTGAGGGATGACAGCCAAACCTGCCGGATTTCTCCAGCCGGATCTCCAGGCATCCCAGGACCACAGCGCTGCCTTCGGGTAATCTGTGTACAAACACGGAAAACAGAAGACCCATGTGCATTTTTATGGGGAACATAAAATCTGTAAAACAACAACAGTATTTTTAAAAAAGCTCACGGAATATTGTGAGATTTCTGAGGAGATGGGGATTTTTTGTTATTATACCAATATCTGTGAAAAGACATTAATTAATCAAAACAAAGATTGGTGAAAACATGTTCATTAACACTGAAAGATGAGCTGATAGGTCCAGATGCCTCTGCAGTAGAGATATATATTTTTCTGAGTGAAAACACAGAGGTGCTGGTGTTGAACTGGAAGTCATTTGGAAGTATTTTTGTCTCCCCACAACACCACTCAGTGCCTGTTAGCAGTCTGCATCTGCAGCAGCAAGGGGTGTTCAGCACTGATGGCTTTTCAGCTTCAATAAAATCGTGCC
The DNA here is from genome assembly GCA_013396995.1 of Dicaeum eximium. Taxonomy (NCBI): domain Eukaryota; kingdom Metazoa; phylum Chordata; class Aves; order Passeriformes; family Dicaeidae; genus Dicaeum; species Dicaeum eximium. The sequence goes on along the minus strand of VWZP01005995.1, from coordinate 309,964 downwards.
TCAGACATGACTCTGCCTGAATTTCTCCGTGGAACCGAGGATTGCCCAGCAAAGGACACTTGGGGAAATTGGAATGAACACTTCTGGGTGCTCCCGTGTTTGGTGTTTGGTTGCTCTGTGGGTGCTTCAGTGCTGGGGGTGGGATTTTTAATCCTGTTATTACATATAACTTTTGGCTTCGTGACATTCCTACTATTCAGCCTAACCTTTTTTTTTAATTTTTCTTTTCACATTTCTGTGTAAATACGATGAAAAAAATTATGTAATTGGAGGAGCTTATAATATCCATTCTGATTTTAAGCTTGTGACTTCTGGAAGAAGATTGCAGCCCTAAAAGGTTTGCTGTGTGAGGGGAGGCTGTACAGAAGGAAAAGCCATAGGATGGCTTTAAGTGTTGAACAATAAAACCGGAACAAAAAGCCTGCTATAAATAGTAGCCTGGTCCCAGTTCAGTGAAGTACTTAAGCACATGCCTAAATCCCTCCTTGTTCAACAAAGCACTTACATGTGCACTTGAATTCTGCTGGAATAAAGCATTAAACATCAGGCCTGAGTGCTTGCTGGAATCAGGGGCTGTGTGGACAGGGACAGACCCCAGAGAAGGGTGGTGCCCTGCACAGCCCCTGGAGTGCTGGGAGCCTTTGTGGGGCAGGGATTTATAGGAAATTTCTGACACTGTGCACAGACCAATTAGCTTGGAGAACTGCTGGGCATGAAAGTATTGAAAGTATTGCAGAGCAGTTGTGTTCTGATATTCCAGCAATTGTGTCCTTGGGTTGTTTGCAAATTGATCAGGCTTAGCAGCAACTGCTGCTTTTGTGACAGTAGGACCTGTGTTATCCACTAAAGTGAATTTCCATTTTCTGTGTAAGACTGATGCAGTGAGAATTTCACTCCTGACATCAGAGAGGCATCTGCACTCAGGAGCTCAGAGCATGGGCTTCTCCATCCAGGTACCCCAGTTAACACTCCCAAGGAGTCTTCAAGTACATCTAAAAACCATTTGGCTCTCAGTTTTAGAGTTACCTACATAAGATCTCTTACAGAGGCCTAATTTCTCAGAAAATACCATCTCTTTTTTTATAATGAAATCTAGTTTACCATTTCAGTTTTTCAAAGTATTGCCCACTATACAGCTATTCTACAGGGATCCTGACTATTGACAGCTATTTTTAGTCATCTTATCTCTGGAAAAGCTCCACATAAATTCCACAGTGGTTGTTGTGGCTGGCTGGATCCATCAGAAAGTGAGAATTAAAAACTGTGTCTCAATCAGGCAAAAATAATGAAAATACAATGTATCCTGTTTTTTTACAGCATGGCCATATACAGTGAAACCGATTTTTTTTTTCATTTGTAGAAATATGAAGGTTGTACAACTTACATTTCCACTGAGATGGAAACTTCAGTGTGTCAGTCCCTCATCAGGGATTCTGTGGTACAGATTGGCTTTTGAGAAACCTGCCCTGAGTCCCTGCTCGGACTGACAGTGCAGCTTTCACATCTCAGATCACTCGGAGTTAATCAGCCCAAGATTCCCCAAATGCACTTCAGAATATTGGTTATCTGTCACCTTCACTGCTGGGATAATTCTTAAAAATTGTCTTTCCAATGCAAATGTGGTTGAACTAATGAGTGGTTGGACTTTTGATAAAGCAAAGGTTTGATCAAAAAATACTCAGATGTTTTGATGAAACAGTTACCGTGATGACTACAAACACACACGTGTGTCAAATGGATCTAGAAGACCACTTTCAAAAATATTCTCTGAAGAACTGTGGAGGATTTTAAAAAGAAGTCTGTATAGCCCCAGTTGTACCTGGTGCTAATGGTCAGTCAGTGCTGGGGCTTTGTTTACTTCACTGTTTCTCTGTTGAGCAAATCTGTGTACCTGTTTTGTGGGGGTGCTCTAAATCTCTACCAGGAAAAGCACACTGTAAGAATGGTTAATTCAAATATTATACATTTGAGCTGATTAGAGAAATTCTAATCTGGATCCTTATGTAGGAAGTTATAAAAGGCTTTCATAATTTAAACCAGATCAAGTCTATAAAGTCATAATAAGCTCATGTAAATCTCCCCAGTGTAATAGTTGAAATTTTTCAATTGTATAATTAAAAACACCCCTCTGTAAATATTTGAGTGAGAGTCCCTTGTTGCTTTGCATTCTGGTTAGAGCAGACAGAGCTTTGAGGAAGGGCCATTCTGGGCTGATTCCAAGGTCAGCTCTTACAGATGCTGGCTGGTGTCAGGATGGGCTCTGGCTCCATGGGCTGCACTTGGCACTTTGGGTTACACAAATTGGGCTTTGCCTGTGTGAGCTTCACACTGTGTGAGTGGCACTTTCTGTACCAGGATCAAAATGTCTGTTAGAAACAGGGTCAAAACACCAAAACCAGGCTGTAGAATGACACATAACTTCTGTTAAAATTGATGGAGTTTCACTATGGGATGTAATTAAGAGAGTTGGTGGACAAGAAACTAATGAGCTGGTCTTTGTGAAATATGCAGAGAGAGTAACTACCAATAGGATATTGCCAGGGAAATGATGGATTAGAATGGAAATAAACTGGTGAAGTATTTGATGGTCTGATGTTGAAATGTGCATGCAATGAAGCAAAGGAGTTCTGCAAAGTATAACTCTCTGTCAGGCTTCCTCTTTGCTGAAAAGCACTGCAGCATTTTTAATTAAATGTTCTGGAGCTGTTTTGTTAAAGCTGCATGGCAAATAAATTCTTTCATTATTTGGTCAATGGTGGTGCCAGAGGCCTGTAAATCTTGCCTCCAGGAGAAGGGAAAATATTTTAAGCTATATATAAAGTACCATTACTAATTTTCAACACAAAAAAATTTTATGATTTATAGCAAGAAAAATTATCCAAGAAATGGAACTGCCTTCTGTTCCTTTTAGAAAAAAAGCCCCATTTTTCAAAGACAGACTTTTGTATGTGTTAGGGGGTATTGCAAAGAAAGTTGAAGAAAATGGTCATGCTTATTTAGTTAACAAAAGCATTTAATAAAGGAAAAAGCATTGGGGAAACAACATCAGCCATTAATTCCTTTGCAGTGCCTTCTGAGCAGGTTTTCTGCAGGAAGCTTTCAGCAGACTTTAACTTTGTTATCCAAGATGCTCTTTTAGCACCACCAGGGTTGGTAGGAATTGAAGTTCTTCACAGATTAGTCCAGCTGTGGTAATCTTTGCTGGATTCATAGAAATAAAACATCTCTGTTGTTTTTAAATATCTATTCATATAAATAACATTTGTTATTTATTTGAATAGTTGTGTGAGATCATTATAAGGTCACAGATTATATTTAAATGCATCATACATTAAATATATACTTCCTAAGATGCTTATTAACATGCATAATAATGTCTTGGCTTTCTAAGGGCACATAACTTTTCGTGTATGTTGAAGTAGGAATTACAAGGAACTTCTGTGAAGCACTTCCATCTATAAATATTTGTGAAATCCTGTCCAGCTATAAATAGCAAGGCAGGCTGCAGGCTGGAGATGTGATCTTAGAAGACACCAGATTCAGTGAAGATGGTGCTGGAGCTCTGGAGCCAATGAGGCACCAAAGAGGTGCTTTTTATAGATGAGTATTTGGCCCTGATGACACACACAGATTACTAAATTGATTAATTTTCTGTTTCTGGCACAAGATTTTCTCTGCATCATCTCCATCATATGTGATGTTTTCTTGTAAGTTGTAGTTTCTGGAAGCAAGTAATACTGCAAAACCACTTTTTTTTTTTTTACTTTCTTAAAAAAAATCCTTTATAATTGTGTAGAAAAATATTTTGAAATGCCTCAGATGTTGACTTAAAAAGAAACAAACTGTCAAATTTTCCTCCTTCTTCCTCATTTTTATAAGGAATGACCGGATTAGGATTTTTTTTTCAATTTATTGGTAATAATGTCTTTACAAGATAATTCTGGGGCTGCTCTGGAAGCCAGTTCTTTGCTACAGTAGTCAGCATTAATACAGCTGCATGAAATTCCTAGTGTGTATCATTGCCCTTTTAATGTTCAATTGAGAGTGTAAAATAGCATTTAAACCCACTGGGGCAGGAAGTGCAGGAAGGTGGAGTATCCAGCTGCCAGCAGGTTTACAGACACAGAATCATTTAATGAACTTGAGAAAAAAGTAGCTGAAAATGAAGAAACTGCATATTAAGTTGAATCCTTGGTGTGCTCTGTGGTGCTGTTGTACTAGAGCAGATCACAGAAATCAAGTAGGAGCATTCAATATTTTCCTGTGTTTAAAAAGAAAAAAAGAGAGCTCTTTTCTACAGAAATGAAATCCCAAGTTCTGTTAGATAATCTCGAATTTAGTATTGAAGCCCCATGAATAAAACATTCTTATCAGCTATGTTACAGGGAATTTCAGTGTGATTATGACAAGCAGAAACCGGTGCTGGAATAAATCCTCCAAACAGCAACTCTAATTGCAGGCTTAAACTTTCAGAGGATTCACCTTTTAAAAAATAACATTTGCTATACGCAAAATACTTTTTAGGGAAGGATAAGGGTGTAAAATCAGATATTCCCAGGTTAGGGTGTCTGTGGTGTCTGTCTGGGCAGCCTGGGGAGCGCAGGGATCCCCCCTGAGCCTGGATGGTTTCTGAGTGAGCCTGTGCTCAAACCTGCCAAGGATCCCTGCAGGCAGCAGAGCTCAGGGCTTTGGGGCTGTTTGCACTGGGACAAGTTTCAGCTCTGATGACTCTGTGAAGGGGATGAAGGCATGAAAAATGGATGGTATTCCCAGGGCTCTCTCAGAGGAGCGTGCAGGGAAACCCTTGGCTGAGTCTGCAGTTACTCCCAGGTGTGCAGGAGCCTGTTCAGTGTCTGCATCCCTCAGCATCCAGCTTCACTGCCCCTGACTTGCAGCACTGGGAGCTGGGGAAAAATCAGTATTTAGAAAGCTGGGATGGATTAGGCCACAGGAGCTGAGTATTTACCTGAGACAACCAGGCCAGAGCAAGTGAGGGAGATGCCCTGACCGAGAGAAAGTTGGTGGTGTAAGATGGGTGGAGAATTTTCTTAGTTGTTGCTGGTTTTTTTTTTTAATCTCAACTCAGATAGAAGATAGCCCAATTACTCCAAGAACTAGATAAAAAGGAAAAAAAGGTCATAGATGTTGAGAATCTTTTGAAAATGTCTTTATTGAATTGTTGACATGAGTGAATTCTGAGGAGAATAAGAGGAGGAGGCAGCTGACGAAGCAAAACCTTCACTGGCCATCGCGCCTAAAAACTCCAAAAAACCCTCACAGAAGCAGAGGGGAGTGGCAGAGGTTTGTCTGCAGCTATTTTTGTGCTGTGGGTTTTTTTTGTTTTTGTTTTTTTTTTTTCCCTGTGTAACTGAAGATGGGCAACTGCTTAAGAGACCATTATGGGGCAAATGACAAACAGAGCTGAAATGTGTGTATTGCAGCTGCTCTCCTGTCTGTGTGTCCAGACTCACTCCAGGTATGGCTTTTCCATTTCTTCAGTGTTCTGGGGACTGCAGGCAAGATGCAGATAGAGGCACATTCCTAAGTGCCTTTGAGCTGGGTGGGCATGCTTGATATCTCCTCACTGTTTATGTGCTTTGGGGTTTCTGATAAGCCAGTGCTTTTCTTCAACAGAAGTGTTTTTCTAATCTGGTAGTTTATAAAGTCTCTCCCACAGCCATCAGTGGACCAATAGAAGGTCAAAATGCAGCATAAATTAACAATCTACTGCCATGCTATTATTGCATTAGAGAAATTAAAAGTAGTATGAATAAATGTTCTCTTTGACAAATAATTAGTATATAAAGTACAGAAAAATATTTACCTGAAAATAAGTGCTGTTACCAAGAACAATGGTATCATTAGGCAGAAACATTAGCAGTGTGTGTCAAAATCACATTTTAATTACAAATGTTTTTTAGGAAACTTCAGCATGTTGTTCTTCTTTTGCCCACCCTCCTGTTGATGTGATCTTTTGTAGTTCCCTCAAAGAAGCAGAGAAGGAAAGAGTTATTCAACAACAGTAGGGTGGGAGCATGGCAATTAAGGCTAAGTGCAATTCCAAGCTATTGAATATGTAAACAGAATTTTCCATACATCTTATTTTTAATGGTGACCTGATCTCTAAGTCTGTACAGATAGACAGCCTCTTTCTCCTTCCTTAACACTTCTTGCAAAAAATAAACTTTCCTTTCCATTTCTGCTGTTTAGTGTGCATTAAGTACCTTTAATTTCCAGTATAGTTCCTCTTTATGTAGCTGTTTTGCAAGATGAGCTATAAACATTTACAAAACATAATTATAGAGACGTTTAATTGCTGTATAAATAAATGGGTTTGAAGACAGACACAAGAATTCTCCATGGAGTCACTTGATGGTGTGCGTTGACTCTCAAATTGATTTTCTGGGTAAGAGTAACTGGCTCAGAAGTGCAACCAGTCCCAGCACAGCAAAGCTTTAGGGTTGCTGTAAATCTGTCAGAGCCTTTTAGCCAAGATTGTAACCTTAGTTTGGTTTAGTGCTGCTCCAGCCCCGTTGTTAACCCCACGTCAATGATTCAAAATGTTTCACGGCGTCACGGGCAAATTTAGAAATGCCAAGTTTTCAAGGAAATGATGTGAATGAGAAGAATTATGACTTGTGTGAGCAGAGGGGATAAACCTCCATGAAAGTGTTCAAATGACTCAAAGGCCTTATGAGTTACAGTTGACAAGGCACAACTGAGCTGTTTGAAGAGTTACCAAGTATTAATTGCAAACTTTTCAACCATGACAGATTTAGGAAAGCCTAAAACCTGGTGCATTTGGTCTTGCTCTTAGTTGATTTTCCTATCTGTTTGATCTGGTTTTCAGGGCTCTTTGATTTGGCCAAGATAAGTGTGTGTGGGCACACAAACATGAAATTATTTAATTACCACTCAGGGTAAATTGTAAAAAATGTGTACATGCACATAAACACACACATGCTGTCCTCAGTATCCTCTAATTACTACCCAGAGCAAATAATCTTCCTGTTTTCTGTGTCCTGGGGCACAAAAGGAATGTTTTCTTCTTTTGGTTTATTTTAGGGTCAGTAGGCTAAGAGATTTTCTGGAAGATGTCATTTCATGTCCGAGCACAGAAACATAGTAGAATTGACTGAAAATTAGAAATACATTACACTTTCTTGGCATTTAAATATTTTGTTTTGTGTGTCTCCCTTGCATCTTGCTAAATGTATGGCATTTATATATACAGCACCATGATTACAAATGTTATCTTGCCTAGATACCACAGAAATATTGTGCATATTTATTATTTGCATGTGGACATAGACTTTTGTATATGTGTATCTAGATTTCCGTTTTTCTTATCTGTTTTGGGGTTTCACATTTTTGTTTCAAAGCTATTAGCAGAAAGAATAAATATAATATAGCTCTTATGAAATGCAATGTTTGGCTCATTGCAGTGGGTAAAGAGACTTTGCCCAGTTTACCAGTAAATAGATATTTAAAGCAGAGAATGAAAAATAGGATTAGAAAGTGATCACTAATTGGCATCCTGTAGGTTGAGCAAGAGACTACTGAGACAAAAATAATATTTATGCGGTGCATGAGTAGCACTGCAATAAAAATGAATAATGACTGAGCTGCTGTCTCATCCCTGGAAGTGGCCCTTCCCCTCCTGGGCTGGAGGGCTCTTTGTGTAACTTCTGCCCTCTGGGGACTGCCCCTGCTCTGGGTGAGTGAGAGACTGCAGGCTGTACAACCTTTTAGCCTTGCTGAAATATTAATTCTCTTCAGCATTCCGAAGTATGCACTAAGGAATCAAAGTACAAATGCTAATTGTTGAGGATTTGTTTGCCTGGGAGAAGAGCTCAGAACTCGCTACACCGAGCAAACCTACTGCAGTGTTGGTGATTTTCTTGTCCCTTCTTTAGCTGTGACCTTGGCCCATCCTTTCTCTGGATCCCTCAGGAAGAGCCCAGAGGCAGAAGCCTTTTTATTTTGCCCTTTCACTACTATAAATATTTAGGAATGGCAGTTCTTAATAATGAAAGTCCTTTGCCTTAGTTATCCCTGCTGAAGCTTTGGGTTTGAGAAGGTGAATGCACCTGAGTCCTGGAATATACTTTTACCTGTCTACCTGCTAATATTCCTGTTGATATTCCTGTTGATATTCCTGTTAATATTCCTGTTGATATTCCTGTTGATATTCCTGTTAATATTCCTGTTAATGCTCCTGTCAGCTCTGTCTGCCAGCACAGGTACCAGCTACTGACCGTGTTCCTGTGTTAATTGTGTGGGCCCCTGCAGGATCTCAGAGGATGATTTTACCCAGCTGTGAGGAGCAGACTTGCATTCCACACTGGACTAAAAACCCTGTGAATTATCCCTCAGATAAAGTTGGTAAATTTTGTCTGCTTTCATATTCGTAGCGACTGAAACAAAAATTTTGAAAGAAACAAAACCAGAATGGAACTGAAGCAACAATTACAGGATTGTTGGCAAAACACTGCATAAGGATTTGCTTTTCAGCCTAAAATATTTACCAGCTCCATTAAAACTAAATGTTTTCCAGATTTCCTTGAATTTAGGTGAATTTTGAAATGAAAACTTAACAGTATAAAAGATTTTGACATGAAATATTAAATTGTTGAAAAAGAAGCATTTCACTTGGATTTCAAAATGAGATCTTTTACATTCTGAAACTTTTGCTCTCACATTTTTTCCAGCTTAGCCTCTTGGTCAAATATGACTTAAAGGAGAATTGGTTTTTAGTCACGACCTCTTTCTCCTGCTCCTGCACTGCCCAGCTCTCCCCGAGACAACCCTAATTCTTCCTGCTGGCTGTGTGATCACTGATCCCACTGACTCTTGCAAAATGTTCCTGTACTAAGTGAATGTCATTTAGAGGAGTGACATGCTCTTTACTGAGGTTTTCAGGTGACTGCAGGTGGACTTCTCAAGAAAACTCAGCCCATTTGCTTCCAGCATGCTGCCTGATGAGGGATATGGATAACCCCTTCCCTAAGTAGTGAAAGGAGGAAAATCGAAGATGTCTCTCTTTGTTTGTTCATATTCTAATTCTCTAAATGGATTAAAAGTCTGAAGCATGTGTTATTTTTAGGTTCATCAAGAAAAGCACACATCCATAATTCAGATTAGAGCAGACCTGTGCTCTGTGGCAGGGGCTTTCATCTGAAATAAGTGCAGCTATTTCTTCATCCAGGGCATTTCCCACCCACTGGTTATTGCAGTAGCTGTATGTGCTATTTATGATGTGTCTAGGAAAAGCAACATATGTGCTTTTATCTGATAAGTAGTCCAAAAGCTTTTTTTTTCTTTGTTTGTTTTACTGTAGTTAGAAATTCTGCCGTTGCAGACTTGGATTAAAATTGCTGAACTTTGGAAGAAATACTTAATGAAGGGTTGCTGGAATTAAATTTCAAGTGGCAGAGGATGAGAAGAGGTGCATGTACAGAGCTCCAGCCTCCTCTTGTGCAGCAGTGCCCATAGTGCTCAGTGGCATTTGTCATTTGCTCTGGAGACTTCTCTGGATGTTAATGCTCATCTGTTAATGTTAATCATCATTCCTGGTTTTACATGCAAAATCTTCCCACTCTGATCTCCAGGCTCTCCCACAGCCCTGCCTAGCACTGCTCTTAAGCAGGATTTTCACAGGCCAGATACTATTTGTCAAAAAAATCAGGAGAAAATGTCTGCCCACAAGTTTCTCATTTGCATATTCATCTGGGCATATTCCTGGCTCAGCCTGGGCTTCTCGTTCTTTTCCTTTCATTAAAATCTTCTGCTGTGCAATGAGCTCATCACAGCACTTTTCCTCTCCCCATTCCTTCTGGAGAAGAATTGCCTGTGTAAATCACTGAAATGGCATCACTGATTGCCACAGTCTTGTAATGTAGCTGCAACTCTAAGAATGATTCATCCTTGGATCTGCTCAAGGTCTCCAAATATGAAAGAAAGGAGAAATAGTTTGAATTATGTAGAGAAAGTTCTGCCGAGAATTCTCCACACTCCTTGAAGCCCACTGACTAACTCCTGCAGATGATCAATATTGTCTATCAGGGTTTTTTTACCCAGCCACCCAATTAATTTTGTCTCCCAGTGATACATGGGAGAAGTGAGACCAGAGTTTTGCTGGTACCTTCAGACTCTGCAGGTATATTTTACACCAAGATCCAAGAGAAAAAGCATTTTTATTTTTTCAAATTTGAACTGTCACAAGAAGAACAGCAAAGGATAAATGACTTATCTAGAAGATTTAATTAGAATTTGCTCCAGGAAATATTTTACAGACACCTCTAGGCCTAACAGAGAGGAGGAACGACTGCCAGCTCTATCAGATAACCCAGAAAATGCTACGGCAAAATGCTGCTGCCATTGCCTCTGTGTTGGAAGGTAACTACAGAGAATGGAGCAACAGGATTGTAAGGGAAGTGTAGGGGAGTTGTATAATCTTCCCAAACCCCACAGTCAAACAGTGGAAGTGGAAGCTGTCAGAAAAAAATCCCTGGCACAAGTGTGTGGTGGGCAGTGGGTGCTTGCTTTAGTAAATGCTGATACACTTCTTTTCCATAAGTATTGGAAATAATGCTCCTCTAATGTACCACACTGCTGGAAGTACCTCACCTCCAAAACACAACACCTACAAGACAGATTTAAAGACTTAAAATTCTCATAAGAGCTTTAACCAATGTCTTTACTTAGTCTCCAAAAGTTCTTGAAAAATGTAAATGTATTTCTCCATATTCCTCTGCCTTCAAACTGAAAAGAACCAAAAATTTCACTGCCAATAAGGAAGTGAGGGGGGGAACTGGATCTGAGGAAAAAAAAAAAAAAGTTTTGGTGAAATAGGATTAATTCTTAAATCTCAAAAAAGCTTGTGGAGTCATGCAAAACAGAAAAGAGAGGTTTAGCCTGCATAGAAACAGAATCACATGAGTGCAATATCATTCAGACTTTCACTCATGTGACGTTTGGTTGTTGTTGGAGACAAATCTTTGAGAAAAGAAGTACAGTAGTTTTTATAGATAAGGAGCTCAATTTCCTTAGGTTCTTGCAGTATGTGAAATACAATTATTGCAAGAGGGCTGGAGTGGGAATATGGAAAATACTCTGCTAATTTGGCTGCACGTGTGTTTTCTTTAAACAGTGAGTTGTTATTTTCTTATTTAGGGGGATGTGTGTTGATTTGTGGGCTGTAACACCAGGTGCAGCAGAAGGGAGTGACAAAGCACAGGGAAAATTAAGAGCTGCCGTGGTGAAGATGAGTTTAAAGACTCTGATCCTGGGGAGAGTGGCTGCAGAGAATGAGATTTATTTGTTTGCATATGGGACCTGCACAGCCCCTCCTGTCATTTTCTTGCAGACCTCTTTGAATAATTGTCCCCCTGCACAGAGGGTGTGGAGGTTGGATCTCCATGGCCATCAGCACCTGCAGAGTGTTCTGTGTTTGTTGTGCTGTGCACAGGGAGGAATGGTGGATAGAGAGCATTTCCTGGGGCTCAGCTCCTCTCCACTGCTCCATTCTCCAAATGAGTGCCGTGTGCCTTTGGACTGCAGGAGTGTTTGGTGTTAACAGGTGGCTCGTTACTTTTCCTTGGTGTTTTTATAAACCTGGGGCTTGCCTGGAATAAAGTTTACTGCTTCAGCTTTTTCAAAAGAGGCATAAAAACCCCACATTCTGTTTCCTGGGGTAATGCTGCACCTCCAGACTGCTCAGTATAGATTGTCAGTCATACTGGGACAGGTCTAGGTAATGCAGTCAGGTACAGTAGAAGTCCATGGGAGTTCAACTGGCAAATTTCTCCTGAAAAGGTTTTTTCAGAAAGAAAATTCTCCAGGTGCTGCCTACTCTGCCTGTCTGCTGAGGCTTGTGGCAGCTGTTGAAAGCACTCAGATCATGCTCAGGGTCAGAGCTCAGGTGGAATACGGGGTCAGTGTTACAGGTGCCAGAAGAGGTATTTTGTTCCCTTCTCTGCACTTGAGTTTTCTCCAGCATAACCTGTGCTGCCTGTGTAGGGTTTGTGTGCTGACTCCTTCCCCTGCTCAGGGCCTTTCTGGGAAGAAAGGAATTGATGTCAGCACTCTGAGGTGTTGCACATGCCATGGCTGTGGAGGTTCTGCAGTGCTCACCCATCCCATCCTCAGTCTCCTGCCTCTGTGACTGAGGGAGAGCTGAGCTGTTTGCCTCTGTTTGTGATCCTGGCTCACACTGGGAGTGACCAAAGACCATCCTGGCCAAATTTGTCTCAGACTGGGCTCAGAAGAAACAGGAGAAAATGCAGGACTCACTGTCCCATAAGGCAAATTCTGTTTTAACCCCTGGATGGAAAAGGGTGATCCCAGCACTGAATTCATCCCAGGTACTCTTCCCTCAGAGCCTGGCATCCTCTGGCAAGCAGGGACATGAGTCATAACCATTCCTTTCCTTTGCCTTACAGCTTGGACTTGGCCTTTTGGGCCACTTCCAATGTGACAGAAGTCCATGTTACAAAAAACACTCTCTGCGTGCCTTTTCCTGCCCCCAAATTCAATTTTCACTTGCACTACCAAGGATTCAACTTGGAAACTTTTAATCTACGCTCATTAATGTGAATGAAATAATATTCTGATGGGAATGTGATTTTTTTTCCCTAGTGTATTGTACCACGCTCTCCTAAACTCTATGAAACTCCTATGTACAGCTTCCTGCAGTTTTTAAGTTATTCATAATAATCTGAATAATCTGTTGTCTTGCCTTGTCTCTGGTGCTAAAGTAACACCATAGCAGATGGAAGGTAATGTCTTCTGAAACATTCTCTCAGAGACAGTGAAAGTTAATGTTCCTCTTGAGCTCTTCTCCTACCATTACCTGATAGCTGGTATTTTGCTGATACAATTTTTTTCCAAGTCTACAGGAGAATATTTTTTCCACCAGAAACGAAATACAAATAAAAAAGTGGATTGGGGCAGTATGGTTGAAGGGGGAAAAATGTTTTCTGTGGTTAATCATTCTTACAGAAAAGTAAGTTCAGCTTAAAAGAATCACTGTTGTGATGTTAAATGAATGTTTTATTTAAATGAAGTAATGCCACCAGCTATAAATCACTTGGTGGCTCTGCCTTGAACATTTTTCTCTTTGGGTAGATATGACTGATTTCTGGAGGCAGGAAAGGTTTATTTGCATTGATCCCACGGTGCTGACCCCAGGCTAAGTGCCATCAGCTGTGAGTTTAATCACTTCTATTCAGATGGATTTCACAGGATCGATGTGAAACTTTTTCAAACCCTGAAAATGTCGAAGCCTTCCTTACTCTTCCTACAAAGAACAAATGGGACTGCAGTATTTTTTTGTAAGGGTGACAGCCAGAAGTTCCAGTTGAAATGCCTTTTATTTTGTAGTGAAGAAGTGATGCTGAACTTTTGATGAGAGAGACACAGGTGGGGGTGTTTGAGAGTTCAGATCCTCACTGCTCTGGAGGGAAGGCACAAATCAAATTAGGTTTAATTTGTCTCTCAGGCCAGCAGCAGGACCATGCTGTGCTCTCAACTGACCCTATTATTTGAAAACTGAGAATGCTAAGAAAAGGAACAGTAATTAAGATATTGTAAATGAACAGGTTTTCTGTGCAGCAGATTAGAAGTGAAGCCTGGCCAGCAAGGTGGGCACAGGGAAGAGAGCTGCAGGTAGAGCAGCAATGCAGTTGCAGGTACTCCTCTGGAAGTGCAGCCTGCAAGCTGGAATGCTCCCTGGGATGTCCATTCAGAGAGTAAACAGGGCATGGTTAGAGAGCAGCAAACATTTTCAGCCCCACACAGATGTCAGCCAGAGCACTAAAGCAGGGAGTATCTGAGCCTGGGGAGGATTTGCCTTTAATTCCCTAGAACAGGAATTTTAGTCATCATAGTGAGCAGAAACCAACCTGGTGAGCTACTGGGGTCTATCAGAGGAGTAACTGCTCAGAACATGGAAAAAATAACTTTTGAAAAAACAGGGCAAGGCCATTGAGACAGTATTTGGCAGGCCCTGTGTTTCATGGTGGGAGCTCCCTTCACTGATTTACGAACAAGCAGTGACTACCAGTTGTTCATATCTGGCTTCTGAGGCAAGGAACTGTCATGAAAAAATCAAAACAGCCCAAAATTCTTCAAATCTAGATGGTAATCAGGCTTGTTGCTTTCACTCATTAGTGATTTAAATCTGAGTTGAATTGGCTCAGAATTTCACCCAGGCTGCTTTTCCCTCTCCCAGTGCTTCACTTTCTCCTATTTCTGGTGGGTGCTGGTAGAGAAAAGGCCTTGGCAGTCAGCAGGGACAGAACCTGAGCAGCCCCTCTGTGCTGAGCCCTTTACAGACAGCAGAATTTGTGGGCAATAGTGGCCACTTCAAAAGAATTGGCAAAACTCTGAGCAGTTTGAGTACAAGCTGTGAGGATGAAAGAAGGACGAGCAGAAAATGCCACGTTCCATTTCCCAAGGGATGGGAGGACTTTGGGAAATGACCAGGAAGTGTTAAAATTCCTGAGACTCACCTTTTTTTTTGTCCTCGTTTTGGTCCAGTCCCTGCTGCTCCTGTCCAGCTCTCTCCTCCCCTCTCTGCTCACAGAATGTTTTATGGGACTGCCTTTGTTTTCCTCTGGCAGCTCGTGTTGTAATTTCAGACTGTTCCCACAGCATATTCAATATGTTTCCAGTCAGTGGATTTCAGTTAAGGAGATTAGTTGCTCTTATAGAATGCTACTGGACAACATTAATGCTTGAGAATTATTGTGTAAAATAAGGTTTAGGCTCCCTGGGTCAAGGGTGGTAAGCTGTAAAGTTTTTTTCTTAAGTGCTTAATTTTCTTGTTTGCTCCAGATGGATGGTTTCAATTGATTTCAGGCAAAGGTATTTCTACTGGCCATACATAATGCAGGAGCCTTGTCTGAAAAAAAGTAAATATTTTTTACTTTGCGTGCTTGTGGATGTCTCAAACCCCTCTAAGCTAGGACAGCTGCAGGTATTTTCTGGTGCTTTTATTTCTGTGAAATAATTTAAATGGGTACTGTGGGTGACAAAAGTGATGGGTTGCTATTTTATGTTATTTTGTGCATCATTGTAAATCAGTTTAAACAAATATTTCCTTGAAGACCCTAAAATAGCACATTTTATTTCACTTTTGGTGTAAATGGGCATAATTTAATTTGACTTTATAGCATGTCCTCTGTCCAAAAGTTAGCCCACATTTCACAAGGATAACTCCAAGCTGCCTGTTGGTGTAATTCTGGAAAGCAGAATGAATACTTCAGGAGTCTTCCTTGGGACACAGAAACACAAAGCAAAGCCTTTCTCTGTCTTGACTCTTTCCTCCTCATCTTCTGTCCCTTTTCCCCACCTGTGGGATTTCAGGGTGTCTGTGCTGGGTGAGAGCTGCCCTGCAATCCTTCAGGAGAGCTGCCCTGGCTGCGGGGAATGTGGGTTTGGAAAAGGCTGGGGCTGGGCTGCTCGTACACCCAGAAGTGATCTCCACAAATATCTCACTTGAACACCTCAGCTTCCTGTACAGCACCCTCAAAACTCTGTCAAGAGCACTTGAATTTCCTGCCCAAACCTCTGTGTGCCAGCTCCAGCATTCCTTTCTGGGATTTCTGGCTGCTGGCTCTGAAATGTCTCAGTGAGCCCTGAAGTCTGCTCCGAGGAACAGCCACAGACACGAGCATGGCAAAGCTTCCCTTGCCAGGGCTTACATCACCTCCTGGTTTTGTTTTGCTCCTGAAACGCTCGAAATGACCTTTTCTGTGCACTGTGCTGGCCCCCAAGGCGTGTGAGAAACCTGATATCAGTGCCTTTATGGCAACTGCAATGGCTGGGGGTTCAAGAACAGCAAAGAATACAAGAACAAGATCTGTTGGGAGAAGGATTAAATTTTATGAAAGCAGTTGGTATCACTGTAACTTGTAAATTTGTAAGTTTTAAAGTGTTGTGTGTGAGTGGGAAGAAAAAACTAAATAGAGCATACAGTTGGCCTTAAAAAAACCCAAAACCCACCAAAAAAACAGAGCAAACTTTAACTCTCAGCAGTACAGCCTGTGGCACACTTTTTGCTTAGAATATTTTTTTCTCATAGAAACAGACTAGAGCAAGAAAGAAGATTAAAAAACTCATTTCTTTATCTTTGAAAGATCTTTAAATGCTTCTTTTTGACTATCAGCTATAATCTTTTTTAAATTTCTATTTTGGACCAAAAAAAGTTTTAGTTACAGTGCAGTTTTGCTTCTCTTAGAATAAAACCCAAAAAAGTGGCAGTTAAAAAGGACCAAAGTATAATTTTGTATGAGCTTCCAGTTCTTTGGTGCCAGCCTTGTACACGTGACTAGTCAGAATTTTTGCTGCATTATAGTGATAATGTTACCAACTTTGCTGACTTTATGTGTAATTTGAGACCTCCCCCCAGGTCCTTCCTAACATGGGAAATTCTAATACTTGTGCTGCTAATATCAAAGAATGAATTTGCTGCTTTTCCAGTGATTTTATGATGCCTACCAAAGGTACAGGTAGAGCAGAAGAGGGTGGACAGGTGAGTTTACACCAAACACTCCTTAGGATATAAATGATATTTAGCTATTTCTGTGAAGAGTTAATGGGATTTTACTGTTCTATTTGCACATCAGTTCTTTTATCAACCATGGCTGCCTGGCTTTCCACGGACATAAACCAAAAGGTGTTTGAAGAGGTAAAATTTGTCTTGCTCTGCAACCCTTCAGCACCAGTGATTGTTCATAAGTGACCAAACCAGCTGCAAACCCAAACTTTGCTGAGTTGGGAGGTGGATTTCTGTGCAGTGGTTAGTACAGAATAGTCACCCATGGTAGTAATGCCCTGTGGGAAATGGATTTGTAGAGAGATTTTAAAGCTTGACAGAAGGTTTATATAGTGTGTATTTGTGTGTAAACTTTGAGATAAGAAGTGTTGACTTAGAAATGTTATGGAATAGGACAAACATTGTTGAGGGAGAAATGGAACTAGAAAAAAGTTTTAAAGGATGATCTTGTAAGTAAGACTAGATATTTTGGAGAAATACAACAATGAAAGATGTACTGATAGGTCAAGAAATGCTTATAGTGTATTGTAATTAAGAAATAGTTGGCTTCTGATTGTGATGGTGTGAATTATAACATCTGTATTGTCTTACTTTTCATGAGAGACTGAAAACGGAATAAAAGGTTTTTAAAATGCCTCCCAGTTGCCCCATCTTTGGGTCAGAAAAGGGCATAATCCAAGAATGCCCAGCGTGTGAGAAAGCAGATATGGCATACACCAAAGAAATTTTTTACACTCACATGCACAGAGCTATGCCACCAAACTTGTTTTCGTAATTGAGACTGAGCATACCCTGGACACTGACCTTCTAGCAGAGAGGGTGTCCAGCGGTCACCCTTGGGGCTGGCACTGCTGGCTGGAGTGCTGGGCTGGCTCTGCTCCGTGCCTTTAGCCTGTGCTGCCCCAGCCAGCACCCAAAAATCCCTCGATGTGTGTCTGGACAAACATAAGCTCACTCTGCTCGTGCTGACGCAAGATGCAAAGACTGGGGCACCAGGAGCGAGCTGAGATTAGCAGATCTGTGCTGAACTGTGCAGCTCTAATTTGTGCTGCAGCACAGGCAGTCTCAACACTCATTTGATTACAAATTGTTATTTAGAGATGCTCAAAGTTGTTTGAAAAATTCTCCCTTTACAAGAAAAGAAAACCCATCCCGAGTGAGAGGCCGGTGCCACCCCACCCAGTGCTTACTTTGGCTCAGTCCATCAGCAATGCCTGGTTTGTTTCCATGCTCATGTTTGCTGAGGGACTAAGTACATCCTCTTTCTGCAGTGGGAAACTAATACAGAAAATTGGGTTGCTTTTAATTTTTTTTTTCTTTTTTTGAGGCTTCAAGAAACTGAATGTCTTATCCAAACGGAGGCTCCAAATCCCTGTTACTGATAGTCCAGTCTTGGAGTTTCTGTGCTCCTCATCACTTGTCAGTGGCCAAATGAGTACGTGTGCACTGGGTGATCAGCTTTTGGTTGTTGGGGCATGTTTGGCATTCCTTTAACCTGGGGTTAAAGAAACAGGTTGGAAACAGGTTTGTCCCTGAGCTTGATCACCAGGTTTTCTGAGCTGTTAAACTTCTTCAGCCAAGTAGCCTCCTTATGTATATCTGTATGTGTGAGTGCTACTATATGTCTCACTCCCCTTTCTCCATTTAATGGCATTTTTCTCGAGAAAGTCCTTTGGCTGTGATAGGGCACTCACAAGGGAGGCACCAAACACTTCCCTCATCCTTTGCCTTATCTTCAGTCCTGAATTATCTTTTATTGAACACTGTATTCAAACTTCCACTATTGAGTTGACATCTATTTAAGACAGAAGGAATATGTCTTCTGAGCTATTATTGTTAAAAAGGGGGTTTTAAGATCCAGGACAAAAGACTGGATGTTAAACCTTCCTCTCTTGCAGAGAATTCATTCAGCAGCTGATAATGCAATCTGCTCAGGATAAATGAAGATAAGACGTCCAGGCTCTGTCAGCAGCCTCAGTCTCTCGCACTGTTCACTGTGGAATGCGTTTTTTTTTTTAAATGCTGCTGGGGCTGGCAGCGTTTATTGGATGCGGCTTCTCCGAGGGCTGCAGCAGATGCGGCCTTACTGCTCTCTGTCTTGGAGCCGACAGCGTTTGAGTGGAGTAAATCCCAGCTTTGCCGGTCCTGGAGTGCCGCGGGGTTTGGGTCAGTCCGGGGGGAACCAGGCGAGCTCAGCGCCGGCAGCTGCCCGTGGCTGGCTGTGGGAGCTGCTCCCGGCCCGGGGTGTCCCGTTCCGTCCCGGGGATGCTCTGAGCCCGGGGTGTCCCGTTCCCTCCCGGGGATGCTCTGAGCCCGGGGTGTCCCGTTCCCTCCCGGGGATGCTCTGAGCCCGGGGTGTCCCGTTCCCTCCCGGGGATGTTCCCGGGGATGTTCCTGAACTCCCGGGGCTCCGCGCGGGGCTGCACCGGCCGCGGCCGCGAGGGGGCGCAGGGCGGGCAGAGGAGCCCCCGGGGCTGCCCGGCCCCGACCCCCGGTCCCTTTGGATCCCTTTGGGTCCCTTTGGATCCCTTTGGGTGCCTTTGGGTCCCTCTGGGTGCTGCCCCATCCCGCCGCTCCCCCGGGTACCGCGGCGTGGCGGGCGCCCCTCCGTCCTGCCGGCGCTGCGGGGCCGTTCGAGGGCCGGCTCTGTCACCAGCGCACAGCCGCGTTCCCTGCGGCTCCCGCTCCGTTCTCTCTCCGTTCCCCGCTCCGTTATCGCTGCGTCTCCCGCTCCTGCTGTCTCAGTTTCCCGTTCTCGTCTCTCCTGCTCCGTTTTCTCTGCGTTTTCTCGGTCCGTCATCTCTGCGTTTTCTCGGTCTGTTCTCTCCGTTTCCCACTCTGTTCTCTCTCCGTTTCCCGCTCCGTTATCTCTCCATTTCCCACTCCATTCTCTCTCCATTTCCTTTTCTGTTATCTCTCAATTTCCTGCTCCATTTCCCACTCCGTTCTGTCTTCATTTCCCGCTCCATTCTCTCTCCATTTCCCACTCCGTTATCTCTGCATTTCCCATTCCATTATCTCAATTTCCCCTTCCATTCTCTTTCCATTTCCCCCTCCATTCTCTCTCCATTTCCCGCTCCATTCTCTCTCCATTTCCCGCTCCATTCTCTCTCCATTTCCTGCTCCATTATCTCTCCATTTCCCCCTCCATTCTCTCTCTATTTCCTGCTCTGTTCCCCACTCCGTTCTCTCTCCGTTCCCCACTCCATTCTCTCTATGTTTCCTACTCCATTCTCTCTATGTTTCCTGCTGCCTTTGGTGTCTGACCCTCTGTGGATCGGGGTCCCCCCTCATCACAAGCACTCCCCGACCTCAGGTGGCAGAGCTGCAACCCCAGGGCCGGGGGTTTGGAGGAAGGGAAGCTTTCCAAGGAAGCCAGAATGGCAGGAAACGTTTCAAGGTCCCTCCTGCCCTGTTCATAAATCTTTCTGGCACCATCTAAATGGTGTTTTGTGTTGGTAATCCCCCAAGTTCCCAGACACTCGGTTTTACTGGTGTGTAACAAAGACCTTACTGCTGATCAAAGAGCTTCTTATGCTTTTTTTAGAATGCAAGCTCCAGAATTTTGTCCCAATGTTGTGTTGAAACCCCAGATTTGCGCTGCCCAGCGTTGCCATTTATTTAATGCCATATGGGAGGAAGAAATGGGGCCTTTCTGATTGTTACCTGGTCTCCTTGAAGGGGTTCAAGTGACTGAGGAAACACAGAACATTTCTTTTCTATAATCTGTTTTCTAGCATAAAATTACAAGTGAAAGCAGCTGATCATATTAAGTCAAATTACAGCTTAATAGCTTTATACGGAGTCTTCTTTGCATTTCTTAACAAATTCCACATTTAGGGCACATCCTGAGAGGAGATGATGGCAGTGTAACACCTGTGTTCTTTGTAACAGTGTTCTTTTTTCTCAAACTTAAAGCCAATCTTCAAAACGTATTTTTTTCCCCAAATGTTATCAATCAGGGTGCATCAGTGCATTATTGATTCCTAACAAAAATGGTTGAAAACCAACCACAACCGATTTTAAATTTTTAAAGTCTGAAATAACTATTATTCACCATAAAACTGTAGTTCTGAAATGAAGCCTCCCATTGGGGTAAAGCAGTGAGTGTGCTCTTTGTGGTGAGGGAGAAGAGAGTGTATTTGCTCTGGTTCTGTGCCCACTGCTGCTGGCCTGGCTGGGAACATCAGGCTCCCTGCTACACAGAATTTTTGCCACTCACTGCAGGTGACCTGATTGTACACTGATGAGCATGGACATTTTTTTATAATCAAGGCAACTTCCTGCTATATCCAGCATCATGGTGTAAACAAACAGGTGGGTGGCCAGAAAAAGGTGGAATTGCCTTTTTTTTTTTTTTAAAAGTTCTAGCCAGAGCTAAATAAAGAGGTTTTAGCTTTTGGGCTGATATCGTTGTCCAAGAACTGGAAAGTTTATCTGAGGTTTTTCAGAGCTCTGCTCAGAGCACTTTTTAGAGGAGACTTCAAAAATTCCTCTGGCTCTGGGAAGCATCTGTGACTGGACATCCAAAGCTCAGACACGGAGCCCACCCTGGTTCAGAATTAGAATGTGGCTGTTTTTTCCAGTTTAGCTGTGATGCATCTGCTCAGCACGCTTAAATTGCTGCCTCATTATCTGACAATTAATAGTTTTGTTGATGTTTATATACATATGTTAATATTTTCCTCAATATTGTCAACCCCATATGCATATAGATGAAATGAAATTTCACCCCATTTAGCATTTTTAATGTGGCATAAACAGAGCTGTTTGTTTAAGCTTAGGCACGCTCTGCTTACATCAATACATCTCCTGGTTTCACCAAAGGCTCTCTCAGTAAAAATGAGATGGGAAGCTGCCTCCAAAAATGTGAGTTACATAACAGGTAGAAATCCTCTTTGGCTATAAAATATTTATTCAGTATTATGTAAGAAAATGGAAAAGCTTGGAGGTGGAAAAAAAAAAGAGGAAAAAATCTAATATAAGATTTGAGTGGGAAACTGAAGCAGATAAAATCTGAGAAAGTGAGCCTGGTGATGGTGGAAAACAGAGTCTATTTAAGGTTTCCTTCATGACTTCACCATTAATTCCCAAAGTTTCCAGGCTGAGGAGAGAAAAGAAGTGTACAGGGTCTGATCTTTCTGGTGCACAGCTCTCACTAAGAGACTCCAGACGGAGGAAGAAATGTCTTTTATTTGCTCCATCAAGCTTTCATCACATCGTGTGAGGGTCCAGTGGCAGCTTTTTCCAGGGAAGAGTGGCTGAAATCTCCCTGCACCCACTCCCTGGCCTGGCCCTGCTCCTGCCAGGGGCAAAGGGATGGTGGAATACCTGCAGGGCTCCTTCTCCCATGCCAAGTGACACTTCCAGGAAAGCACAATATTTGATGTGAAGTGAGCACTTTTAAAGCAAGTGAAAGTTTCTCAGCCTGTGGCTTGAGTCGTGCTGCTTTCTGCTTCCTGAGACTGGGCAGAGGTTTCCCTGCTGGAAGTTTTCTGGATGGCTCAGGGCAGGAAGCAGCTCCTGAGTTTGCTTCCTCTCCAGACAGAGGATTTGTACCTAGGTCTGTCCCTCAGTACACGTACACAGGTTTCTTTGTCTTCTGCAGATAAGTAGAGAATATTGGCTTCAGGATTTAATTATTTTTTAAAATTTTGTTTTAAAATGAGAGGTTCCTCTTATTTATCTCCAATTTTAAAGCCTTTTATGCTCTCTTTTAATTTAAATCTATAGCGTAAAGGTAGGAAAAACCTTTAGTTGTTTTATTAATGTTTCTCCCTAATGGTTGCATTTCCTCCTGCAAGAATTACAGTGGAAAGCATGGGTGACATATGTACTGTTAGCTTAGTAAATGATTGATTTTAACTATTTGGCCAGAAAAATAGGGATGAATTCGAGTGGATGATATTCCTTGGTTCCAATTAATGTAGGAGCAAAGGATTCTCACTGGGAAAGGCTTTGATTCCCTTATCTTGCTGTCAAAGCACATGATGAGGAAAATGAAATTAACTTGTCAGAAGCAAAGTTTGGTGAGAACTCATCTGTGTGCAGAATAATTCCTGTAAGCATGACATCTTAATTTCAAGATGTTTCTGACACTGCACAGAGAATTTGTCATGCAAATGAGATCCTCATTAGGAAGTAATATTTTTAGAATGCTTTAAGCAAAAAAGAAGTTTGTTCTCCTAAAGGCTTTCTGTACATACATAGGACAACTCTTTAGATAGGAAGATCTGACTGGACATGGCTGTGTTAATCTCAGACAAGTGTTGTCCCAGATGATCTCCTTAGGAAATCTGAATCTGGAGTTCCTACATGATGCACCTGTCACAAAATGTTATGCTTTAAAGGCCTAGGCTTTAATGGCCAAAATTCAGCCTGCCTGTGTAAGCTAACAGGGGCTGTTGCTTTGCTGCAGTGCACCACTGGATATCCTTCCCATTCATTTCATTCAAGAAGAAATGGGTCTGGTTCTCCTGTGTTTGAGCCTAAAGGCTTGGCTAGACTGAGAGGGGCTTTGCATTCATCTCAGTTGTGTTTCTGCTTGTCTTGTTTTGTAACACAGGTACTTCTGTAGGTAATTTCCAGCCCATTCCAGAAGCTGAGGAAGCTTTCTGTGTGTCAGCAGGAGGAGGCTTGACTTTGCTGATGACAGAAAATCCATGGGCTCTGTGCAGTCCCCTGTGGTGTGAGCAGCACAGAGCAAGAGGTGATAAGAGGTTTTGCTCAGTGAACTGTCCTGAACCAACTGCAAGGACCAGAGAAATCCTTTGCTTTGTGTAGCATTCCAGCAGTGTGAAGGACAGAAATGATGGAGGTGTATGGGAAAAGTGGTGGTAGAAATCAGGAATTCAGCTCACTGGATGGTAGGAGTGACAAAGAGGAAATTAATTAGTATTCACATCACAACATTTGCTACTCTGGCTCCCTTGTTGATAAGACCAGAGAGGTATTGTTAAGGAGAAGCAGTTTCTGTGAACTTCTTATGCTGTAAATAGGAGCAACTGATTAAAATGAATGTTCAGTTTGGTGTCAGTCTCCTGTGAAACTGATAAAGTTTGGGATGATCTCTGCTATCTGTCAGCCTGAATTTTGAAGTAACAAAGTGTGTGAGCCCTTCAGCTCTGTGTGCTTGGAAAATGTTTAATTGATTAATGTGGACACTTCTCCTCAAGTGAAGTGATCAGAACTTTTGCCATGTGGGTTTGGGTTCTCCTGCTCACCTGGAGAGTGTTGGAGACAAAGTTAGAATGTGCTGGTCCTGGCCAGAATGCCAGGTGAGCATGTATTGCACCAACTCCACTGTTCATTCTTATCTCTGTTGAGATGCACTTCTCTTATTTCCTTTTAATATAGATCCTGAAATTACTAAATTTATAGGTAATCTTTTTTATTTTAGTCATCTGAAAAAACCCAGCTGTGAAACTTCTAGCTTGAGTAATGAAACAGTTTCCGAATACTTCGATATTCAGTTTTGTATAGTTTTGGGTTTGATATAATATATCTTAAAGAGATGAGGTTTGGGGTTGAGTGTGTGCTTTTACTAAGTGAAGCAATGCTTTTTACAGCTCCTGAAGTGGCAGGGAAACAAATGCATTTGCTGTTCAAGAGCGTGAGGCTTGCTGTGAAATATGCTCTGGAGTCTGGGCTGCCTTTATAAATTGCACTCCCTCCTTGTCTGAGAAGGATGCTGATGTCAAAGGCTGGAAATTGGGCTTTGGTGAAGCTCTGTGTGCAGGGAGGGAAGCAGAAAGTACACTGGGAAATCTGGTGACGGGGGAGAAAGCAGCAGAGAACTGCATGGAGCTGCTCTGTCCACAGAGGAGTTTTCCCCTGGTGGGGTTTTGGTTTTGTTCAGGGAAATGGAGTTTATCTGTGTGCTTTAAATAACCACCTTTTCTTTTAAGGAAATCCGTCATTAAAAACCAAACAAGCAAAAAATCAAAACAAAGTCAACCCCCCTCAACCCCAAATAACAACCACCCCCCCAAAAAAACCCCCAAAACTAAATCAAACAAACAAAAAACCTCACCTCAAACAACCAGTTCAATGAAGAACCCCAGTGCTCCCTGAATCTGGCTAACTCCAGGCACAATAAAATAAGAGTGATTTTAGTTGGTGGCAAATAGAAATGGAAATTTTATCATGATGATAGCAGTTCCTAGAGAGCATTGTTGAATGGAATATGATCTGTATTTGAGAATCTACAGGTAAATAGCATATATATGAACAGAGTAGTGATCTGTACTCAGTCAGATGAAAGTGTTATTATTTTTGAAAAGGTAAGGAAATGGGAACAGAAATGGGATAGAAAGGGTAGATAGAAACCCTAATAATGAAGTAAATAAGAGATGCAGGCAGGAATTTGTGTGTTTCTGTGAGAATCTGAGCCCACGTGTCTCTGAGTGGTGCGCTGCAGAGTCTCACACTGGTTAATGAATGCACTTTACTAGAAGAGTTAGTGACTTTTGGGGGGCCAAACCTGTGTCTGTGAGAATATGATGGAAGAGGTGCAGAGCAGCTGGGACCATGGGTGCTGCATTCCAGGCTGCATTCCAGCTGGCAGGCACCTGGCACCAACACCTCACCTGCCTGCAGTGTTGACAAAGATAATTGCAGCATTTCTGGAGAGAAAAATATCCAATCTTACAGCAGTCAGCTCCAGGGGGATTCCTTCCTGAGGCACTCAGGGCAGGTGGGTGCCTGTGACAGAGCCGTGTGACAGAGCTTGGCATTGTCACCCAGGGGCTGCTCAGCTCCTGCAGCAGCAACAAACAGAGGGGCTGATTGAAGGTGCTGCAGAGAACAGAATGATTCTGCTTGACAAAAAGGCAAAGGTTTCCTTACTCCCCTTGCTCGTGGTGTAGGACATGAGGGGCCAGCAGAGCAGGTGCTGATGTCACCTCTGCTATTTTAAATGAATGTTTTATGTCCGAGGCTCTGGTCACAGCCTGCCAGGCTGTGCAAGGGCTGGCACAAAGCTGCCTGCAGAAGTGGTGAGCCTGTGGCTTGGATGCCTTGGGGAATGTGCCACTCTGTGGATTTACTGCTGAGATTCACATCCTGATTGATTTTCCTGAAAGGATCAACCCCCAAAGCATGCATTTACCAAAGGGAAATTAAGGAATGAGCATGATTCTTCAGGAAGGTGCTATTTCTTCGAGGGTAATCCAAAGCTCAGAGCTGTAGATGGCTCAAGTCTGGTGGCACATCTGTGAAGTCTGTCTGGAGTCACAAGCCGTGGCTGTCCAGCTGGAATTGTGTTGGGAACACAGAACTTCTCCCTCCAGATCTGGTGCCCCAGGGGACAGAGCTGCCTCTGTGACAGGAGCAGAGCAGCAGGGAGGGTGGCTGGGCACTAAGAACACACCTGAGTCGAGACAGGCTCACCTCCTCAAGCCCAGAGCCTGTCCTGGGGTTCAGGCTGGGCTCTGCAGGGCTTTGTTTGTCACGTTGTACTTTGTTGATGCAGTCTCAGAACAAACAGCTTTTCAAACTGTGAAGCACAAGTGACAGGGGATGATTTTTGTTATGCAAGCACCTAACACAGCAATAAGTACAGAAAGAAGGCATCCTCTTGCCATCAGTGTTTTATTTTTTAGGGATAAGAAGTGCTGCTAGGCACAGTTAATTCACTAGCATGTACAGCAGGCTTCTATATATGGGGTATTTAACAAAAGTTTAGTGATAGATTTTATTACTTAATCTAATAAAGTAATTTTATAGATTTTTTTGTCAAATGTAATCATTCAAATAATATCTTAATCACACAGTAATTACCCATGATCACAGACTCAAGTTGTAAACACTAGAGATGCTCGTGCTTTTGGTAAACTCTGGGTTACCACAATGGTTAGTCCTGGGTGTTCCAGCAATTCCAATTGCCTTTGCTTAATGAGTGACAGAAAGTGCAAACCACTTTGAACAGGGACACTCAGGTGTATTTAATGAGAATTTAAACTTTCCCATAGCTGCTCATTCTTTGAATTCCCATACCAAAACTAATCTGGGAAGCTGTATTTTTTTATGTTTCAGGACAGATTTCCCACGACCCTGACTATAAATAAAACAAGATTATTATTTCTGGAGGCTGATTCTTTCTCTGAGTAGTTTTCATGGATGCTTTCTTAAAATTAAGACAAACAAACAAAAAAATTTATTCAACCAATTTTTCTTTTCTGTTATCACCCATCCATTGTCTTTCTGTGAGTTGAATCTTAACCCTCCAACTGAGGCTGTGCTGACACAGCAAAGTGGTTTGCTTTTGGTTGTTTGCTTTTTGGAAAAGTTGATGGTAAATATGAGGAAGGTTGAGACTTGCAAAGTCAGAAACAAAGATGTATGCAACCATTTTGCATTCAAGTTCCAAGGTTGGCTGCATGCTTTATATATAAGTGTGCAATTCCCATTTATCAGCAGAAAAGCTGAACTGTGGCCCGTGTGTTCATGGCTGGACACTCTGTTAAGCTGGCCACAGTTAAATTTGGACAAGGTTAAATGCAGGTAAAATGTAGTCTTGATGATCTATGCTTTATGTCATCTACCCCTGATGAATCTTCAGGGAAAAGGTTAGATTCTGATTTCCAGCAAGATACTGGAAAAAGAGCTTCCAGGACTTGCTCAGAAATGATTTATACTTATGGTGTTGGTCTGTAGATAAAAACCTGCAAGACAGATCTGCAGGAGATGTATTTCTGTCCCTGCTGGCTGTTGGGAGAAGGAAAAGATTTTGTGCTCTGAATTTACTGACTCCTTAATGGAAAAAGGTAATACAGGATGATTAGAATATTGCATAGGCTCATGAGTATTACAGATTCTTTAATGAAAATTTAAAATTGGAGAATGCTAACTGCAGCAATATTACTGATGCTGCCACCCCCTTGAGCAAAGGACTTGGCTCTATTTTTTATTGCTATTCAAAGGTAAGTAAGGCAACCAAGTGGGGAGATTTGACAGTTTGCAAAAGCTGGTGGCCTCGCTTGAAAGCTGCTCTAGGTGACCCTGCCTTGGCAGGAGGGTTGGACTAGATCATCTCCAGAGGCCCCTTCCAGCCCTGACTGCTCTGTGATTCCCTGAAAGCTTTGAGCTGAAGATACTAAAGGAAAAAGCTTTAAATCCTCCAAGTAAGATTCCTTGTTATGGGTTAAGGTAAACAAGACCTGAATGCTGTTGGAAGGGAACATGAGTGGCACATGCACGTGGGAAAAGGGTTCCAAACCAGTACAGAATTGTCTGTTGCAGTTTGAGAATGGGGTTGGTGCTATCTGAATAGTTATTTTTGTAAGCAAAGCAAATCACAGCTGGGCTTTATTCATATCCTTGGTGCCTTCCAGGATGGGACATGTAATTAAAATTCCTCTCTGTTAATGATGGAGATGGTGCTACTATGGATTAGGGCAGATGACGTGGCCAAGCAGTCCTTGACAACCTGCCCTGGTGCCATGGGTTGGCCCCAGCTAAGAGCAAAGCACTCACACAGCTTCCTGCTCACACCTTCCCCACAGGGGATGGGGCAGAAAATAGGAAGAACTGGAGTCAGAAATCTCATGGATCAAAATAAAGACAGGGAGATCGCTCACCAGTTACTGCTCTGGGCAGAATGGACTGAACTCAGGGAATCGAACTTGATTTTCAAAACGTGATTTCAGTTTGATTACTGATTGGGAAACAGATGACGGACACTGAAACACTTAAGGAAGACACCTTTCATCCCCTCTGCCAGGCTCAAGTCCAGCACAGAGCACCCCTTCCCTTCCCTTGCTGTTGCTGTGGTTGGGAACAGTTTCTGCTGCTCCTTGTTCCTCACTCTGCCCCTGCTCCTCCCTCCTCAATCGTTCCCTGGGCTCTGCTGACCACCCACAGGCTGCAGCCCCTCCAGGTGTGTCACCAGCTCTGTGGTCACTGATCCAGTCTCCAGTCACTGCTGTTGCTTAGATGTTCTCTCATGGAGCAGCTCAGGCTCCTCCGACTGCTCCAGGGGCGCCACAGACTCCTCCTTTGGCTCTGCTTTGGCCCTTGCAGGGTCTGGAGTGGCCAGCAAAGGGCAACCCCAGCCCTCTCCCACTGAGCCCCTGCAGTCCCCTTGTCACCCAGCCTGGGAATTCCTGCAAATACACCTGGATAAAAACCACTTCCAGGCTCCAGGCTGGCTGCTGGGCTGTCCCCGTGCCCAGGAGCGGAGTGCTGAGCATGGGTGATGGGCAAAGCCTGGGCTCTTGGCTCTCAGCTGCTCCTGGCAGGAAGCAAGTGGCTTCCTCAAGGGATGGCACTTGAGGACAGCCCCCTCTTTGCATGGTGTGGCTGTGCTGGAGAAGCTCTCTCTGGAGCTGCTGGCCCTCTGCAAACACATCTGGGCCACACCTGCAGAGCCCTGCTTGCCTGTCAGAGCTGGGCAAGGGGAGCTCCAGGGGAGAAGCTCAGGCTGGCTGCAGAGCACGGGCTGGACACCCTTGTTCTGCACTGAGGAGCTGTTTGGAGGTTTGCTTGAAAAGCTTTTTTCTGGTTGTTTTCCCCGTCTGTCACCTGCTCTGTTTGTGTTTGATGGCACTGCAGGTGCATTGACACCAGGGGCAAGGACAGGTGGGGAAGGGACATTCCTCTCCTGGGCTTTGCCATTTGTTTTGAGCTCTACCTGTTGAAGTTGGAGGGAGGAAATTCTTTTCAAATGCGTTTCTCTCCACGGGTTTTGTGTTGGTAGGTGGTCGCCAGATACATTTTCAACTCCACATTTGAAGGAATAATTGTAACAATTTTCTTTATTAAATGTGTTTTTCCAATAGTATTTCAAAAGCTTTTTTTGTGCTCTTATGTTTTCCAGTAACAATCCTGTGCTAGAACTGCTCTGCTAATGAAAACTGTGTGACAAACAAAACACTTTCTTCTCTCCTGTTTGCTTGAGCACCTGGAAGCTTGTGCACAGAGCAAGGAAGGGGCATCCTCCCTTGTCCCACAGGTGTTGGAGGAGATGATTCTCCCACCCAGGGGGTGTGAAAACGTGGAATCCACCTTTGCACTCTGTCTGAGGTTGGAGCTCATCCTGCTGAGAGGGGCAGGCTTCGTGGTGTGGCTGGCAGTGCTCCTGGCACGGGGAGTCCCAACACAAAAAAGCAGGAGGAATCATGAGAGATGAAAAGTTTCCTCTTTTAAAAGGCAGTCAGGGCTGTAAAAAGAGAAACAAGCAGAAAAGAGCAAACTTGGGAGTAGTCAGTGGATAAAAACCAGGGCAAAACGAAAAGTTCAATTTGGTGGCATAGACACATTATGATTCCTATGTGCAGGTAAAGCACAAAAGGAAAGAATTCAGGAATTTCTATTTAATGTCATTCCTGTAATTTAGATACATTTCTATTATTTAATTCCATAGTTTCTGCTGCCCACTTTAATAAGGTTTTCTGTGTTTGAGTGCAGATGTTTGTATTTCAAGGTCAGAAAGTCTGAGGTGCTTCAGCCTTATAGGTACTAGAGGAAAATTACTCACAGCAAAACTGTACATGACCTCAGAGGCAAACACAAAATAAAATAATCCCTGGGATCTGCAGACTTAATTTAGAATGCAGAACATTTCCCAAGCAGTGTTTTACTGTTTTGCTGAAACGATGAAGCATATTGTTAATGTCTTGTAATTTTTAAGAGCATTTAAAGATTTATTTTTGTAACTGTTATTTTACTTGGTTATTCTGAGATAGGGTTGAGTTTGTTTTGTGGCTGTCATGTTGTTTTTTAAATTCCTTACCAGGTCAGATGTATTTGACCTGTATCAGACACTAGATCAGGCTTGCTTTTGATTCACCTGGTTATTTTTTAATAATATTTTCTGTGGCACCCATTTGCAACAAAGGTAACAACTAATTATGGAAAGGATGTTGTGTGTTTATTATGTCATCTCTTTCTATAATGTTTATGGCTTTGTTTTGTTTTTCCTTTCATTGTTACCTTTCTCCAAAAGAAAACAGTTCAAAAGTTTAATTCTAAACCACAATTTTCTCATAAAAATATAAATCCTGTTAAATACTAAGGTATATAGGATTTATACAATTGCGTAGCAATTTTTTGATTTATTGTTTTTTCTGAAGAGGTTTTTCCATTAATAAAAAGTGATTGTCTTTTCTCACTGCATTTTTCTGATTGGTCAAGTTGGTTCTCATGTTGCACAAATATGTTCATTTAGAAAAGCTAGTAGTTATTAAAACCTTATAAGAGAAGCTGATTTTGGCAGTTAAGTTGCTTTTTTTAGAGATTTGTTTTCCAACATTTCATTTTCCTTTGCCTTGGGCTAGAGAATTAATTTTGTTATGTTGGGGTGAGGAGTCATTTGCTTAGGCTGTTTTTCTATCAGAAGAGGTTATGAAGTCATGAAAGATAGTTAATTTGGAGAGGAAAATAAAAAGCTGTGCTGTACGAGGGAGCACCTTCCTTGTAAAGTGTTGTAATGTATTGTATCCATAAAATGGTATTAAACACTGGCAGTCTGAGACTAAAGTCCCTGACTTTAATGGAAAAAACCACCCCAAGCCGTGCTTTGGTGAAGGGAGTGGAGAGAGCTGTGGCCTTGTGGCATTATTTAGTGACACTGAGGGGTGGTCACAGGGCTGGGGACAATGACATGTGTCTGTGTGAGGGGCAGAGCTGTGTCTGTTCCCAGGCAGGGGGGCACAGCGAGGTGCTGGGGTCACAGCCCTTGTTCTGCTTGGCCTCCATGTCACAGGCTGGCCTGGCTTGGAAGGGACCTTAAAGCCCATCCCATTCCCACCCCTGCCATGGCAGGGACACCTCCCACTGTCCCAGGTGCTCCCAGCCCCAGTGTCCAGCCTGGCCTTGGGCACTGCCAGGGATCCAGGGGCAGCCACGGCTGCTCTGGGCACCCTGTGCCAGGGCCTGCCCACCCTCTCAGGGAACAATTCCCAATTCCCAATATCCCATCCAGCCCTGCCCTCTGTAAATGTGAAACCATCTTGTCTTGTCCTGTCCCTCCATCCCTTGTCCCCAGCCCCTCTCCAGCTCTCCTGGAGCCCCTTTAGGTCCTGGCAGGGCTCTGAGCTCTCCCTGGAGCCTTCTCCTCTCCAGGTGAGCCCCCCCAGCTCTCCCAGCCAGGCTGTCCACATCAATCACAAAGTCCTTGGTTTCCTTTTTAGTGCCAAGAGTGGCTGAGACAAAGCAATGTCTTTCAGGGAAGCCTGTCCCTGTGGACAAGCAGTGCTCCTGCTGGTTCTGCAGCAGGAGCTGATGCCAGCAGGCTTTGCATGCGAGAGCTCTTCTGCTGTGCTGCAGGATGGGACTTGTGCTGTTGTAGTTGTAGGTCACAAATGGACATTTCCATCAGTTCTTTTGTAACACCCACTTTTGTAATGCCCACTTATTGAGGCTTTGGATTTATCCACCCTTTTCTGAATGTGCCTTTTTTCCCCAAATTATTTAGTTATGGTTTTTTTTCTTTTTTTTTTTTTCCATTTAATCTTGGCGTCAAAAAATAGATATTTTTCAGACATCATTGAAACTTCTGCCTCCATGAAATTTTAACAGATGTGACACTTGAGAGGCTCTGTAGTGGGCAGCGATCATTTATCAGGCAGTGCTTTTTAAGACCTGCATTATTATTCAGTGATTAAAAATTCACAGGGGTGAAAAGATACCTTTGTAAATATTTTATTCTTTCTTTACTTGTTGTTATTTTGTCTTATTGTTTTTCCCTACAAGATTTTTTAAGATGGTAATACCTGCTACGAAAAGCCTCTAGCAGCTGTGGGATGATTTTCTGTGGACAGTTCTGGTGCTGAGGTAGGCAGTGGGAGATGAGAATTTAAGGGAAAGGCTCAGCATGTTGAATAGTTTCACAGACTGCACCTGGCCATGGTCTTTTGAGAATGAACAAAGAAATACTTGGAGTAATGTGCATATTTTTCTTGTGGTGTTTGGTTGAGATATTGGGAAAGCTTTGCCATTGAGTGGAGTTAGGAACTGCTGGAAGAAAATGCATATTAACATAAAATATAATAGATGCTGCTAACTCATTTTGGAGAGGCAATTGGCTGAATGAAGCCTGTGCACTGTTTAACTAATTTCCACTTCTTTATTGCTTCTCTTTCTATCATGGAATAATAAATATTCTTGGGGTTTTGAATATTTGAATAGAAATGTTCACCTTCTCCTTATGTTCCACCGCAAAGTTTTAAGTCTTTTGTGAGTATTGTTAAAAATGTGTTTTGGCACAGACTCTTTTGGGAGGGCCAGTCTGTTTGCCTGTACTTTTGTGTTTGGTAACTGTTTAGCCATAGTGCTGCCAGTGGGATGAAAATGCCAAAGTCAGCTGTGGTGGGAACTCCTGGGATGCCAAATCCCAAGGCAGTAAATTTCCAGCTGGTTTACACGTGGAGGGTTGTGTCACTGGAGAAGCTGGATCACCTTTCTTGTTTAGAGTTTTGCTATTTCTGGCTGTAACATCAGCATTTTGTTTTGACCAGCTCCCAGTAATCACTATTGAAGTACAAAATAAATTAAAAAAGGTCAAAATATTTTATTTTCTGACCTCATGCCTTAGAATTTGACTGAGTCACCTGCTTTTACTATTTCATGTAGGAAAAACTTCCATTTCTTCAAAATCCCTTGTAGAAATGAACTTTATGGATAGAAAAATCTCTAAAAAGTGTGCATGAAGTATGACAAGGCAATGGTTTAAAATCATTCTTGGTAAAGCTCACTTGTAAAAAGACATTGAGAACAGAAAAGATTTCTTATGAATGGAAAGGACTGAAGAGGAGTGGACGTGTGTATTGGATCAATAGATGTGCCATCTCATCCCTTGTCAAAATCCACTTACTCTTTTAATAAAGCACAGTGGAAGTTAAAAAATGAATGTGGGTGAATAATGCTCTGTCAAATGTCTCTAACAAATGGTATTTCCAACAGTGGAGTGGAGTCAGGACTTGTGAGATGGGACAGGGCTCATAGTCATAGAACTAGGTACAGGAATTCCAGCAACATTTCAAGGATGAGCTTTCAGCTTATTTATTTCTTGTTCCCCTAGGAAAATAAAATAATCTCTTGCAGCAGTGGAGCAGTGTATGATTGAATTGAATTGGCCTCTTCCCAGAGCAGAGAACTTGTTGTATTGACAGTGTATATATTTCAGCTGAACAATTTTAGGTGAGCAGTTTCCTTCCTGGAAATGTCAAGTTTCAGAAGTAGTACATTTTGGAGATGGTAACTGATATTTAAGATAATTGTGCTGCATAGATGCTTCTTTTTTTCCTAAGTGAGCATAGATAAATCCTTGAAGGAGATTTAAAGACAGACACCTTGGATTAGTGCAGATTTAGCTAGATCTTGTGTTTTACTAAATATTGTATTTGAACTTCTTTCTGGCCTGAAGTGTGAAAATGGCAGATGAATATGAGGAAGGTTTGTAATGCTGGGGGTTGTGTTTTTATTTTAGGAAGCAGCATTCTGGTTGCAGAGCAGGAGAGAAGCACTGCAGGTGAATGGTCAGCAGAGCTCTGTCTGCCATTTCCACTTCCACGTGCTCCCCTAGCTCTGGGTCCCTCTCACTGCACACAGTGATGCCTTGGGAAGGCTGCCCTGGAACAGAGGCTGGACAGAGTTACAGAATAAAGCAGGGATTTATTAAAAGGATTTCCTCCATGGATCCACCTTGGGCAGCACAAGAGCCCAGCCAGAGCTGCACCCAAGATGAACCAAAATGGGCACAAAATGGACACCGGGCACGGCTCTGGCACTTTGATCAGTTCTGCTCCATTTGCATCTTGGAGTTCATTGTCCAATTCCAGCTTTAGGTTATCAAGTCCCATCCTTCTTGTTTTTCTCTCCTCAGTCCACGTTGTTTGTGCTCTTGGGCCTGAGATGTTGATCATTTGTCCTTGGTCCCCAGCTGGAGAAGGAATTGTTTTGTCTCCCTGCTCTGTGCACAGAGCTCACCATCCCCTGATATGCAGCCCAGACCCACACACTAAAGCAGCACAGAACCTGAAAAATATAAGAGCTAAAACCTAAGGCATCACAGGTGTCACATAATTGTCACCTGCCCATTTCTGAAATGAACATTAACCCACCAAATATTTTTTAAAATGTACTCACTTCACTTGCCCAGAGATTCCAAGTGGCAAGAGAGCGTCTGAATCCCTTTCATGCCCTTCAAAGCTCTCCCTTTTCCCTTGGATCAGAGTGATGCAAAGCCAAGTGTTTGTTTTCCCCTTGCAGTTTAGGTCTGTGGAGATGGGATCTTTGATATTCTGGGTTTTCTCCTCAGATGGAATAGCAAGGCTCTATTTCAAGGGCACTGCGGGGAATGTGTGATACTCAGAGAGCTCTTCTTGAGTAAGGAGGAAAATTATTTTGGAAAGCTGTTGAGGCAAACTGGTAGGATTAAACTGGCACACACCATATAAAGGAAAGCTGGTCAATCAAGAGAGAAAATACCTTTAAAAATGGATTAAAAAAAATTATTTAGATGTAATGCCCTAGTTAAATACTATTTTTTTTTCCTTTTGCATTCTTGAATAAATGGCAAAAAGTGGCAGCAGAATGCAAAATACAATTGACATGTTTATAATGTTCTTGTGAATTTTGGCCTGGTACTTCCTTCCCTGTTAATCCCTCAAAGACTTCTAATAAACAAATTTACTGGTACCAGTTGCATAGTATTTTTTGAATTGAGAAGTTTTTTTTCCTGCTTTTGTTGGATCCCACCTCAGCCAGAAAAGCAAATGCCTGCTGTTTTATGGGATTGTTCTTTTAAACTGTGTGTGCTGACAAAATAAATATTCAGGAGACAGAATCATTTTGTGTGTATATATATAGGCAAGTTTTTTTTTTTTTTTCCTTTCCAGCTGACTTCTTGTTGGAAGAATAATTGTGGTTAGTGCTGTGGGCTGGGGAGGTGTCTGCAGTGAGGGCTCCTCCTCGACCTCTGCACTGGTGAATGTAGAAAGCAATGCTTGCTCTGACACTGCATTTGTGAAAAAGGTGCTGAATTGTCCTCATTGTGCTGCTGCTCCTCTGAACCCATTCATGTTTCAAACAATAAAAAAAGGCATTGTGAGAGCCAAACACTTCTATGCCAACATAACAATATTTGAAGAAGATAATCAAAGCTGTTTGTTCTGCTTTGCTGCTTTTGCTTTGTCTGCAATTCAGGTCTTCATTATGAAGCAAGATGGTGTCTGAAAAATTGTCTGTGAAAGAGGTTAAAAAAAACCCCAAACCAGAATAGATCTGGGGCTAAACCACCAAGGGAGTGGGCACTGGCTTGCTGCAATATTCCTGCAATATTCTGTGTGTTCATGGCCTGGTGTGTGCCAGGCTCCTCCAGGTGTGGCTTTGGAAAGAAACAACCTGAAACCTTGTCATGGGAATGTGTCTTTATATATATGGACATAAATAAATACATAAAAATTTGTTTTATTTGGAGTTACACTTAATAGAAAACCATAGGGTTTTTATCTTTCGTATGATAGGGCTTTCATATAAAATAATGATACTTCTGCTTTGTTGTAGAGGCAGAATTGTTATTTAAACAGTGCTATAATAATGATTGGTGAAAGCTTCAGCAGAGCAGAACCCTGGAATTGTTTATATGTAGAGTAGAAGAGACAGTGAAGTACCAGAGAGAGCATTTGCTAACAGTATAGGACTCATTGTTTTTGTTTTTTTTTCTTTGTTTTGTGGGTTTCTTTTCTGCTGTTGGTCCTTCAACCTTTTGCTTAGTTGTCAAGAATAATAGGTCATATGGTAATTGGAAATATTAATAGAGAATAGCCAGAGCATTTGCATGCAGAAGGCAGCAGGGAAGGCCTGCATATAGCACAGGCTGCTGCACCCTAACTTGAAAGTTGTCTTGATTTCTGATGGGCTCTGGAGAGGTGTGTATATATAGAGAGAGGTGGGCTGCTCTGCTGAGCTTTTCTCAGCCTTAAGATGGTAATTTTCCCAGGAAATTTAATGCAGTAGGAGAGCTTTCCAAATAAGTACCTGTAGCCACTGACACTTTGAATAAACTTGTACTGAAATAGATTTGGCTTTTTTTAATTTGAGTTGAGAGATGTGTCTTACTGGCTGTGTGGAATTGGGAATTATTTTGTGGGGAGGAAAAATAACCACAAAAACCCCTGAATCCAACCCCCTAATAGCCACTTAAAGCCTGCCTGTGGATCACAAAGCTTTGCACTTCCTGAACCTGTGTTTGGAAGAAATAGTGATGATAATAATATCAAATTTATCTTTTTTTTTTTTTTTTAGTCAGCTGCTTAATTATTCCTGGAAATTAAAAAGTAGGCACTAAAATACATATTTATGGAAGTGTCCTACATGATTCCAAAAGTTCCACTCAGGAGCTGAAGTCATGCTTAGCAATAGATTGTCTTGTATAATTAAATGCTTTGTTTGTTGGATTATACACTGTTTGCCAAGGTGTATAACTGACCTTTGGCATGGCACAAATATGTCAGTATTTTGTACTCATTTGTATTTTGAATATTTTTTTGCTCCCAATCTTCTAATGGTCAAGTCTTTGGGGGTTTTGTGGTAGATTACAGGAGCTCTCTGGCCAGCTGGACAAATAATTTGTGATGTCTTAGTAAATGCCAGTTAATATTTGTGCTGTTGACACCTGTTCCATTAATGTCTAATCTCCAATTCTCTTGGAAAAGTGAAGTATCCATAAGTGTGGCTGAATTTGGTTCTTGCCATTGGATAAGGTTGATGTTCACATGTGAATGGCTGAAGGCCACAGAATAATGTGACTTAACAGACTCAAAGTATTGGAAATGTAAGGGGGAAAAAAAATAGAACATTTTAAGGCTTCTCATAGTAATTTCTTTGATCCAAACTATAGTAATATTTTAGTGAAATAAAACTGGAGATTAGGGATTGGGAGGGATTTCTTCATTTGCTTTATTTTGTCAAACTTTCTGTAGTGTCAAGATGAGACATGAAAACCATTGGAGATTCAGAGAGGGGGATTGATGGTACTGGGATATCTGCTGGACATTAACCAAAGGCCATATACATAAATTCCAAAATAGTAGCTTATTTTCAATAGCCAACAATTAATTATTTCACTTTTCACAAAACTAAATGTCAGCCTGCGTATATTGTTTAAAATGTGACATGAAGTGTCTGTTGAAAAGCCTGAGATGGCAGGGAGGGAAAAAGAATAAAAATTAAAGGGGGGAGTTGTAATGATTTTATTACTCTGAAAATGAGTTTGTATTTTGCCATTAATTTTCCTGACTTCAGCACTGAAGTGCTCTAACTGCGATAGCAAATAATTTTATTTTTTGTGCTTTCATTACAACTGAAATGTATAAAACAATTTCTAGTTTGATGTGGAATTTTTTGCCCGGGGAGAGCCTCACATCAGTTGTTTAATCTGTGGGGAGAGTTTACTTTTTTTACTGTACAGTGGTGTGTGTATTAAATCCTGCCCCAAAAGGACGTGCTGGGCTGTGCCTGCTGCCCTCCCCTGTGGTCCTGCCCAGGCATCTCCTGCAGCCACTGAGCTCCAGCGGTTTTGTGTCCCCTCCTGCTCTTGTTTTGTGTGTCTGAGCATTTCCCGGGACGTTGCGATGGATATGGAAAAGGAGAATGGAATCTGGGAGCTGCAGCTCCTTTTGGGTGTTTCAGTGCTCAGTGAGTGGGGCTGCAGCACAGCTGGTGCAGTGCAATGTTTGCCCAGCTCAGGAGGAGATGAATGGCTGGTTGAGCTGAGCTTTGTCCCTGCACTTCCAAGTTTCATAGAGCACCTAATGGTGCCTAAGCTGGCCATGACATCCAGGTGATGTCAGTCCTTGGAAGGGAATGTTTTCCAGACTTTATTTAGACTGCTTTCAGCCCAGAAGTAGAACGGTGCTGGGGGTGTGACATGCAGTTAATCCTTTTGTTCAGATTTTATGCAATACACCTTCATTTTTATCCAGTGAGCAGTACCTGGCTGGTGTTCTCGAGCAGGAGCTGCCCCTTGGATGCATCCTGGATGGATCTTGGTGGTTCCTGTGCCTTTGGGGTGCAGGTGTGTCACCTCCTGGACAGGCTGGGGTGCCCAGTGTGTGCCACACTGCACGAGCCCAGCCAATTTGTTTTAACCCCAACCCCCTGGGAAATTGGAGTGCTCTGCAGCCATGCCACAGCAGCTCTGCTGCAGTGCTGTATCCTGAGAGAATTCCATGTGGGAAAGGGGAAGAAGGACCAGAGGTGGGACATAAACCCACCTGTGTTTGGGGAGTAAAAATCATATTCACTATTGCACACTGCTTGATATAATCATGCTGCTGCCAAGAGGAATTTTATGAGGATGGTTTGACATTCCTGTCCTGAACTCATCCTTATGTAGGTCAGAAACCAATTTTCTCTCTAGCCCCAAATGAACCAATTTATTCACGTCGAGATCTAGACTTGAAATTTTATTTTACTTAGGATATTTTCCTCTTGTTCTAATTACTTCTAAAAAGAAAGAAAAGTAGGTGTAATTTGGAATTTAATTGCTGGAACATTCACTGGAAGAACAGGGAGATTTGAGCTCGTAGTTATGATGTACTACAAGAATAAATGTTAAAATAAACTTTCATTTTTAGCTGCCTGGTGCTAAATAATTTATCTGCTCCTGAAAGAGTTGGAAACAATAGGTTTAATGAAATGATCAACTGCACCTTGAGAAAATGAAGAGATTTTCTCAGATGCTTCTGAAATAAGGCTGAGGAGCACAATGTTTAGTGTGGAATGGGGGTCAGAGATAAGGCAGATCACAAGGATAATTTTTGTGTGCCTGGATTGATTAAGAAGGTATTGCTGAGCACTTCTGTCTGCTTTCTGCTTGTTTTCCTGCAGAATTTACCCTGTGATATGGACTAAGCACCAGAGAACAACCCCTCTTCCCATTTTATTTTCTTTCAGAATTTTCTGCTTTCAGCCATTGCTAGCTCTCATAAATGTATGAGGTGAGGAATTGACCTTTCCTGAGTAAACACTTGTTTACATCAATCAGATCATGTGCCTGTTTTCTTTTCCACATTAGTCTCTAAGTCACCATATTTCTGACAAACCAGCAGGGCTAGATTTTTTTTTTAAGAGCTTTTCGTTGTTTGTGCTGGTTCCAAATAATGAGTTAATCAGCACCATGTGATTGACAGTGGGAATACAGATTATTTCTGGTGATAGATGAAATACTGTGACACTCTACTCCCCCCCACCTCACAAAGGAAAACTGGATGGTAATTTGGAAAGGAGATCTGCAGTATTTAACTTCCTGTGAAAATCTAGGCTCCTCATGGTGATGTTTGTTCAGCCACTTGGAGCTCTTCTGGTTGGGTTCCAGGCCACTTGTGCAGTGATTTTAATAAGCTGAATTCTGTCCTCCTCCAAGGAAGGAGGTCTCTACATTCCTGGAGAATCTGATTCCTTTCAAGGTATTTTAATTTTTCTTAAAATGACTTTGGGAAAGCTGTGAGTTCCTGTGTGTTCTCAGAGGTTTTCAACTCGCGCTATTTTGAGCAATGCCATGTGATTATCTAAGAATGTATTAAAAAACCCCATCACCTTCTTTTATGTTCCTCCTTTTCTGCCAGATAATCACAAACACAAAGGGTGAGTTTTGAGCTCATTTTGGGCTGATACAATTCTTTTATTTAATCCTAAATCATAAAGCTTTCTGGAAAAAAAAATACAAATAGTCACTGTGAGTGTGTTCCAGAAAATGAAGACAATGTTAATCTTAGGTGGAAACCATTGGCAGAACCGTTGAGAATTAGGTTCCTTAAATGATCACTTCTAGAGGTGTTTGTGCAGACTTTGGGGCTCTGGAAGAGCTGGGAAGGCTGGAGGTCTCAGTCACACTGCTCACTGCCTGCGGGGAAGAATTAACTTGCATCTCTCGTACACTGAAAAAGAGGTTTGTGTTTCAAGAACTACTCAGCTGTGGAGTAGATAATGAACTGAGCTATTGTAAAATAAATAAGTAGAACCCAAACCCATTTAATTCTGATAAACCTGCAGTTGTGTTGTCAGGCAATGATTGCACTCTTACTGTAACTGCACAGAATCGTGGAGTGGTTTGGTTTGGAAAGGACCAGAAAAAATCACCTGGTTCCAACCCCCTGCCACAGGCAGGAACACCTTCCAGTAATACATGATAAAACAAAAAAAAAGGTCTTTGGTTTCAAGAGCTGCATTTGCCAGAAAGACACAAAGACTCTGTTTAGTGCTTCTGGATTAATTCTGAGGTTTTGCTTATTGTAATAACAATAAGGGACACCCCCTTTCATTCTGGTTCATACAAAAAAGAATATTTTTGTTGGCAACATTTCAGCATTTCAGATACCTGGAGCTGAGTTAGTTTGAGCAGTAAGAGCTGATAAGCAGCTCTGAAGGTGTGCCAGGAAAAGATCTCCAACACCTCTCCCCCCTCTTCCTTCTGCTGTTCCCGCACTATCTCTGTGCTAGATAAAGGCCTTCCCCCACAGATTGATTATCTTTGTCCCTGGAGAGAAGCAGCCAAATCCATTAATTATTCCCATTTCCTTTGCCAGGGAAAGCAAGTGCAGTAATCAGAAAAGCCATCTATTTTTAAATTTATTTTTAATAAATTCATCTATCTTATTATTTTAAGAGGTTATTTATTTAATGTTCTGTTTATTTCTGACTGACCTCTGCACTGTTTAGCTGCTTTAAAAACATTCATCTAAATATGCAAGGCACTACTAAATGGATTTAATTCTTCCTTACCCTGCACTTGTGCTCTCAGACCTGTGTGTGACATTAATGAACATTGCTGGGATCATGCTGCCACACTGGTAGGGATTTACAGAGACAATTATTAGGTGATCAGGCAATCTTTTTACTTTTTTTTCCTGTTTATTTCTGAAATGGGAATTATTCATCAAGATCAAGCATTGCATAGAGAGGAATATGGTTGTTTGCTTTGTTTTATTGTTTTAAATATGGAAGAAATGAACAAAGATGCATTTTTCTTTAAGGATTTTAGATGTCTTGTGGTGTTTTCCTTAGAAAAACCTGTTCCTTTACTCCTGCATTTTGACACCTTGAGCCTTCCTGATATGCCTGAGCCCTTGGTGGATGCAAGTAAAGAATGCAGAACACGATAACTTGCCATAGCTAAATCTGAGATGTGAAGCAAGATTTGTGTTTATTTCTGTCGAGAGGGAGAAATGTGGCTGTGGTTGTTGTAATATGGTAATGCTGCCCTTTCACTGACCGTTGTATCAAACTTCTTTTCATGATCAAAATCAAAGCAAGCTTTGCAGTGACAGAATCTGCTGCTTTAGCTGAGAACCTTTAGCCTGCTGCCAACACTGCAGTTGAGGTGGAGGAGGTTGCAGAGCTGTGCAGTTGATATATCTATCCAGAGCTATTTTTTCAGTAGGAAAAAATAACTTTTTCTGATATATTTTTTCCCCCCCTTTAACAGATATGCTTGATTTATTCTGTCATAATTAAACTTATCTTTGGGTGGACCATGTTAAGCCCAAAGATTGTACTCTGAGGCTTGACAGATGGCTGTGTGCAAGCAGTGCCTGTGCACTGCAAGAAGTCAGGGGGAGAAGGATTTGTATTTCTTGTATTTCTTCCTGTTTTATTTACTTAATTTAATGATGCTTTTAGTGCTTGGTTTAAAACAAGACAAGAATTGGGTTTGTTCAGCCTGGAGAAGGGAAGTTTTGGGATGACTGAATTGAGACCTTCCAGTGCATGAAGGAGCTAATGAGAAAGACAGAGAGGGGCTTTTTCCAAGAGCCTGGAGTGACAGGACAAGGGGAATGGCTTCACACTGGCAGGGAATAGGTATAGATTGGATATTAGGAAGAAATCCTTCCCAGTGAGGGTGGGCAGGCCCTGGCACAGGGTGCTCAGAGCAGCTGTGGCTGCCCCTGGATCCCTGGCAGTGCCCAAGGCCAGGCTGGATGGGGCTTGGAACACCCTGTGACAATTCAAGGTATCCCTGCCCATGGCAGGAGGTGGAATGAGATGATTTTTAAGGTCTCTTCCAACCCAAACCATTCCATGATTCTATGATAAAATCAGTTTGGCCAACAAAAACTGCCCAAGTGGATTCTCTGTTTCTTGCCCAATTTTCAGAGTTGCTTGACTCTCCCTCGTGAGACACCACCCATTTCTGTCCCTTCTCCTGTAGCAGATACTTCAAAGAGCCAGCAGCTGGTAACCCTCCATAAAATCCAGTGAAAGGAGAATATTAAACCCTAAATGGCAACATGGAGCTCCCAGAAACAAGGTCAGTGACCAGTGTGGCACTGCCACTTTCCATCTCACCTGGGAGTGCTCTGACCCGGCCCCAGGGCTGCTGACAAAGCTGCCCAGAAGATCTGGCTTCAGCAAAAGTACCTGTAGGACATTACCTTGGCCCTGGATGGTGTCCTGCAGCTGCCAAGGTGTGCTGGTGCTTTATCTCCCAACCACAGATTGCATACTTATAAAAATTTGCATTAATTCTGCATCCCTTTTAAAGAAGGTGGCTTTCACACCTTGCCATGCAAACCACAGCCAGAAGTTACTCCAGGCTGCACTTATTCCCACTGCAGAGAGAAGTGTGCTGGAATTAGGATTAATTCAACCTCGCAATGTCCATGTTTGAGGTGGCATTGGGTAGGGTTAGATCTCCCTGCTGGTCTGGGAACTCTTTGTGGAAGTGATGCCAAGAGAGGAGTGTGTGTAATGCCCGTGTTGTGTCTGTGACCCCCAGCAGAGGCTGGTTGGCAGTGTCACACAGAGGTGTCACACAGCAGTGTCACACACAGGTGTCACACAGAG
Source organism: Dicaeum eximium (assembly GCA_013396995.1). Lineage (NCBI taxonomy): Eukaryota > Metazoa > Chordata > Aves > Passeriformes > Dicaeidae > Dicaeum > Dicaeum eximium. The sequence goes on along the minus strand of VWZP01005995.1, from coordinate 266,616 downwards.
GTGTCACACAGAGGTGGCACACAGCCTGCTGCTGGGTGGGTTTAGGTGTTTCCTCAAGGTTGATGTGACTGAACATTGCTTTCCTTGCTGTCCTGCCTCCCTTGAGGGATATCCTGATGCTGTGTCCCCTTGTGGCAGTGAGGGGACACACTGAGCTGCCTCCTGTGCTCCCCCTGCCCACACAGCCATTCATTTTAATTAACACGCAGCCACTCGCTGCCTGCTCCATGATTTGTATAAATGACTGACTTTAATTTGACCTCCTGGAGTGTGAAGGGATTTCAGCCTGCAGTTAAACGTTATAAGTTGCTGTCTTTCCTGGGAGTGGGTTCTGATGGAGCATTGGAGAAACACCTGTCTGAGCTCGGGCAGGGAGCTGGGCGTGACAGGGCTCAGCTTCTTCTCCATTAAAGTGTAAAATGAAAATAATGGCAGATTTATTGTGGTCATGAGGAGCTATCTGGCATGAAGGCAGCCATTTATTACACCCATTTTAATTCTAAGCCTGAACTTTTGATGGGATTTTAGCAAAATAGTCTCCTACTTAGATCCTCGGGATGTGCTCTTTGGAGACCTGGAGTGCCTCATTTTTTAATGCTTTCTCAGCTCCCGCTCCCATTGTGCCACCCCCACGGAGATGTTTTACTGACTGATCCCATGGAAAGTGTCCTTAAGGGTGGGAGAGAAGGGCTGAAGTGCAAAGCCAGCTCTGCAAAGGCCAGAGGAGGAACTGCAGTGTAACTGGGACATTGCAGACGCTGCAATTAAAGACCCAAATTATATTTGAAAAACATTTTCAGATTTGAAATATTTCACCAATATTCTCCATGTACATCCACCCCAGGGAACACTACAACTAAACACTGCCCACAGTACCACAGGCTCTGTGGAAAACCACAGGTTCCCTTCCAGTTCCCCAGAATTCCAATCCCATAGGGAATCAGGGAAGAGCATTCCATGATGTTCAGGCATTCCTTTAGGCATTCCCCTCCTGCCCCTTGCTCTGAGTTAGGATAACCAGGAGAGCTTGGTTTGTGAAGGATACAGAGGTAACTCAGTGAGCCAGGTGAGATGGACATTTCGTAGCCAAGGGGAGAGGTCACAAGGAGTTCCAGCTCCAGGGAAGCCTCTGAATTACACATGGACATGCTCAGGAGCACATGGAAGTGTAGAAGAGATTGATCACTGGTGATTGCTAAAAGGAGAAGGACACTAAGATTTAAACCATAATTCCCTTTCTCTAGTAAAATACTGAATAGCTCATAAAGCTTGGAAAATGAGAGCTAAAGGTGCATCCCTCTGTGGACAGCCAGGATCTTGTATTAATAATGATTCTGTTTGTGTGTTGAGGTGCTCCTGCCTTTGTCAGAAGGAAGGCTGAAATTCCAAGCTGATTTCCATATTAAAGGAAGAGATAGAGGGCATGGAAGCCAAGCAGAGCTCTTGGGAGCTTACTGAAGGCAAGGAATTGAAAAGTTGATTCCAGAACGAGTAAGAAGTTGTGACCTCAGTCACTTAGAAACCAACCTGGCAGAAAAACACCAGGAGGAATCCTTTTTTCCTCACAGACAAGGTACTTAAAAGCCCAAACCTCCAAACCAGATGTATTTTCTTTTCTTACTGGCCATAAAGGTTGTGATAATTTTTAAAATTTATTTTCTTTAAAAAAAATTTCATTTCCTTTTCAAATTTGATGAGTGAGGGGGCAAAAGTGAAATTTTTGATAGATAGTGGTTCTTGTTGCTCTGGGGACTGTACAGACACGGGAACATGTTCCATGTTGGGCATTAAATCCAGCCCTGTGCCATCACTCCTGATTTCTCAGTGGCCAAAAGCAAAGTGAGTTCACCAACAGGAAGGCACTTATGGCTTTTAATTGTCTTAATTGTCATGGAATGCTCTTCCCTGATTCCCTATGGGATTGGAATTCTGGGGAACTGGAAGGGAACCTGTGGTTTTCCACAGAGCCTGTGGTACTGTGGGCAGTGTTTAGTTGTAGTGTTCCCTGGGGTGGATGTACATGGAGAATATTGGTGAAATATTTCAAATCTGAAAATGTTTTTCAAATATAATTTGAGTCTTTAATTTTAAAGTAGTCAGAAATAGATACAGTATCTTCTTCCAAATCCCTCTGATACTCTTTGTTCTACTCAGTTCTACTCAGGTAGAACTTTTTGTCTTTTAGGGATATTCAGCGCTCTGAGCTGCTTTGTTTTGACTTTTTTTTTGTTTTAAATCACTGCTCTCTTGGAGTGCTCAGATTCAATGAGACTTAAATAACGTTTAGAACAGTACAGAGGAATGTGACTTTTGTGAATATTTGGATTTTCCTCTGGGTTTGTGCCTTGCATCTGAAATCTGATTGGCCACCTCCAGTCTGCAGAATTTGCCTTGCTGAGAATTCTTCAGTTTATTTTCCTTGACTGCTTAAGAAATAGTTGCATAAATAATTTTTTTATTAATTAATAGCATCTAAACCAAATAGAAGAAAAACTTGCTCCATCAGATAAACTCAATTTCACCAATCTTCTCTTAAGGGATTGTAAAATAGTATTTTTTTTAAATGATTTTTTTTCTGTCTGGTTTTGCCCCACATTCTTACATTGGGAGATATTTTAAAGACCTGGCATATTTCCCAGGTATTTTATTTAAAACTCAGTAAAGGAGATTTAAATTCCCTTCCACAGAATGTTTTAATTCCGTGTTACAATTCAGATGAGTTGTTTTGGGTATGGAGGATGCTGCAACCTCCTCCTCATCAATATGAAAGGAAGTTTTCCTCCTTTTACAGATGAAAATGCATTTTGTGTGCTGGCTTTACTTAGGTATGAAGTGTTAATTGGAGGCTCTGATTTGATGTACATATTTCTGATAGGCATTTAGGTACCATGGTGTCATGAATACTAAGTAGGAAGCAGGGGATGATGTGAAGGCTCTTGATGCTGTTTTCTGTCACATTTTTTCCCCATTGTCTTTTGGAAATTATTTTTCATTCCACATCAGTGGGCATCAGTGACTTGCCATTACTCCATAATTCTTGGAAGGAGCCTGGTGTTTCTGGAATGCTGGGGGAATATTCCCTTGGATTTGACAGAATGAGCAGTGACAGGGTTACAGGTGCTGCTGGTGATTTTCCTTCTGTGAACAACAGGGAATGATGCCTCTGACTGGAGAGGTGCTGACAAGCACATAATTGTATCTTTGCTTGTGTTTCCAATTACACTGAAGGAAAAAAGAGCCTTTTCACCCAGACTGTGCTTTAGGGATCCATTTCTTTAATGTGTGTTAGTTCAATAATTCTGTAAAATTCAGCTTGTGACGTGAAAGTTTCCCACTGTTTTAGTGGGATCGAAATGGGGATGGTGCTGAAGAGAACATGTCTGGAATTCTGTGTGGTTCATTAAAATCAGCTATTCTGGGAGGTGTTTTTCCTGGGCTTCTGAAAAATCTCCTATCATTTAATGAACTTGAATGCTTGGCACTGTATTTTGCTAAGATTTCCATAGTAATGTCTTACCTTGTGTGCATTAACAAATTCTCTTAAGAAATTGTGGGAAAAGTGCCTGTGATCTTCCTTACCCTTCCCAAAAGTGTGTTTAGTACTTAATCCATGTGGGATTTTAGAACCTCAACTCAAGCAGTGGTATCACTGTCTGGGAATGTTAGAGCTGGTCTTACCCCCACAGCCAGGAGATAACAGGAGACTTCTGTACTTTGAGTTCTGCTTGGCTCAATTCTTTTCAAGTCCTGAATTCATGTAAAGGCACCATGTGCTCCTTCCCCCTCTTGCTTTTGCCATTTCCCATGACAAGCTCAAGTTGCTTCATGCTGGGACAAACAGACTGTGGGCTTTGAAAATGTTTGGAATTAGGTGGTGTTGAACTGAACTATTTCAGGGTAAAAGGCCAGAAATATTTTATCCAGAAAATCATGAATGTAGAATTTTTTTGCCAGCCTTCTGGCAAGGGCTAGGGTTACAGGATTTAAATGGTGGCAACCATTTCTGCCTACATTAATTTAAATAGTGATTTTCCTTCCTTCATTATCAATGAAATTAGAGGGCCTTTGCCACATTTGCTTCAGATAATCTTCTGTTTCACAGCCTGTCATTTCAAATTGTCAAATATTTACTTGCCTCTTGTTTGACTGCAGTGCCAGGCTCTGTGTGTAATTTGTGTTTGTGTAGGTTTGCACCTGATGCTTTGGTGCTGTCAGGATGTGTGTAACGTGATCCCTGGCTTCCCCTGCTCCTGCCTCACCCTTTAACTGCTCATCATCTGCTGTCACTCACTTGGCTTCGCTGGCAGCTGCAGGAGCATTGGGAATTCATCCCAAATCCTGTGGGCTGTCTGTCCTCTCTGTATGCTCTACCTGAAGGAAAGGTAATCCAGCCTGGGCTTGGCCAGTTCAGGAGAAAAAAAAACCACATTTACTTTGTAGAAAAGAACATTTTTCAGCTTTTTCTTCATCAGGTTTTAGGATTCTTTTTGCTAACAATATCCAATTTTATCTTTGAGTTTTGTCACTATATGGGGAAGTGAAACATGCTCTGTGAAGTCAGTTTGCATTGACCACCAGAGTGAGTTTAAACATCTCAGCTATTAAATGAACAACTTGGACTGCCTAGCTTGGATTCTCCTGGACATCTCTGGCTGGAATTTTGGGAGCAGGGTTCGGTTTTCAAGTGCTTATAGATGGCAAAATTAGATTTTGAGTGTTCCCCCCTTTTTTTTTTTTTTCAGTCTGTAGCTTCAAATCTCTTCCTGATGCTCAGCTATTAAATAACTGAGTGTGTAAATATTGGCATGCCTGTCCTTGGGCACCAAATCCTTTGTTCAGGCACTAAAAGGGTTTTTAAGTGTTTCTCACATTTTCTGTATCAGATTTCACTGGTCTCCTTATTTGCATAAAATGGGGAAAGCTGTGGCTTGCAATGACTGTGTATTTGTATTTGAACAGCAATAGAACACCAGTGGAGGTGTTAAAGGACCTGACCTGAGTCCTAAAGACACACAATGATTCACAGTTTGGCACAGCACTGGCTTTCTGTGGAGACAGTTCTATACCTGCAAGTTTATTACTTTTTGTTGTCCATTTTAAATCACTTGCAATCATCATCAGAAGGTTTATTAATTATTTTTGGGGGAGCTGAGGGTACCCTCTGGCCTCATTTTCTGTGTTTCAATACAACTTGAATTGAAACAATTGCTTGTTTCAATACAACTCTGAAATGTTAGAAGTGTTTTGAGCCCGTCAGGGTGAAGCTCCAGTGAAGTTCCAGGTGCCAGGGGGTGTTTGCAGGTCCTGAGCCCACCTGGCAGGGCTGTGTACAAACTGCTCACAGGGATCAGGCCAGGATCTCTCCCTGCATCCCTCCCCACCTCTCTCCTGTCTCTTTTTTTTTGTGCTCTAGCTCAGATTTGGTAATAGCAGTGTTTTCAGTGTTTTTTCTATCCACTGCAAGACATTAAAAGGATCAGTAGAATCACAGTCCTCCAGATCTTCACCAAAGACGACCGTGAGGCTTCGCTGTCACGCTGTGTCTTCTCAATGATTTTCTTCATTGATTTTGTTCTTCATTGATTTTGTCCCGTGCTTCCTTGTGTTGAGCACTTCTCTCATGTTCTCCCTCATTTCCAGTGGGTTTCTGTTCAAAGGGAATGTCCATTTGTTGAGGCTCCCATTGAAACCATAAGATCCATTTTCTGTTGGCTCTGTGTTTTCCTTTTGCAATTTATCTCAGGATTCAGGAATCTTGTCCTGTAAGTTATAAACTCCCCACCAAAGTGATAACCACACAGACAGAACCTTGCAGACAGCCTGAGACTGTTGTGGCTGCTCAACCCTCAAGGCCAGGAGGAAGAAATTCTGTCCCCACCAAGGTCACTGAGTAATTCCATCCCTCGTGGCAGGGGTGGAAGGATGGCACAGTCCGGATTTGTATTTCCAGCCCTTGCAGCTGCATTCACCCTGAGGTTCCAACCCAGTGATGTTCAAAAGGAAACAGCTTTATCCTGCTGGGAAGCTGTAGGGGAAGATATCAAGTATTACAGTTTGTAGTCAATCATGTATTAGATGGTTTTTATCCTGAAAATCTGTTTGGAGGCATTTCTCTTTTCTCCTCTTGTCTCTGACAGTCTGGAAAAAAGAGTCCTAAAGTATTTTATGTGCTTCTGGGGATTTCAGCTGCACGAAATGGAGTGGAGCAAAGCTGTGAGAGCCACAATTTCATTGTGCCTGCCTGCCCCACGTCCTTAGGCTCTCTAAGCTGATCCCTCTCCCTGGGTTTGCCTGGGGTGACGATGGCTTGGGTTTCTGTATCTGCCTTTGTAGTGTCACAGTGTGGAGCTGTGGCTTTTCCCACTGGATTTTCACTTCTGATCCCAGATAAAATCCATTGCTAGCACAGGACCCCCTTTGTCCCCTGTGCAGAGGGACCAGGGGCACGGGGAGCTCCTGAGCTCAGCACCAGCTGCCACAACACCTGATACTTTGCATTTGTAGAAATCTCTTCATGGGGTAGAAACCGAGAACTCCTGAGTGGTTCTACAGCAGCATCCTCACCAATATTTGGCATTTTAAAACTCCATATTCCAGAATATGAAGCTTAAGCAAATGGATTTTTCTCTGTGAGACTCCTGCCAGTTATTGGTTAAAACCAGCTCCCATATCCACCCAGAAGGGACCAGACAAGGCACATAGAACATGAATTAATCAATGGATTATTTCTTTATGTACTCTAGATAAATACTCTCTTTTAAAACCATTTTACATTGGGAGGAATTTAATGTAATTCAAATTATATATATTATAATCTAACTTGATAATAAGTAATGACTTTCTTTCTCCGTAGAAATCCAGCTGCACAGACTAAAATACTCTAAGAGATTTATAATGTTTTTGAAAAGAGATTTTCTTGTCTGACTAAGTGCTAAGCGTTTGTCTGATTCCAAATTTGAAGTTGTCCTCTTAAAAAGTCTGCTGAGGTTGGACATCACTTTTTGCTGTGCAGGGAATGCATTATTAGTGCACAGAAGTCAGAAGGAATTCTGGAACGAATGAAGAAAATGCTGGCAAGGTTGGGTTTTAAAAATTGTTATTATTTTTTTTTAATTGCACATTTTAAAAGACCCTGTTTTTGTAGTGATGTATTATATTCAGTGCAGGTAAACTGAAGATAGTTACTGTAGCTCAGTTTCCTTCCTAAGCAAAGAAGCTAGCAAAAACCAGCTGAGTGGATATTAAAACCATCTAAAGACAGGTACCAAACTTGACAGAAAGAATAAAGGCTATTTATTTCAATAAATTTTCCAAAACTAGTATTTTAAACAGCATGGAAGAGGCACTTGGACATTGGAACTGGGCTCCAATCCTTTGGAACCAAATTAATGTCGTGGTGGAGGAGAGGAGCTGAGAGAGGAGCTTTGTGTGAATTGAGGAGATGACACTGCACTGCCAGTGACAGAGCAGTTTGCCATAGATTAACTGATACTTTAAAAATAATGGTCTGAATTGTCTGGGTTTTTTTTGTGAAAACAGGTGAATTCCCAGCTCCATGCCCAGCAACAGTTCTGCTGGTTCTGGTTTTGCTGAGAACAAGACTGCAGCCTTCCTCATACTGGGAGGGATCTGAGAGACTTCAGATAAAGTTGTCAGGATTTAAAAATGTTCTGTAGCATTTAGGAAATGATCTGTAACTGAAGTACAAGTGATGGAGGGCTCCAGGCTGTAAATTCAGAAGTCAGATGCGTGTGTGCAAAAGGCAGGCAGGAAACAGACATCTCTGATTTTTGTCGCTGATAAGAAATGGTCTGAAGTGCCAAACATTGCTTAAATAGCTCCATCCCACTGCTGGGAAAGTTTAGAGCATGGATCTGGAGCTTCCTGAGAGCTCCACTTATAGATGCTTTTGTAGATGAATTAACTGTGTTGCAATGGTGCTCTTGCACCAGTTTGTCTGAGCAAAGAATAAGTTCTGTGGTATTAAAAGGTCTGTAAGTACCTTCTGCATTATTTTAAGGTTTTTGTCTGTGTTTTTGTGGTTTTGTTTTGTGTTTTTCTTTTTTTTCAACACAGCAGTGATATGAGCAGGTGGAAACAGACTATGAATTGTTCTGACCCATCACTCTAAATAATTACAAACCTTCCTGAGCTTTGACAGTATTAACTTTATTAATTTCAATACATAGGTCCTTGAATTTTCGGCTTGTAAGAATTTCAGGGAAAATAAATTCTCTGTTGCTACTGGCCATGAATAGCTTGTGTTAATCATGAAATTTCTGTCTTGGCTTTATAAATTCAAGATACTTTTAGAAATATCTGAATAAGTGTGTTTTTTTTCACACAAGTTACTGGGGACCATTTGCCTTAGGACCTGATGGGAGAGTACTGTAAGATCCTCAAGAAAATAAATCAGATATTTCTAGAAATCTGATATTTCTAGAAATCTGATATTTCTAGAAACTCTGTGTGTATCAGCTTGTCAAAAGGAGAAACTGAAATCTCATTCAGTCGATGTAGTGTAAATAGCTGTAGACAATGTTTGCCAAAAGGCAAAATTAACATATTAGAGGCACTTAACTGACAGTGTGTTGTTCTGAGTTATAGTGATTTGCTTCAAAATTAGGTTCAACAGTTTTGGTTCCCTACAAGCTGTTAATTAACTTGAGAAAACTGTGCTCCAATTAAAGAAGCTGGAGATGGTAATTGGGATTTTTTCCATGGGCACTGTCTGGTCAAACCAGAGTGATTGCTATCTTTAGGCCCACGAGAATGAGGTGTCTCTTTCTTCCAGTGAGTGTAAGAAAAGAGCAGATGATCTGAACAAAGCTGAAGCATGGAATATCTTTTTTCTTAACCAATCCAGAAAAGATTATCTAGAATCAGATGCTTTATGCAATTTCAAAATAGTACTGCATGCCTGAAGGTAAGAACCTGCTAGAAAATATTTAGGTGATTTAGATGAATTCCACTTGGTCAGGTGCAGTGAGAATACATTTTATGCTATTTAAGGAATTCTTTAAATAATGTATGATTTACTGCCATTTGACACAGAGAATTTGTTAGGAGGAAGAATTCCCAGAGAGCTGGATGGTGTGGGTGGGTGGGAAGCAATATTACTTTGTAGGAGGGTAAAGAGGACCTAACTGGGTATTTGGAAAGATTCAGGATAGATTTTTAAAAAGTGAGTTTCGCTTTTTCATAGAGGACAGGTCTCATGAAAGAGTGGTCAGGTTTTACTGAGAACCCACCTCCTGTATGGCTCTAAAAGGGATGCCAAAAGAGGGGAAACACTCAAATGTGGCTTCAGGAGGGCATTTGACATGGTCTGTTAGGACATTTTCAGAAGAAAAACCTGATTTAGGCAAAATGACTGCAAAACAATTAAGTGTTTTCAGGGAAAAAGCCAGTTTGGAAGAATATTCAGAGTTCTCAGTTATTCATTCCCTCGTTGGAATGGGTCACTCAAGAATATCTTCAGGGCCTGATTCTTATGTGTAATTTTTTTATTAACAGATTGGCACTAGAATAGAAAAGCACATGCAAAGTTTAGTGCTTTCAGGATAAATGCATTTCAGAAGCATTTTGCAGGGCAGTACTGGAATTAAAACTGATATTTACAAAAAGGTGTGGAATTAATCCAAACAATTGAATAACAAATAAAAAGGGAAATGTATTATTTACTATTGCAAGTAAAAACCTAAAATAAGAGGTAATTTAGTAGGTGGGAAAGAATTGGGGTTAGAGTAGGTTGTAGGATTATAGCAGACTTTGAACATGACAGGATTGTGTTTTACAGATTTTTTAATCTGGGATGTTTGGGGTTACCTTTTTTATATGCACTGAGCTCACCCTCAGAGCTCATGGACACCCACTTAGCTTCTAGTTTGAGCACTTTAAAAAATGTCAAAGAGAAGTTAAAGCAAAGGAGAAATTGTGGTGAGTAGAGTGGATAAGGGAAAAATAAAATACTTTGAGAAAGTGCTCTGTGAGGAAGGAAACCCTGAGAGAATTGGAAAACCATCAGCTGGGAACATGATTCTTTAAAAAAAGGATTCTGAAAAGAGGATGGTGATCATAATGGGAACCCCTCAGGCACGCCCTGGGTTTTACCCAGATCTAGAACGTTCTTTGCAGATTTGAGAAGTGCTGTGGCACCCAACAGTCATATTATTTCGCTTTCAAAACTCAAAATGAGCCAACATGATGAGACAGCAAATCCACATGAAGTTTCTCAGAGTCTGTGCACACTGCTGAGGCTGTGCTGCTGCATGGAAAGGTCAGAGGATTCGGTGCTGGTATTGCCTTAGATTTAAGTGGATTGTCCCCAGATATTGGAACAGCCAAAGGTGGCTGTGACGCTTTCCTCAGATCTCCAGAGCTTGGGAGTTAAGCACTAAATAACACCCAGACCCCTTCTGTCACCTGAGAGCTCAACAACTTCACATGACTTCTAACCCATCTGCCTCACCTGCATATTTTGAAGCTGAATTGTTTGAAGCTGTCAGGAGATGACGAATTTATGATCTCTGTTGGGGGAAGGGGAGGAATATAATTATGTACCACTTAACAGAAAGAAGCAGCATTACACAGCATCAAAGCCAACTGCAATGCCTTTTGGTGATGAAAATTAGTCTGAGTAATAAAAAAAAGGTTATGTACTTTAAAAAAGGAGCAAGCTGAGGAATTATTTTTAATGTGAGTCTTTTCAAATGAGGTCTGTTAACAGCTTATAACAAATTCACAATCTTGGTTGGACTCACCATGTTCCATTTGCTGCTCTCCCTCACGCAAAGCAGCCAAGCCAGGTTTTTCTGCAGCAGATTTCAGAAAGCCACACGGCTCTCGTGATCTGAGCATTTTTTTATTTAAATAATTCAGGAATGTTTAATCTAAATAAATATGCCATTCTTTCCATTAGCCTACACTCATATATTTGTATGATCTCTGTTTAAGCAGCTGCTTAAATGGCTGCTCGCTGATATATACTAATAATGTCAAACAAAAATTAATTAGACAGCTTAACGACTCAAAGTAAAGTATTTATTTCGAGTTTACCCTTATGTTTACTACTTTCACATTTAAAATCTCTCATGTGCCTGACTTGGCCTTTTGCCTTTGCATGTTGTGCTTTAGGACAAAGTGAAAAATCTGTTTTCAGAGGTCTTGTTAAATTAAGCATAACCCTGCATCTAAAGCAAAGGGACTTGTGGAGAAAGAGAGGCACAGGAAGAAGGAGAGAGCAAACGAGTCCCCAATATTTGGAGTTCTTCTTGGGGATTTCAGTTTGGAGCAGCGACAAAGGCGATTATCGGCAAAGTGTTGGCAAATAGAAAATTCTTATTTCGTGCTCAGCAAATTGTTTTAGAGACAAACTGAGAAATGTGAAGAGAACACAGCAGCTCTGTGGAAATGTACCCTTGGTGTGAAGAGGGTGGACAGGTGGGACAGGTTGATTGCCATTCTCTCCATATCTTTGCATTCCTGAGAAGGAGCAGCACCGTGAGAGCTGCCTGGTGCCTTTTGCTCCTGAGGCTTTTGTAAAAGCTGAAATAGTTCCCAGCAGATTCTTGTACAAATCCTGCAGACAATGGTTCCTCGAGTGCTTTGCTTGATCTTCACCCATGGAGAATACTAAACAGTGAGGAGAGCAATGCTTGAAACTCAATTTCAAGTGAGTTGAAAGTGGAGGACTCAATTTCAGCTCTATTTATGTTTTTTACATGGTTCAATGCTAAGAATTGAGAGTTCAATCTACATTAAATAAAAAGTGCTTCTTTCCCTTTGCAGTATTTAAAAACATATATGAAAAATGCATTTCTGTGAGTGGATTGCCTTTGTCCTTTGGAACTCTCTGAGGCAGCAATCTTGAACTGTTTTATATTTATAGGTTTTTTTTTCCCATTTGGAATTTTTCAGTGCTTTCCAAAGGAGTGCTTTCCCTCCAATTTTCTGAGGAAGCTCAGGAAATATTCACCATTTAGTGTCTGGCAAGGGTGGAGGGTAACAGTTTGGAACAAAAAAAACCAAACCCAACCAATGAACCAAATGAAGAAAAATTAAAAATAAAATCAGTGTTCTGGGTTGGCTGTGGACACAAATAGGAATTGCCAGCAATTGCAGAGCTATTTAAATGTACATAATGTCAACATGTATCAGAAAGGAATAAATCCCTCTCATATATTTGATGTACACTGGTCCTGTGAGGCAGAAATATTTTCATGTGTCCATGTATTCTGGGAGCAGGCATTTTCCCCAGTAATAATAAAGGTGTGTGTGGGATCTTTCAGGGTAAATGACATTTTGGGGTAGGTTCACCATTTAAGTTACCACCTGTTCCTGTTAGTGTCACATTCCTCCTAAAGACCTTGTCAGAAACAGATTGCCAAGAGTGCTGGTGGAAGAGGGAAATAAAAATAATTGATAAACAGAGATAGATCACTCAGTAAGCAAATTTATAGCTGTTTTTAAGTGTTTATCTGTAATTTTATATAATTATATAATATCCATTGCTCTCTACCATCCACATTCTCTGAGGGAAGAGGGAAGCTTTTCCAAGGTGCTTCTGAAATAAGGCAGACTTAGGCAGTGTCTCCTTGCTTTACACAACCTCTCCTTTCTCTGGGAGAAAAGATCAGGGATCTGCTGCTCAGCTAAAGGGGATTGGAATTTTGTGATTCCTTTGGTTTTCACCTCGCTGGGATGTCACTGTAAGAACCACATAAATGATCTGTTCTGTCAAAATCTTTCTGATGTGTGTGTGTGCCGTATTAACTCTTAGTTAATGATGTTACTATTTCTTAACTATAATTATTATTGAAAAAAATTTAGTATTGAAAAAAAAAAAACAAGGCTGGATGTGTGTGGTCAGCATTATTCAAAATGGATGTTCTCAAGCATTTGCTGGCCCATAACATTTCTCATCTGAACTTGTCCTAATTGGTCTACAAATCTCATAACCTTAAGAACTCCCTGTTTTAGTTAAAACTAATAATAGTGTAAACAGATATTCAGGGTAGTTCTTTTCAAAATGTTCTCATCTTTTTGGAGATATTGAAAGTTTCACTGTTCCTCCTTGTAGTTCTCTGAAAGCAATTGCAATGATTGTCTTAATGTTTAGAGTTTTCTCTCATTCAGGCCAGGACTAACTGTGGTGTGACTTTCCTAACTAGAATAGAAAACTAAAAAAAAAGATTTTTTTGGGGAATGGTTTAATAAAACATGCAGGTGAATGGCTTTTGCAGTTTCATTTTTCAACCCGCCCTTTCTGAGTCAAAGCTTTTACTTTCTCTCCTGAAGCTTTGGTTATCATTATTTGTGGGTATTTGAGAACATATGGTCTAAATATTTTGTATGTGTATATACACATAGATTATTTTTCCTTTATTCACAGCAAATTATTTATGGCTGTTCTTAAACTCTCTTTGTTTGGAGAGGCTCCTCTTTTCCCAAGTTCCCAAAGTCTCTTTTGCAAAAAAGTCAATATTGGCCTCAAAAACTTCCTGATTCTTCCTCTGTTCCAGTGTCTGAGACGTATAAACATCAGACACCAAAACCCATCAAAATTTAAAAATGCCTTTTTATCTGCAGATAAAATTTTGCCTACAAGTAAACTGTAAAGTTGAAAGAAAATTTCCCAACAGGGCTATTATAATAATTGTTTTTTGGAGATTTTGCAATATATTTGTTGGTTATGTTAAGTAAAAATTCATCTCAACTTTCAGGTTATACACGCTGTGTTTAAGCCAGACTCGGTGTCACGCTATATTCAAAACAAAGGTTTTGCAGTTGTCTGAATAAAAAAAAAAAACAACCCAATAAACAGCTTAGGCTGCAATATAGCTGATATTTCCTCAAGACTTACCCCATCTTTTTATTGATTCCTTGTAATTTCCTACTTGGGCTTTTTTTTTTTTCCTTACTAGAACATAAAGGACACAAATTTACTAGTCTTACTTCTTGGATTTGGGGTGAAAATGTACTTTTAATTCCAACTGTGCTTGGAGGGTCCTGTTGGCTGAGATCTGCAAGTTTTAATGGGCATTACTGGCAGGAATGAGGCCGTTCTGCACTTGTGGGTCACTAAGGAGGGTTTGTGTCTGAGACACTTGGAGACAGGATGTGATCATGGTAGTGGATTTGGGGAATTGAACTCTGCTGGATTTGTAGAGTTCAGTTAGAAATTGATATTTAATTGGTAATTTTCTTCTGGTTGATATGTTGTATGAGCCACAGAGGCAGCAGAAAGTGTTGTTTTTCTGCATTACCTGTTCTCCCCACGCTCCCAGGTACATTTTGCACATTAACCTCATTCCTCAGCTCACTGCAGGGAGATGGAAACACAACCCAAATAATTCTGTAAATCTACAGGGCACTTCTGTGAAGTCAGAAAAACCTGGTCTGACTGGGAACATTCAGAAGTCATTAATAACATTTTTTCTCTTCCAGTGAATGTGTGAAAGAGAATGGGAAGGGGAAAGGATCTTTAGAAAGGGAAAGGGTTTGTGGATAAAATGTGAACCTGCATCAGCTTTGCTTAACAGGCTGAGGGATTGAATCAAGCCTGGAAGCTTGAGTGTTCTCCCATACTTTCTTTTACTTTCTCTGGTTTCTTTGGCTTGTGAGTTGAGATCAAGAATCCAAGGAAAAAACACCACAGACTGACCAAAGGGACACATGCAGAGATTTGTGCCAACCTTGCTGTGAAAGCTGTGATATGAGTATTGTACCTAGGGATGAGGCCCAGCTTAATTATTTTACTATTTGCAGAATTTGCAACCAAAACAAATGCACTCCTCTATCTTGGATAATGATAGGAAAGCAGCTCCACCTCTGCTCTGCACATTAAATACTGGCCTTTCATAAGGCACTAATAGTGGTGTTCTTTCCTGAGCACAGGTTAGCAGGTCTGGGGTAGAATCGTTGGATCAGGGGCTGCTTATGGAATTCCTGTGATGGAATATTCCTCCTGGGCTGCTGCTCTGCCTGCAGGATGAAGAGCCTTGAAGGCCTTTCAGTGCTGCCTGTGTTTCCACTGCTTACTGCTTGCATGTTTTTGGTCTCTTCAGAGCAGAAATTTTTTCCTTGAAAGCAGCATTTTGAAGCATCAGTAAGGATTACAGTCTCATCTTCTCAAATGCTTTTTTTGTGTACGATGCCACTGATGAATATTATGTTGAGTATTGCTTAAAATGCATCTTAACCAAATATCCTTTCTATTCTGTATTTACTATAGAGTCCCTCGAATTTAGCCAGTAATAATAGTAAGGATAGTTGCTGCTACTGCAGATTTGCTTATTTTTTCATTACTATCTTGCAAAAACATGATTGTGTGAAGACAATAAAGCTGTTTTTTCAGTGACAGCAGTGTGACTATGATGTGAAATTACTGCTTTCTTGAGTAGTTCTGAAAGTCACTTTTGGTTTGAATTGATTTCTTACTCATGATGGTGTTACCGAGTTCAACCCCCACTGTCCATTGAAGGGTTTATTTGAAGGAATTGTACTTGCCTGCCTTTGGTTGTGTCAGCATTTCAGGGGAAGGTGATGCTGCACTGAAACCTTGAGACAGTTGGAGCTGTACTGAGACACAGGCACTGAAGGGTTTCCAGAAGGTGAAACTTTGCTTTGTTTCTTTAACACGGGGACAAGAACAGGAAATCACAAAGAGGTAAGGAGATGTAGAAGTCAGAGAGAGAGAAGTTAGTGTTGTTGTAATTCTAGGAATGTTAATTGATGCGGTTGAAGTATTTTACAGGTAGAATTCAAGTTTCGTATTTATTAAAAGATGGTGAACAACATCCTGGAAAAGAGGGGAGAATGAATAATTATGTTGTTGTTATCCTTGGAAGGCAGAAAGCAAATATCAGTAATAAATACTAATTCTCTCTATTCAGTGATGGAATAGGAAAACTGTTCATGGCAAGTGAGAAGTGGAATTGCAGCAGAAATCATCCTGCAGAGAGAGGCAGGGGTTTGGGGTGTGCTCGTGCTGTGTCTCAGCCTCAGCTGCAATCCCAGGGATGTTCTGTCTGATCCTCATTTCCACCAGGGTGGGGAAGTTCTGGGCACAGCGAGGAGACAGCTTTTGCTTTCTTGATTTGAGACTGTTCTCCTAAGGCTTAACCACAGATGGGTTCTCTGTTCCTGTGATGGAATATTCCTCAGAAGTTTTGCAGTGAGCGTGGATTAATGAGTGCACGAGAGTTCAGCGAAGCGTGTGCCCCCAGGAGCAAGGGGGGAAGTGGTACTTGCATATGTTGTGAAAAACATATGCAACTAAATTTAGCTCCTACTAGCTAAATTCTACTTATTCTGAAGATTGTGGGACACTTCCAACCTTGGATGAAAAAGGGCATGGGAAGATATATTTTTTATTTCTATTTGGGCTCTTGCATCTCTTTCTCCTTCTTCCCTCCCTCAAGGAAAAAAAGGCTCTGAACAGAAGACAAATTATTTCTCTGCCTACACTTGTATCTTAGTAGTCTGATTTTAGCACTATGTCGTCATGCTGCAAGATTAATTGGCATATGCTGGTTTTTGTTTTTAGCCTTCTCCAGTTTTGTACAGTAGCTAATGCTTCTCCCACAAATCTTAGATTTAACTGTGAAGGCTTAGCTTATTATCCAAAACAATTTCTTCCCTGTTCTTTTGAAATGCAGGAACATTAGAAACGGCTGTTCATTGTGGGTAATATATATTTTGTGTATTTGTTATTAATACTGCTGGATAAAACCAGCACTGGACGGCTTAGAATTTGTCTGCTAGCATTTTAGAACTGCTATTAACCCTTTTTAGGGGCTGTGCTGAGCTGGGAGTGCTCTGAGTGCAGCCCACAGAAATATGGTGTCAAATTGACCTCTTCAGTTCTCTTTTCATGAATTATATTTTCCTTTCTGTCTCTTATTGGGGAAGTTGCACACTAACATTGGATGCACCATGAACCTTGCTTTGATCTGGTTGGAAAATCATTGATTGCTTTCCCCTTTGAGGGGAAAAAAACTCCCCACTGATGTTATAATTGCATGTCTCATCAGTAGCTGAAAGGAAAAAATGCTTGTACCCTATATTGCAAAGTATATAATTTCTTCTCACAAAAGATACTTCCTCTCCCTGCACATCATGCTTTGCGTGTGGTGTGCTGCTGCCTTTCTGTCTCAAGCTAAACAAATACTAGCTAGTTGAAATAGATTTTAAGGATTCTAATTGTTTATAATCTTCTTATGGAGTCAGTGACTATAATATATTCAAATTCAGGGATTGTACCTTGGATTTTCAAGCAGTAAAATAAGGTTGTTTACTCGCTGCTCTGAAGCTTTAAAAGATATTCAGAGAATTCCCTTTTAACACTGCACTTCATAAAGCTGTTGGTATTTCTTCCTTGACAGCAGGTACCCTTAGGTGTTGAATCCAAAGATTTTTGGCATCCAGAGGCAAAAGGATTTATAAGACAAGTCTGAGAAGGTCAGTTATGAACGCTGAGTTGCTGTTTTTGGAGGTGACTGTCTCAGCTGCTTTTAAAGCTTGTCCTTTGTCTTTGGAGGACCTCATTTTACAACAGAACTGCTGAAGGCTGAGCCAAGTTTGTTCAGAGCTGTTTCCCCTGGAAACATATTGGCAGGCATGATTTAGCACTGCTTGTGTTAATCCTGAGCATTCCTGGCCGTGGCAGGGCTGCACATTCCCTGAGCTTTCTGCCACGCCGTGCTCTGAGCGTTTAAAGCGCGTGAAGCCAAAGGCATTAAAAAGATGATCCCAAAAATGAGCTTTTTTTTCTTTTTCTGTATAAACATCAAAAGTCTCAAAAAGGGGCTGTTACATAATATGAAAATATAGGTTTTGAAGCAGCTTAAGAATCAACCTGAAATGTGAAAAATGTATGAAGTAACACAACTCTTTTCAGCACCACTGGATCCAAGAAGTGTTTGGGGCACTTCATGCAAACAACCCATGTACATAAAATGGGTGTGCAGATAAGATTGGTCCAATGACTGCTTCATTTAGGCAAAAGACCTTTTCAAAACCACCCTTTTCTCATAAAGGTAAGCTTCTGGACAAATTAAGAAACTTCCAAAAAATGGTTATTCACTAGGTCTGGGGAGATGACGAGGACATTTGTATTTTAAATCCCACACAAAAAGCAATGGCTTCAGGCAGACCTGCTGCAGGAGGCACTCAAATGGTTCTGACTCTGTCACTGTAAAAATGAGTAGAAGATGTTTGTTGAGGGTCTAATTATTGCTTTTAAAACAAGAGAATTGTATCTGGGTTCTGACTGAGATGAAGTCTGGATTTCATTGAGGTTAGGCCTGGTCCACAGTGGATGTGAACTTGTCTGCAGCTCAACCCATTCCTTTCAGGAAGCTGGACCATGTACCTCAATAATTTAGATTACATTTCCTACAGTTGAGTTCTGCAGAAAACTGAAACTAATTCCTTAGGGAATTCTCCAACACAGAGCTGGATTCTTTGGGAGATGCCAGAATGGAAGTGTGTCAGCACTCCAGTGTATTTTGTGGTATTTGCACCAGTATTTATGGGACTCCCATAATATTGTGACATCTTGTCTCAATAGCTCTGAGAAATAGGAAATCACTCCTGTCTACAAAGACAAAATGAGTCACTCAATCACTGAAAAATTGGGAGATCTTGTGGAGCAGGGCAGAGTCATTCCATGTGCCAGGGGTTTGTAGGCCAGGGGTGCTGCAGCAACATGAGCATCACAACATAGCCTAGCTGCATTCACAGTCCTATTTCTGCTGTGTTTTAGCCCATAATCTTGTTTTCTTTCTCATTAAAAAAAAAAAAAAAAAAGAAAAAGTTCAATAAAGTTATTATTGTGTTGTCTAAAAGCCTGAGTTGGTGAAAGGAAATATTCCAAACAGTGTTCTCTTCCTGAGACAGAATCTGTAATTTTACCACTGGGATGAAGTGAGAAGAGGGAGAGTGGCTGTTCCTAACTCGTCTAAAATATTATTGAAGGTGGTTGGTTTTGATTACGGATTTCTCTTAATTACCAACATTTTATTAAATGAATAAAGTTAAAATAGCTCTATTACTCCTTTTATGGAAAAACATCCTGATTGAGTAGCACCCTCTTCTTCACTTCTTCCTTATGGCAATGCTGGCTTTGGGAAAGCAGGGCCAGGAAGGAAGGAGGGAGCCCAGTTTGCTGGGAATGAGCACTCACGATAGAATCTGTGTAAAATCCAGTTGCTGATGTTACCCAGTGTTCCACCCCAGATACTGCAGCCCAGAATGGAACCCTCACATCTTCCCTGCTTGCAGCTGTTGCTCAAAAGTCAAAACATTCTCCAAAGGATGTTTTGAAGAAAACATTCTCCAAAGGACCCAGAGAAAATGTCGGTCATTAAAATGTGGGTCATTTCTGCTCATTAAAAATTGATTTTTTAGCGTTTCAGTAAATACATTTTTCTGAGAGATATTTCCGTTTTTTAAAATTGTTTTTCTTGGTATTTCAAACCACCTTAGTTTGGGAAGAAGGAAAAGTCGAGAGGTCTTTTGAGGATAGGAACCCCTTTGTTGCAAAAGTTGTGTGAGGGAGCATGAGGGAGGAGCTCCTGATTTGTGAGCAGAACCCTGAGCAGGTGCTGGAGCAGGGCACTGAGCTCTTCAGCACAATCCTTGGCCACTTGCTGTGGTCTTTTTGTCTTGGCCACTTTGAAAGAACTGCAGCTACATCAAAATGCTCTGTCTTGTTCCAAGGGAGGAGTTAAATACTCTGCTCAGTATCCCCAGCTGGATTTGGAACCTAGAGGTCCCAGAAATCCCACTGATGCATTTTTGATTATTACTGTTATGGGCAAGTTTGTCTATTATTGTAACTGTATGGAAATTAGAGTGAAAATGGACTCAGTATCTGAAAATCTTTGTAAAATCCTATTTTCTATATGGGGAGATTTTCCTGGAAGGAAGCGTTATTATTAATTTAAAACCAAAGGAATACACTAAAAATAACATTATGGAGTGTCAGGGATGGCAACATTAGTCTTCTTCTCTGTTAGCACAGATAAGTAAATGCAGTTGTACTTCTGTTTTATTGTTGTCTTATTGGAATGTCAATATTATGTATAAGGTGAAAGCACAAATGCTACTCCAGATATTCAGTGCTTTAATAAATCATATTTGCTTCAAGTGGGAGATCCATTTAACCCCTACAAAGAGAGAAAGGATGTTTGTTTTGAAATGTTGTTGTTGCAGTTTTGTGCATCAACAGTAGCTTCCAGGTGAGGTTAGCAGTCCTGGAATAATTTGGATTGAAAGGGAACCAAAAGTTCATCCCAATCCACCCCTGCCATGGCAGGGACACCTCCCACTGTCCCAGGTGCTCCCAGCCCCAGTGTCCAGCCTGGCCTTGGGCACTGCCAGGGATCCAGGGGCAGCCACAGCTGCTCTGGGCACCCTGTGCCAGGGCCTGCCCACCCTCACTGGGAACAATTCCCAATTCCCAATATCCCATCCATCCCTGCCCTCTGGCAGTGGAAGCCATTCCCTGTGTCCTGTCCCTCCATGCCTTGTCCTCAGCCCCTCTCCAGCTCTCCTGGAGCCCCTTTAGGTTCTGGCAGGGCTCTGAGCTCTCCCTGGAGCCTTCTCCTCTCCAGGTGAGCACCCCCAGCTCTCCCAGCCTGGCTCCAGAGGGGCTCCAGCTCCTTGAGCATCTCTGAGGACCTTCCATGGACCCATCCCCAGAGCTCCATGCCCTGCTTTTGTTTGGAGCCCCAGAGCAGGACACAGTTCTCCAGGTGGGGTCTCACTGACACCAATTACCCTGATGATAACTAATTAATCTGATACTTGATGCTTGCCAGAATCAAGACTAATCTTTTCAAATCCTTGTTCCACCGAACTGTTATGTGCCACAATGGTTTATATTCCACTTGACATCCCTTTCCTAGTGGAAAAGCTGTTAGAGACTGAAGTAAATAGTTTTGGGATGGGGTGGATTAAGTTTTTCTTCCAATAATTACTCCATGTGTTTCCCTGTGCTCCTGGTTGGGTGGTGCATGAGAGGAGCCTGGGGAGGAGCAGTGAGACCATGTTCAATCTCTGTTTGGAGGACCTTCTGTGAGCTTGATTTGTGTAAAATGCACAGTATGGAAACACTCTGCTACCCTGAGCTTGGCAAACAGCCAGTCTTTGCAGAGTGAGTGTGTAGCTGAGCCATTTCCATGGCTGCAGCAGGTACAGCCATACCTGCATTGATTCCTCCGGCAGAAACCTGATCGATGGTGTTAGTGAGAGGAATTCATTTGTTTCTGAAATGACTTAGTTTCTTTCAGCAGCAAGGGATAGTTATTGGAATTTGCAGTAACACTTTCTCTAGTTGGGTCTGGGGAGGGTATCTGAGTTTGTAATTTTCATCTCAGACAGAAGGTATTTTGACGTGGCTCTGTTGTGTGGGTGTTGTGCAACATCAAAGCCAGGGCACCAGGGTTTCTGTGCAGAGATGGCAGTAGGTCAGTGACACTACACTTCTCTTAATCTTTTAATCATGAGGTAGCTAAGAACAAGAATCTAATGTTTTTATGCAGAACAGTGTCACCTTGTCAAGAGCATTAACTTGTGCTGCTGTCAGCCCTTTGAGAAGTTTTTATGTACCGACAGAACTTTCTCTGCTCTGCACTCCAACACCCACCTTGCAGTTGTAGCTGGGAGTTCCTCTGGCAGCTTCAGGTTGGGTACACAAAATGCACAGCACGTGATCCATGAGCATCAGTGAAAAATGTTGTTGGCTCCAGGTCATGTAAGAACTCTGCAATAGCTGCAGAAGAAGAATCCAGCTGGCCAGAGTTGCACAACAAATTCATTCTTCTAATGGTTTTTAATTTGGTGGCAGGAATGGTGGAGACTTGTGACAAATTGGCTGAAAAATTCAAATTCATTGTGGTCCCAAGTGTTTGTGGAAATGTATCCTTTTGAAAGGGTAATAAAGCAGACCTTTGCTGTGCTCCCAGCCTGGGAGCTCTGCCTGGAGGGCAGGGCTCCCTGGTTCCCAGCAGGACCTCCCAAAACCTGAGCCTCCTCTGCCATTCTTGATCCTTTTGAAAAGCCAGGAGTGTCCAGAAGCCACTGGTGACCCTTAGGAACCAAGCCTTGTTTGTTATATATTTCAATAAACTATTTTGATTTCCTCTCCTTTGGGAAGTTTTGCAATATCAGTCTTCTGTTTTCCAGAATTTCTTGTAAAAAAAGTTTTGTCCCTTCTTTTGTAAATCCTGTCAATAAATGAGGGAGGGGAGTGACAACACTTGTGCTATCAGGGCTGACTTAGCTGAGTTTTGTTAATTTTTTGTCTCTAATCATATTATTCAGTCACGTGCACAGTTTTGTTTTGGGTGGCTGGAGCAGGAGTGACCTGTGAGGCCACTTGCAGTGACACAAGGCAGTGGGCAGGTGACAGCTCCATTCATGGCCTTGAATCACAATAATTTCACCTTATTGCTTGCAGAGAGTGTGACTGAAGTGCATAACAGGTATTCCCAGTTATTCAGAATTCATTATTTTGTAAGGGGTTTAACTCCATGAAAAGGTTCTAAAGCCAGAACCATATGGACTGGAGTGATATCTCTTGCCAATGGCATTTTACCATGCAGAAATTTTGTTCAGAGAACCCAAACCCACTGGTATTTGTGCAGACACCCTTTTATCCTGGAGTGATGTGTTTCTGGAAATTTTGGGTAACTTTTCTAAACACTCACCTGCTCAGGGTGTCCAGCACCTTCTGCTATTTTAACTTGATTTTACACCAGGCTCAATGCAACAAAGTGAGTGTTATTGCTCTGAATGTTCGATGTTGCCACTGGAAAAGTCCCAGCTGGAAGGTGCTCCTTTAATGGCTTTTGTTTGGAATTTTTTTTTTTTTAAATAAAGAGACAGACAAGGGTGAATGTGACCTGCTTTGAGTAAAGCAAGAAGCTCAGAGGTTTTGGGAAAACTTTTATGGTTACATGAACAAATTTTTCTAAAAGTTTCTAAACTTTTCAGTGCTTTAGGCATTAGGAGTTCCAAGGTTTTTTTAGCACTTGAAGTAATATTTTTACCAGGTGCAGAGGTTCATTTATATGAAAATATTGTACAGTCTTGTCTCTTTTGGGTTTTTACATATGGAAACAGGCACAGGAACATCACAATGCAGGTACCAAATACATGTGCCTGACTGTAGAACTCAGATTATGAACCTTTATCTTGAGTGTAGTCATTGTTGATATTATTGAACAGAAATTGCAAATAATCCCAAGATAGTAAAGAGAGTTTAATATTTAAGATTTAATTGCTTTTTCTAAATTCTTTAGTGTTGTCAGCCTGTTACTTTCCTTCACTATTACATGTTCCAGCAGTTACAATTGTTTGTGACTGTTTCTTTCAATGTTTTGCTAGATTTCTTTTTCAATTTTATTTTGGCAAATTAGACTTTACCAGCTTTTTCACAGTGATCATGGAAGTGCTTGAATATTAGACTTGGTCATGCATTTTGAAAAAGAGTGGAGTCTGATGGAGGAAAAATTAATGTGAGTGCCCTGAACACACTTCCCTGGTGCTTGATTAGGAATACCTTTCCTGGTGAATCAGCCTTTTTGTTGCTTTTGTTTGGGTTCATTTTGTTGCTCTTGTTTAAAAGCCTTGCTGACTTCAGTTAAGTCAGTCTGAGAAGAGTTTAAAAGCCATTTCCATCAGTTTTCATTTCCACCTTTAAAACTGAAATGTGTTATGCATCTGTACTACAGATGTAACATTGAGGTTTTAACCCAGGGAAAAAACCAGCAGAGATGATAAATCTTTGAAGAGCTCTCATAAAACAGGTGCTTTCTCCAGGACCTCTCTCTTAGAACTGCTTGTACCTCTCTGGAGCAGAGCTCCTCTGTATTAGCAGGCAGGTTTGAAATTTCACAGATATCTGTAGCTTCCAAACGTCTTATAAGAAAAGCAATAATTATTTTTATTATTATTATTAGAAGAGGAAACATGAAGTGTTGTAGGCACACAGCTTGTGGTAACTGGGAGTAGGGCTGTGGTAGAGCCTCCTCCCTAATGGGCTCCAGCTGTGTAGGACAGGTGCCTGATATTGAAGGCAATGAGCCAAGCACTGACCAAACAGAAGAAGGCACACAGGTGGAATACATTTCAGATGAGATATAGAAGGGGCAGGATGGAAGGGCAGAAAGAGAACGTGCTAGCCCCCTGCAGGGCCAGATGTCTGCAGCCTTCCTGGGTGCTGCTGGTGGCTCCACTGTCCCTCTGCCATAAGGGCTAGTTGTCTGCCATAAATGGTGACCCTGATGTGATCCAGATGTGATTCAGCCACATGACTGCTGACCTGAGAGCAGTAAGATGGTGGAGCCAGGCAGAGCGAGGACCTGAGAGCCTAAAAGTTTGGAAAACTTATGAGGCACCAGCCCCAAGAAGAAGGCTGCTGTGTGAGTACTGGAGCAACAAAAACAACCTGGAACTCTGAGAAGCAAAGGCAGAAAACATGTAAGAAAACTTTTTGGAATTGTGTTGCGGCCGTCTCGACTGCAACAATAGGGGAAGCCGAACGTGATTCGGGATTGGGCTGTAGGGCGGGCACAGCCGGGGACAGAGCCCCGTGCAGCACTGAGAGCAGTGTGGGGATGCTGCTGGTCTGGACCAGACTGAATGTGGCACCTGGTACAGGTGAGCCATTGAGCACACAGCTCAGTGAAGCAGACACTGGTGGCTACTGGGGACATAGCCCAGCATAGCAGACACCTGGGGTACAGGTGAGCCACTGGGCACACAGCCTGGTGCAGCACTGAGAGCAGTGTGGGGATGCTGCGGGGTCCAGACTGAATTTGGCACCTAGTACTGGTGAGCCGCTGGGGAAATTATGAAAATACCCTATCAGGAAACAAGACATAACCAACTAATATAACAAAAACAAGACATAACCAACTAATATAACAAAAACTGTAAAAAACATGCAATAGGTCGGTTGCTCAGTGTTATGTGTTTGTTTGATGTTAAAATGTGTGTTGTGCTCCGGAGTTGCAACTATGAAAATGTAGACATATAGGTACTATCTTATTCTTGTAGATCACTTTACGAAATTGTGTGCCTGCTGATGGAATTATGTAACTGTTATTCTTGTGTATTACTGTATAAGATTGTTGATATATAATGAGAAGTCAGTACTTAGACACATTCCTGAATCAGTTAAGCCCACAACAAAACATAGGATTTATTTAAAAGAAAAAGAAATGGGGAATTGTTGTAGGCACACAGCTTGTGGTAACTGGGAGTAGGGCTGTGGTAGAGCCTCCTCCCTAATGGGCTCCAGCTGTGTAGGACAGGTGCCTGGTATTGAAGGCAATGAGCCAAGCACTGACCAAACAGAAGAAGGCACACAGGTGGAATACATTTAAGATGAGATATGGAAGGGCAGGAGAAGAAGCTTTGAGCCCTCTGAAGGAGCAGATGTCTGCGGCCTTCCTGGGTGCTGCTTGTGGCTCCACTGTCCCTCTGCCATCAGGGCTGGTTGTCTGCCATAATGAAGGGCTTTTCCCCTTGAAGTGTGTAAAACTTTCTGTATGATCTGATACCCTACATCAGTGGAACAGTTGTACTCATTTAGAAAATGTCTTTGTTGAGGCAGCTCTTTGGAGTTTAATAATACTTCAAGGTGGATCTGATCTGTCAGCCTCAGCCCCTGTGCCCTGTTATTTCACAGACATCTCAAGGAACCTTGAGATGAAGTCAGAGCCTTGAATGCTATTGGCTTTCTAAAACAGTCTAACAGAGCTTTCCTTTTCCTTCAGAACTATTTAATTTTGTTGCTGTACTATTTGCAGACCATATTGACTTAAACCCCAAACCAAACAAAAGCAAACCAAGCAAGGCAAGTCCATTGCTTTTTCTGGCAAAATAACCTTCAGCAGAAGTTCAAACTGGAATTTGTTGTGGGTGCTGAGGAGGGTGGATGCAGCTCTGTTCTTCTGGAGGAGCCTTCTGTCAGACACGAGGATGAAAGCAAAAAACCCCAATTTTGTTAACACTGTGGTTTTATGCTATCCTATACCACTTTTTCTGTGGCATCACTGAACATTTACAGCCATGTGCAGAAATTGAAGACAAGCCCTGGGTAGTTGTCCAGGTTGTCCCAGGTCTGGCTCATGCTCCAGCACTTCCTCTGCAGTGCCAGCCTTGGCTCCTGCTCGTGCAGACACTTGCAGCTCTTTTGGGGAAAAAAGATGGGTTGTGTGTACGTGTGTGAAAGGCACAGCCCAACTTTTTAACTTGCCTCATTGAAACTAAAAAATGAGTGGGGTCAGAAGGGCCTGTCTGTCATTTGTTGCTCCATGCAGGGGTTGTTGTCATGGCAAAATTCAAACTGAAAAGTTCTTGGCCAGCCCGACAGCTTGGTGTCTGTGCACAGCTGGGGTGGTTATTGCTGTATGTTGACAGCAGTTTAGTAGCTGATTTTTTGGCTACTGAGAGATTTGGCTTACATTACTGTGCTGTTTCATTCTGCTTTGGAAGTCAATTATCCAAACTGTCACGCAGCTGGAGAGGGGCTGGGGCCATTGGAACCAGAGCTGCCTGGAATAATTAAGCTCAGGTGAACCTTAAACTCCGTGGCTTGGAGAAGACAGGGAACACCAGTTTTATTCTGTGTGGGGATGCAATGACTTAGCAATCCATGTCAGAGGGAAAGCAAAGGCTTTTCCCAAGCCCTGGGAAAAATGATGAAAGGCTGCAGGTTCACCTTCCCCTGCTCCTCTGCTGTGACTGTCCTGCTCAGGAGGTTTCTTTGCCAAAGCCATTTACTGCCTGGCATTCCTTCTCCCAGAAGTTGTCCTGATGGTCCATGTGAATGACAAAGATCTCATATTTCATGTACCATTTGGAAGCCTAGCTGATGTAAAAGCAAATCTGAACCAGAGTGAAATCCACACAAATGCTCACCTCCAACAGTGTCTCTTCACTCCTGCTGTTATATCAATGCACTATTTCCTCAAAACACATTTTTATTTAGCTTACAACTAAGTTTAATATTCTCCCTCAGTGAGCAGGGGATTGGTTGTTCCATGTGAGTGATTTCACAGCACTGCCATTTCATTTTCCTAGCAGTTGTGTAACAACCAAAGTATTGTGAAATTTATAATCAACAGGAATTCAGATCTGCTTTAGGGCACTGGGCTCTTTTTTCTCCCCCTGAGTAAAGTAAGGTGCTTTTTTCCTTCACTACATTTTCCCTGATTTTTGGAAGAGAGGAAACATTAATGTTTGAGAAACAGCACTCATTTTTTCGGCAGAAAGCACCGTTTGAAAAATATGAAACAGGTTACAGCAATTACTTATCTTCTTATTCATGGATGAGAAACTGTTCTCCCCCAGATTGTGCTCTTTGATAGGGAAGATCATCTAAAGCCTTGTGATGTTCAGTACAGCACATCTTCATCCAACAAATGAGGTATCTCTTCCTGCTGTCAAATTATTTTGGCTGATCAAGCTTCCCTGGGCCTTGGAGCTGTGTGACAGTTGCTGCAGTGAGAGGGATGTTGCTCATGGAGAGGAAGCTGCTGTCAAACTTGGAAGAGAAAGGATTCTGGCAGGATAATAGGACTATGAAGTTCAGGAATGATGGAGTGCTGGAGAAACAGAAGGGAAATTTTCAAAAATTTCATTTTGGCCTTTAGCACCAGAAGAGTGTGAAGAAAAAAAAACAAAATTGCTTTCCACCCACCAAGTGTGGCATCCTGGTAGCAGAGAGTTTGTCAGCACGGCAAGGAAATGTTCATGCAATCCTGCTGAACAGTGTGCTTGGCATGGCAAGAAATGCCAAAAACGTGACACTTGTGGCACAGCCTCAGAGAGCCAGCACAGGGTGGTAGTAATGAAGTCATCCCAAGCAGATGTTTCTCTAGATATGCTTGCATTTTTGTTTTAGAGTTAACCCGTTCCTGAAAGTAGCTATCCCGTTAGTAATTTAAAAACAAACTTTTAAACCAGATTCTTTTGGTGTTCCATAATGTTTTTTTTTAATGGCAATATGATGGGTTAATCAATTTATGTGTTCTAGAAAGGGTTTCTAGTTTGAGTCCCTAAAGGTAGTTTGTTTTGCTTTTAATTTTAAAATTATTTCACTGCCACTAAAGGGTTTAAGGCAAAACCATGAATTATTTCCTCAGTCATACATTTCTCGAGTTCAATTATATTCTCTCATCATAGATTTTCTTCTGCCCAGGTCTGGTTAGAGACTGGAAAATACCAGTCATTGGATAATAAAGCCAATTCCAGTGCCTTTAGCTGAATTCTCAACAGAACAAAATGTTTATGATCTGAATCTCCTATTTCTCTCATAAAAAGTATTCAACTATTCAGTCCCTTCCTTTCTCCATTCCACCACCCCCTTTCTTCTTCGCCTTAGTAGGATTTTGCCAGAGAACCATCAGAGCTGCAGCAGGTTCATCTTGGTGGGATTGAAGTTGCAGGTCAAATGTGTGAATCAGATACCTAAACCCAGGAATGTGCTCCAGGCTGATGCCTAGAGAATATTTATATCTGTATTTATCACAGCTACTTGTGCAGGTGTTGGCCAATAATGCACAGATTTCAGCTTGTTTTGTCTCAGGTTTGATGCCAAACTAGCAAAGAAAAAATGTTCTTACTGCTCTCCTCTTCCTTTCTCTTTTCACTTCACTGGAATTGTTGGCCACAATGAAGATGCCACCCCCCAGGCTGTACCTGCAGCATGGAGCTCTGCAGCAGCAGCAGCTCTCTATTCTTAGACAATAATTCAAGTGAAGTTATAACTGTGGGTCATTTCCATACATTAGATATATTTAAAAGCATATACTTATTTAATTTGCATAATTAATACTTATACAAAAGTCTCCTTTTCTGAGCTCAAGTGTGTTGAATGTTAATGGAGCATTTGCAGGGTCCTCAGGGAGATGAGAGCTGGGGCCTGCTTGCTTTGATTTGCTGTGGAGCAAAACCCTCCAGCAAAAGCTTTGACTTCCTGTGTGTCACTGTTGAAACCCTGCAGGAAAAATGTACTTTTTCTAAGCCAGCAACAGCTTTATTTCTAGAGCCTGTATTGGTGGGATGTTTGTAAAATCAGACCAGGAGCTGGGTTCTGCATATTTTTAAGTGTGCAGAGAAAAGTTTAATTGATAATTTATTGAAATCTTAGCTGCTAAAACCCTTCCAAAAATGGTTCTAGTCTAAAACATTTCCTGAATTATCTCCAGGCTTTGAGAAATACTTAAATTTTCCTTGTTTTAAGACCTAAGGTGGGAAACAGACAGTTGGCTTTTAAATTGTCATTGTATAGTCCACTCCTAATGAGACAGGGGTTTATTTCATATTTTAAAAGGTGATGGTGGTGCTTAAAAAAAAAAATTGCTTTTTTTCCCTCATTAGATGACAGAAAGTCTCCCAGCAAGGTATTTTTGGTATAATCTCTTAAGTAATTGATGTGTCCTCAATTAGTGTGTAAGTAACAAGTTACCATACCAGCAGAATTTTAAAATGACATTAAATGGCATTAGACCAAAATATTTACCCTCTTTCCTTAGGAATCTTTTATGAAATAAATAATGAACAGTGTAAGTACTGAATGGCACTGGTGGGCAAAGCAGTAAATTTCACTTTGCCTATAAATGTTGCTTTGTGATCTGCAGATGTCCATCAGAGATCTCTTTGGTAAAAAAGCTTCTTAGTGAGACATGGGAGAATATAAAGTAGAGGGAAGCAGAAGAACCAGTTTTAGTTTTTATTTGTAAAATACAGATACATTGGATTATACCCTCCATCAGGTGGATGGCACAAAAAAGTCACACATTGCAGGAGTTCTCTGCACTTTCTTTCATGTATCAGCCTTGCTTCAATAAGAACAATGTCATTTATCTTCCAGATAAATGGAAGTTAACAAAGCACTGAACAAAGCTGTGGGAGCTGCAATAGCAGGGGCTGCAGGCAACAGTTGAGGCCTTGCTCCTTTTATATGATAAATTAGAATTTATATAAGTCCGAGGAATCTTCCCTAGGGTGTGGAAGGATTTACAAATCCTTATAAAAGGAAGTGCCTCTTCCTAGGAAGTTCCTAAGATCTGAGAAGGGACTCCAGATACAGACACTTGTGTGTTTTCCTGGTGGATCTTGTCTCTTGAAGTATCCTGATTCATGTCCGTAGGGAATCTGTGTCCTTGGAACAGGGCTGGGGCTGTTCTTGGGGAGCAGAGACCCAGAAATGAGGTAAAACCTGGCGCAGGTTTTGTGCCTCACCAACTGGGATTTGAGTTCCCTTTTGGATCCAGCCTCCAGCTCTTTCTTTTCACAGCTTTAGTGACTTTTCCCTGGGGGCTGTGAGGGTTAGGAGGAGAAGGGTTAACTTGCTGAGGAGCTATTACAGACACATGCCCTGATTGTAGGTGCTATTATGAGAGTAAGGCTGAGCTGTGATGAATTAGGTAATTCCCTCTCACACGAGAAGAGGAATGAATTCCTAATAGCTGAGAACAGGAAGGCAAGTGTATTTAACAGGCAGAGGGAAAACAGGGTCCCAAAAAGGCCCTGTCAGAGTCCCTGCCTTGTCACGCTGTTTTCTGGAGGTGGGAAGCAGGTGAGAGTCTGATTGAGAAGCTCTTCATGAACTTAACCACAGCTGAGAGAGTCAAATCATGGCATTCCATCTTCCTCATGGCTCTGGCTCTCTGACCTCAGCTCACTGTTAAAGACAAACCATTATTGATCCGCCAGAATCCTTCTCAGATATTGTTTCACGTCCCCCTCATGAGGAACTCCTCACAGGGAGATTGTTCTGCATTGATTTATAAAACCATTGCAGATCACATGAACCTACCCACGTCTCCTGCTCTTTTAGCAGTGGAGAAGGTGGTTGGAGATGGAGCTGGGTGTGGGATAAATCCTTAACTGATGTGTTTCTCCTCAGGAAAGTGGTCTGCCAGGAAAAGTTGCTTCCTTTGTAAATTCTGAGCTACTGTTACTGGAATGGGCCCTGGGGAGTAATACAGATGTGGTAGAACTGCTGGAGGGGACAGGACAGGAAAAGCTTTTAAAAGCTGACTGGGAGCCTTGTTTTTGTATTATTTGGTGTGACAAGCAAACCTTTTCTTTGGCCATTTCTTAGGAAGAAATGAGTCTCAGAAGAATGGCAAGTAAGAGTCAGGAAAAATCTTTTGCAGTTCTCTTTTTACCCTCTAGTTCAGCCCTTCAAAACTTCAAGTTTATTTTTATCCCTACCTGAGACTCCCTGTGCAAAGCTGGTGACTTCTGCCTACTGGGGCCTTGCTCTTGTATTCCTTCTTTTGAAAGCTCTGCAGCCTCTGTAGGAAATGCATCTTCTTTGTCTTCTGCATGGTTTGTACATTTTTAGGTGCTGACACAGTATAATTAAAATTGAAGAAGGTAGGGAAGGCACTTAGTAATTACTGGTATGTCACTAACAAAATTAGTGGGAAGTGAGTGTGAAAAGATAAATAATCCTTCTGTGAGCAGCTTTAGTAGATGTCTGTGCCTATGGGCTTAAAATGTTATGTTTGAGCTGCAGGACCACAGATGTAGCTGTAGCTGCCACTAATGATAAAAAGTCTCTTCATCTCAGTGAGGGAATCAGCTGACTTTTCCTTAGCATATTAAATACTCATAAATTAATTGATTACACATTGATATGGTGGTGCTTATCATGCAAGCCCAGTGTGGGTGGCTACATCACAAGAGGTGTGGGCCATGAAAGCATCTGTGAAGGTTTGCTCTGGGCTCCCAGCACAAGAACCCTTCAGCTCTGCTGAATATGGATGAGCCTCACTTGCTTGTTAGCCTTAAGCCTGCAGGGCTGTTTGAACAGTTTTGGCAGAATTTGGTTTTCCAGGATCAAAGAAACCTGAGCCAAAGCTTAGCTCTGCTCTGGATGCTGGTCCTGCAGCGCTGAAAGGGAAAACAAATAATACTCAGTTTGCTTTCAGGCTCTGCAAACCTGCCTGTTGTAGCTGAGTTTCAAAATCAGTTTATAGTCAAGTAGTGTAGGAAAATAAGTGAAGGGTTCTTTGCATTTTGTAGTTTTGTTATTTTTTTAAAGGAAGATGTTGTACATAGTCTACTTATTTCTTTCTTCCTTTTTTTTTTTTGTTTTGTTTACATGGAGCTTCTTGGACCTCTGTCAGTTGTGTTAAAATAAGCACGTAGGTAGTTACTGTGCCCTGATCATTCAGCTTTGGCAATCAAATCTTCAGAACTCAGAAATTACTATTTTTATTTCAAAAAAGCTTCCAACTAGTGTTAGTAAACCACGTGTTTAAATGTACGTTTGGGTTTAAACAAACTTTATAAAGACACAATATGCTCTGCAAAACTATGTACTTCGAATTTTGAAGTGAATACAAGTCTTGACTGCCACAGTGTTTCCACTGCAGAGTGAGTCAAGCCCGTGTGCCTTGGGAGAAACTCTCCAGGCAGGTGGAGCAGCATTCTGAGGAACAAGAGTTGCAAACGCGTTCCAGTCCAAATTCTGATGTGTGAAATCAAATTGTACACCGAAGAGGCTTCAAACCCTGAGAAGTATCTGATCAGCATAATAAAACCCTGGGAGCTGCAGCTCATTTTGGCTCTTTCTGCTGTTAGAACCAGAGCTGACATGAACTTTGTTTGCACTGAATGATCCAAAGGGAAATATTGGATTGTGACCCTGCAGTGGGTTTTGCATGGGCTCATTACCATTGAGACAGATGGGATACATTAGAGTTTCCATTCCTTGTTTCGCTGAAGTAATAAATGAGAGCTTTTTTAATAGTTTATGCTCATGAAGCACTATGATTTTTATTACACTTCAGTGAGATTTGCAAGCTGCCATTGAAATGAAAACCAAAGAAAAAAAAAAAGAGAGCAAGTGATTGTAAAGCTGAAAGAAGATTTTAACAATATTCAGCCCAGATTATCTAAGATAATGTTTAATTTTGCCATTTCCCTTTCCCTGTTCAGCAGCTTTTCCCAGGAGCTTGTGCTACTACTTTGTCTTTGGGCTGTGTGCAAACCACCCAGGCTTCCTCCGTGTGCTCCTCTGCATGGAGGGCAGTGATAAATGTGGGTATTGCAAAAGGAACTCTGAGATTTCAGGGTGTCTCCCCTTTCCTTTGTCTTCTTCCCCACCGGATAAATCCCCTTGTGCAGCCCTTGCAGGCGGTGCAAGGTGTGTCACCCACTGGTGGCTGCTGATTGCTCACTGTGGTGCTGAGTCCCTGAGCAGGGGGCTGCAGGCACTCAGCACAGCTGCCTCTCCTCCAGACCTCCCCAGGGGCACATCAGCCCTCCTTTGTCCCCTGGCTCTGATTGAAACCTCTGCTGTGCACCAAAGGTGCGGCAGGAGCGAGAACTGGAGCCAATCAGCTCGTGAAGCTGAAGAGTATTGATCTGTGTCCTGTAGAATTAGAAATTACTGGCTTGGAGAACAGTTTGCTGCTCTGAGAATCCCTGCTTTGCCTTCGTGTGCAGTGTTAAAGTCTTCTCATGATAAATGACACTTTCCTTCCACATAGGAGGCTGCAGCCAGGTGGGGGTCGGTCTCTTCTCCCGAATAATGAGCCATAGAACAAGAGGAAATGGCCTCAAGGTGCACCAGGGGAGGTTTCTATTGGATATCAGGAAAGATTTCTTCACTGCAAGGGTGGTCTGGCAGCAGAACAGCCTGCCCAGGGCTGTGGTGGGATCAGCCTGGGAGCTCAGGAGCCGTGGGGATGTGCAACCTGGGACAGGGCTCAGTGGTGATGATGGCAGTGCCGCATTAACAGGTGGATCCAATGACCTTGGAAGTGTTTTCCAGCAATTCTGAGTCCTGTTGGTTTCTTGTCCCTAATCTCCGTGTCTAGAAAAGTCAGACTATTTATTTCTACGGTCTCTCAGTGGACAGTTCCTGTCACAAATATGAGGTGTTGAGGAAGTTGTGCTGCCACTCGAGCAAGAGGTTTTGTCTCCTGGTCCCCTGTCACAGCTCCTGTGTTCCACTGGGGGTGAAAAACCTGGGGGTTGGGTTTGGTTATATTATATTTACACTGGTTCTGAAAACACAACATATTGTAAAGAATGATAAAAAGCATCTTCAGATGCGCCAGAAAAGCTCTCTGAGGAGGCAACATTTATTATTACATCACACAAATTAGGTATGTGGACTGTAAGGAAGCAGATTTCATTAAAAAAAAAGAAAAAATGGAGGAAGCCTTTTTTTACTTCTAAGGGAAAATGTCTGCTTCATACAGAGTATTCCTCTGCAACAGGATCCTGGTTATAGGATACTACAATAAAATACACACTTTCCATTTGGCAGCAATGAGTATAGGTCACTCTGGAAATCCCTGAAAGCTTTTTATTTTGCTAGTTTAAGGGGAATAAAAGCAAGTAAATGAAAAGATGAAGACCAAGCCTGCTGTAAAGCTTGTTACTGATTTGAAATGGTCATTTTGAGACAGTTGAAAATGCACTTAAAAACCCCAAACAATCACCTTCTCCCCTGCTCATCCAAAAATTGGCCATTTTGTCCATTTATGAGTGAAGCTCAATCTCAAGCAGTGAGAGTAAGAAGTGAGAGTGGAGTGTAGCAAGACAAAATGTCCACTATTCGGCTAAACATGTAAGTACCTAAAACGAGAGTAGAGAAATTTTAAGTGAAGTTAATGCATCTTTGCTTTGAAATGTGGGGCATTCTGTTATGTGTGACTGGTGGGAAATTTGATGTATTCTTTTGGCCTGTGGAAATAGGACTGGGGAAGAAATGTGCCTCTGTGTCAGAATACCTGGGTCCTTGTTAACCCTTTTACTCCTTAAACTTATGTAGGAGATTTATATGGAGACAAGGAGCCATGTGTCCTCAGTGGGAAATAATCAAACTTTCTGACAGAAATGTTTTGAGTCCAATGGTTGAATGGACTATGATTAGCTTGGTCCCCTATGGATGGAAAACTTTATGGCCTTTTGTATGCTGGAAATAAATCCAGCCTTTTTCATAAGCATATATTTACTGTGCCACTATAAATGTATCTAATAGTACATATAATGTGCTATTCATATGAGAAATATTTGGGGGAATATGTTCTTTGCAGCCCTTGGCACTTAACACAATATAGGAGGTACTGTTTGGGAGTGAGATTTACTGCTAGG
This sequence comes from Dicaeum eximium, assembly GCA_013396995.1. Taxonomy (NCBI): domain Eukaryota; kingdom Metazoa; phylum Chordata; class Aves; order Passeriformes; family Dicaeidae; genus Dicaeum; species Dicaeum eximium. Next base: position 231,468 of record VWZP01005995.1, on the reverse strand, counting down.
GGAACAAGTAATTGTGAAGGTCTGCTAATATTGAAAATATTAAAAAAATTGTTGCTTTTTGCCATGGCAATTTGTACTTACGGTTTTCCCTTAAACAACTTGAGCAGTTTTGTGCTTTTCTGTTTGTGGGTTGTTGTTGTTGTTGTTGTTTTTAAGTTGTACTCCAAAACCAAACAGAAAAGCTGCCAGGAGACCTAGCTGGGCTCTTCCAGTACCTGAAGGAGCCCACAAGGAAGATGGAGAGAGACTTTTTACAAGGGATGGAGGGACAGGACACAGGGAATGGCTCCCACTGCCAGAGGGCAGGGATGGATGGGATATTGGGAATTGGGAATTGTTCCCAGTGAGGGTGGGCAGGCCCTGGCACAGGTGCCCAGAGCAGCTGTGGCTGCCCCTGGATCCCTGGCAGTGCCCAAGGCCAGGCTGGACAAGGCTTGAAGCAGCCTGGGACAGTGGAAAATGGCCTTGCCCACAGCAGGAGTGGGATTTGTTGGAACTTTGCCGTTTCAAAGGTTCTTTCCAACCCAAACCTTACTATGATTCCATCCTGCTGCTTATCTGAGCTTATTGTCTGAGGCCAGACCATGGCTGCTGAGTGCTGAAGTTTGGCCTGGCTGTGGGAGCAGAACCCACCAGCAGCATCCTGCTCTTGGGTAGATTTATTTTGTGAGACTGGTCCCAGCTCAGGAGGATGCACAGAGATATTTCCCAGTTCCCAGATGGAAATGACAGCGGAGTTACAGAGAAGTGAATGACTTTTGGTGGAAGTGAAGAAAGGCTTTGCGCTGCTTCTCAGCCGTGGCTTGCAGCGGTGTTGGAGCTGCCTGGAAAAGCAGCTCTTCGGGTCTCTTTGCAGCCCTGTTAGAGGCTGCAGAAATGGCTTTTCTGGGAGGTGTCTGAGGAGTCTTCTTCAGTTCAGGCAGTAAATCAAGCCAGGCTGCAGAACAAACCCAAAGCTTGCTTGTGTTGCACATCCCAGGGACTGAGGTACCGCTGAGTGGGGCTTTTCCCGTGGCTCAGTAACTGCAGGAATGGTGACAGCCGCGGGGAAAGGCCTGGAATTGCTGTCTGGAGGGATCCATGTGGGGAAACCTGGGATAATAATGATGTCATTAATTAGAAATAATAGCTAATGCCCAGCCATACCAACATCTGCAGGGGTTCTAGGCTGAGTTTTGGTGGCAACTCCTGGTTCCAGTTTGTTTTCCTTGCTGCAAGCCTGATACATTTCTACCTTTGCCTGCAATTGCTGAAAAATAGTTGTGATGGTTTGCCAGCTTGTATTTGTTGTCTCATTTCTGCATGTTGTGAAGACTAATAATGAAGTTTTGTGTTTGTTTTCAGCTTCTTTAATTTGGCATGTGGGTGCTTGTTGTGTAAAGTTAAATATTTGCCATCAAACGGAATTTGCAGTAATCTTAAAGCATATTTATAATTTAATCATCACTGATAAATTTCTTTGAGCACCCTGTGCAAGCCTTTCTAAGATTCTGTGAATGCTGAAGCTTCTGAAGGTCTGGATGTTGATGATCTCAAATGAGGGCCGAAAAACCCTCAAAAATGTAATATGTCACAATTCATTATATCACATCTCACAATGTGATATATCTGCATTTATTCTGTGAATGACACATTTTACCAAAAAAGGTTATTCAAGGCCTCCAAATCACTTTATGAATAGCATTTTTTGCATGTATTTGCATTTAATATCTCTAATCTCTGGTACAACAGAAATCATGTTACATTTTCTGTAGTTGATGGCAGGGGTTTTATTCCCTTGGATCTCTCTTTCATTTTTCTCTTGTCAACATGCACACTTTATCAGAACAAAAAGACAAATATATTACAGAGTTAGAGCATTTAAAACAGGGTCATTTTATGCCTGTATTTCCTCAAGCACTTGTTCATGTGGTTGGAAATTATCCTGAACAATGGTTTATGCTGCTATGTACCCTAAACTAGAGTTTTCTCTGCGTAGAAAGGTATTCACTAAAACCCAAAATCTCTAATCCACAGCAAGGAATACCAGTGGTGTTTCCTCTGCACAGAAAGTCAGTAAAACCAAGAATATGTAATCCATAATAAGGGAACTTATTTTTTTTTTTTAAACCAAGACGTTTTACAGAGGTAAAAAAAAACCCCTTGTCAAAGGAAATTTAAGCTGGAATGTCTTTTAATGGTTGTGAAAATAGTGGTGACTGATTATGAAAGTCTGCTAAGATTGACGATATTACAGATTTTGTGGCTTTTTGCCGTGGCAATTATGGTTTTCTCTTAAACAGCTTGAGCAGTTTTGTGCTTTTTTGTTTTTGGCTTTTTTTTTTTTTTGTGTGTGTGTGTGTATTTTTTTCCCTAAGCCATAATAAGAGAACTTTGCTTTTAAACTGAGACATTTTACAGAGGTAAAAACCCCTTGTCAGAGGAAATTTAAGCTGAAATATATCCTAATGGTTGTGAAAACAGCGGTGACTGATGGGTATCTTGAGACAAGGTGACTTTTGGGAAACTAAGGCAGCATAATCATCTTTCGTGCTGCTTCCCTGAGGAATAAAGTTGTTTTCTCCCATTTTCCTCTCCTTTTCAGTATAGCACACCCCCTCAGAGGGGAAGCAGCACAGCTGCCCTACTTTTGGCTGCTGGAGCAGGTTGGGAGCACCTCTAGAGAGCGGGGTGGGATGGCGGGAGCTGCTGGGCTGGGATGGAAGGGGCTGGGATGGGATGGCAGGAGCTGCAGCCCCCTGCTCCTGCACCCTGGGGCTCAGGGGGCTGGCAGCAGCTGCAGGGCTGGCAGGAGCTGCCAGTGGCACCTGCTGGGTCCCCAGAGGGACACCCTGCCAGTGGGAAGAGCGGGGATGTCGCGGTGGGGCCTGGCCAGGAGAACCCAGTTTATCCAGGCTGAGCTTTTCTGGATCCGTGCGTGGGTGGCTTCCTGCTGGAGCTGTCAGCGTTGCCTTTTTGTGACAATGGTGTGGGGGAAAGCTGTGCAGGAGAAGGCTTGAGAGTGAAGAAATGGTTTAAAATACTTCTCCTTCACACTGTGCTGAAAGAGCCCTGCCTTGCCTTTAGAGAGGCTCTAATCACCTGCTCTGTAAAGAGGGGGTTTTGGGGTGTGCTCCAGGGAATTCTTTCATGACAATCTTGCAGAAAGTAGTTCGTCACAACTTAGAATCCCAGTAACAAACGAATATTTTTCCAAACAGCTCTTGTAAGCATTTTTTCGCAGGTCCATGCTCTGAAGGTAAAAGGAATAGTTTAGGAATGGAGACACCTGTCAACCACCAGGAAGTTTTTTCACTGGCATCTCATTATATTTGAGTTGAAAAAATGTCCTGATTGCTTTTGATTAAAAACAATTCACCTTGAGCCACTTCTGGATGTGCCATAGAAATAATTTCAGTGTTTTATTTAATCAGAGAAAATTGAAATTAACCTTTTTTTAAAACTTGTGTAACTGACTGGACTATCCTGGCAAGATACCTTGCAATAGTTCAGGATGTAACATGTGTGATTGATAACAATTTGTAATGAATAATTAATGTGTGTGCTTACTATAAGTGATGGGGAAACCAGCTATCACAGCTACATTGAACTTAGCCTGGGAAAATACTGGAAAGCATCTTTGCATAAATCACCTTGCCTGGCAGTGCTGTCGCCATCCTTTGCTGGTGCTTTGGAAGATCTAAATAGAGAAAATGAATGGATTTGCACTTAAAACTTTGTCAGAAAAGCAGTTTAACTACAGCTGTGTGACCCTCTCTCAGATCCAGGACGTTTGGGTGCACTTGTACCCACCCCTGAAGGAACGGATATGGATAAAATAAAAAGCAGAAGTGTTAAAGCCCTGTGGGAAATGCTGGGGGTGCTGCTCATTCTCTGAACTCCTCGTGAGATGCTCGTGGCTGGGGTTGGGATCTGCCTGCCTGGCAAACTGCTGTAATCTCCTTTTTATAGCATTTTCACTGTGAGAGGGCGTTCAGTCAAGCTGCAGGTCAGCCCTTGGCAGGCCTTGCCCATGGCTGTGACCTTTCCACTGCAGGATGCACACCCAGCAAAATGAGATGGGAACACATAACCAGAGCCATTTCTCTTTTTGGGCTTGGATGAAAGCGAGCACGCAGCTTTCTCTGGTGCTTCAGGGAGATTTTCTCTTGAATGAAGTTATTTTCCTCAGGTGTGCATCACCTGAGAATGTTCCTGGCCATGAAGGAGCAGAAAGAAGTGCAAAAAGAAAATTCCTGTTGTTTTTTAATACCTGAAGAAGAGCCAGCACAACCCCAGCTCCCTGGTGGCACGGCCCAAGCCGTCGGAATCGCGGACGGCCTCGTGAACTTGTGCTGGAACAGCGAGCAGAGGAAGAGCTGAAACCTCTCTCTCTGCATTCCTAAAAAGGTTAACAGCCTCACTACACACTTTGAGGTTAATGTAAGGCTGATTCATCCTTCTTACACGAAGCCTTGCAGCTCTGCAAGCTTTTGAGATGGGGCCAAGCTCAGCACCTAAGCACACACTGAGCTGTAGTGTTAAACTCAGTGCAATCCTTTTTACAGGAAGAATTTTGTAGGAATTTTCCTCCCTGTGAACACAGCAGCATTCCTTTGTTGCAGTGTCATAAATGTATTTACAGTGAGCTGTAGCTAACCCAAATTTTCAATACATAATTTGTTTTTTTCTTGGGAGGGGACATGAGTGATCTATTGCTCAGCAAATCTTTGAGGCTTCTGAAGAAATGTACTTTGATCAGCATCATTCAGGGAGGGTAACTTCTTTCCCCCTCATTAATTCTCTCTTAAACGTGGATTTTAATGAAAAACCTTGAGGAATGCTTTTGGCTTTTTTTTTTTTCTCTTTTGCCTTCGATTGGTCATTTATATTCTGCACAGACTAGAATAGCACTGTGGGGGGAGCACTTAAATAGGGAGAAGATATTTGTCATCTGTCACACTCTGAAATTAAACTTTTGATATCGAGTTATTGCCTTAGAAATAACTTCAAAAAATTTACATGCAGAGAAAAGTACATGGTGGGGGAAGCTGCTGAACCAGTTATTGCATAACACTGTGTTAAATCCTCTGTCACCGAGCAGCCTTTAAAAATATTTCTTCATGAATAAATTAAAAAAAATGCATTCATACAATACACATTTCTATGACCACTTATGTGGATTTTTTTTTAACAAAATCACACAGAAGAGGCTGAGATTTCCAGAGCTGCTGCAGAGATTTATAATTAGAAATGGATATCAAGTTTTGTTCGGTGTTTTGAAAATTCTTGTAGTACATTTTGCATATATTAAGGAGAGAATGGGGCCATGTTCATTAGAAACTTGAGGAATTAAAGCTCAGCAGTACCAGTGGTAAGTGGTACAGGAAGGAAGTTGAGAGAAATATTTGCTATTTCATAATGGCTACAGTGGAAAGAGTATTTGGGCTCTGGCATGATCCTTCTGCTTTTTGGGAAGATGTTGAAGGGTTATAAATGAGATGAAACAGCTTCTCCATAGGGTTGGGATAATGGAACTGTTCCTGGCTGCTGAGTTTAAGACCAGTGAGGGAGAATGATGGACTCCTCCTTCTCAGAGCCAGTTTCATTTCAAAATGCTGCCTAAAAGCAAATACCTGTTGGTGCCTCTGCTCACTAAACCTGTCATTGACTGAGACAAGTGAGCAACTTGTGTTTTTGGCTAAATCGAGTTCTTTGCTTTGTGGTTTTGCTCATCCCCCACGAGGAGCCCCTGCTGCGCTGCTGGAGGCTCGGAGGAGCTGCTGTTCCTAAAGCAGAGCATGGAAATCCCATTTCCTGGATCCTCCAGATCTCCTGCCTGCTGCAGGGGCAGCAGCGAGGGATCGCTGCCTGGGAATGCCAGGAAAGCAACATTTTGTTAGTTCTTGACCCGTGCTTTCAGATACAGGAAATTATGTGCTTCTTCCTAATAACTCCTCTGTTTTTCAAATGTGATTTATGTTTTCTCAGATTTTATAAGATGATTTGATTTTGAATCAGTTTTTATGGGGTGTTTATTGCACAGCCTTAAACTGCCCAAAAGTGTTATTGGATCCCTGAATGGATCTTTGGGAGAAAACATTCACATATCTATATTGAATACAGCTGTAAAGCTCTGTAACAACACTGAGTTGTTATCTGAGGATTCTTCTGGCCCAGAATCAGAAAGCCAAATTATTAAAGGAGTTGGTAATAACTGTAGTTTATGAAGAGCTGGTAAATACAAACTGTGAAGGAGTTTGCAGATAGGCTGGGTCATAATTGTATCATATTCCTTGATAGTCAAGTTCTGCTACAGATCCAGCCCCATATGTTAGAAATAAAAGGGAATATTTAGAAAATTTATGTCTAATATGACTAAGGAAAAGCTATTACTGTGGCTTTTGAGCTACTGCACTTTATTATAACCAAAACAATTTCAGAAGAACAAAAGTCCCATCTCCTGGGATATGAGCAGTGTGCAGGCAAATGAAGGCTGGACATCATCCAGAGTTCTTTGAAATACAGAGATTTCATTCCAGCACTTAAAATCTCAAATCCCTGTTCCATTATTTATTTTGAATCTGAATACCTCTAAGGAGCAAAATGTTTATTGTCTGAAAGATTCTTACATTTTTTTTCCCTTTTCTAAATCTATAATAGATGGCCTTAGGATAAAATAGATTCACCAGCATGTCTTAAGCCGCCAACCATACCAAAGACAGTGCAGATCAACATCTGAATCACACTGTACCTAAAGAAATTTGAACCAAATTTGTCTGGATCTATTGTATGATTTTGGTAGAGTTGCTCATTCATGTATTTTATGTTAAATTAACATAGAGAGTAGTCATTGTATGAAATATGTGAGGATTGAAGTCAGTGAAGTTTCTTAGGTGATGAATACCTTTTTTTATCATTCAAACTCTGCACCTCTAAAATAAAGACAAGGTAAAGAGATACAGAAAGAGGGGAAAACCCAACCCAACAGAAAACCCCCAAGCCAAAACCCAATCCCAACATTTTTTTGCCCCTTTCCTCCATCAGAGTAACACTTCCATTGACCAAACCTCCCCAGGGAAAGTCCCCAGCACGTTGTGATGTGTCAGTCAGGACTCCCGTGTGACAGAGGCACTGCCAGGGGTGCTGGGACATTGCACAGGAACACTTTTATTTTCAGGACTAACCATCCAGGACTTCCATGACCAAGCAGAAAAGCCATGTTGTCTGTTTGGTGTCTACAACCCTCGTCTAGCTCAAAGAGTAACTCAAGGTGCCTGGGATGTCATTTTTATTTTAATGTCAGTAACTTTGATAAAAGAAGCACCAGGTTTGCATGTTTCAAAATCTGAGTGCTGTGGGGCAGTTTTCAGCTCCCATTTCCAGTGAGGACTTGACTGAGAGCCAGCAGAACCTTTTCAGAAGAACATTTTTGACTCATTTGGTAGAACAAGGGAAGGCATCACTTGCTGGTTTTCATCTCTCTGCCCGATGAGAGCTGACAGTGGATGTGGCACAGCCAGGGAGAGGCTTTGCTGCCTGTCTGTCTGACAAAAAGAGCTGCCAGAGTGGCTGTCAGGTTTGCTTTGTGGTGCTGTAATTGCAGACACTGAGATCCTGGGGAACTATAGGGAGAATGAGATTTCCCACTGGGAGCTAAACTTGAGCTAATGCTGCACTTTTGGAAGGTGGGAGCAGTTGAAGGTGTAGTGGAGGTCTGCACCACTATTGCAGGGGGGTTTAGGGGAAGACAAAGCCCTCAAAATGACCATTGAATTAAAAAGCAGTGATTTCTCCTCCTTCCATGCATCATTTGTGATGCATTTTCCAAGTATCACTGTGGTTTCTCTCCTGTTGTCCTGTCTCTGGCTTTCCACCCTTGTGATTTCATTTCTCCACCAGCTTGAATTGCAGCTGGACAGTTAATGATGGGCTTTTTGCTAATGCCACACTCATTCTATCTTCAAACATGAGTAAACTTTGTCCTGGGATGCCAGAGCCAAGTGGAGCAGGGTTTTGAGGTCTCTCCCACTGCAGAGGATGGAAGCATGGCCATATTTTTATATTAACAAAAGTGCTATGCTTGATTCAAAATCTCCATCCATGCTAATTTCAATAAATTCAATTTGTTTTGTTTATCTTAAGAAATGGTACCTTACAGCAGCAGCATTTGAGGACATTTAGGAAGCAGAAAGAAAAAGATGGAGTGAACATGTTACTGGAAGTTGTTTTAAATTGAAAAAATTAACAGCAAAACTGACCAAGTTACAGCTTTAATTTTAGCTTTGATCAGTGTCATGCCAAATATTGATGCTCACTAAAATTTAACAAAATCATACAGATTTTACAGTGATCATTCTCAATATTTATATAAATATATGTTGACAAACAACGTTATTTTTCAGCTGTACCCTCATGAATTCGTGCATCAGGGTAGGAATCTCTCATTCCAGTCTTTGCAAATCCCACCTTAGGTATCTTTTGTGAGCAGAATAATTTAGGTTGGAAGGTTCCAGCCCCCTTCCACGGGCAGGGCCACCTTCTTTGTCCACTGGCTGAAAAGGTGTAAATGAAATAATGGAAATAATGGAAAATCTTAACTATCCGACTGCAAGGGTGCACATACTGAGTAGTGGAAAATCCTGCAAGTGGAAAAGCTCTTTTTAGGTGTTGGAATAATTGTACGTTGCTCGAAACACGCCTAGAACAGTTTAAACGGTTATTAAAGTGTTGCCAGATTTTATCACTGCAGTCATGCATATAGATCAGTGATCCCTGAGCAGCACTGAGAAATGTGTGAATGAGGTGCACTTGCTAAAAATAACCCTACTGAGTGCTGCTCCTAATTGCCACAGAATCCTGGGGAAATGATACCATTTCAGCAGCACAAAATTGACTTAAAATGTTTGACTGCAGCATTGCACGTGGGTTTTTAAGAGATGATAAAATATTTGCTAAAGCTTGGTCATTTAAAAAATAAATTTTATAAATAAATTTTAAAAATAAAGCAAACAATCACCATCAGATTCAACTTGGAGTCGTTGTAGTTCGGTTCTTGTCTCACTTGTGAGAAGTGGTGATGGGTTCTGATTGTGTGAAAACACCTGGTAGGGCTGCAGCTCTGGGCTGGGAGTGGCGGGGTCTGCTCTGCCTTGCCTTGAAAACCACTTCAGCAGCCCCAGATATAAAGAGAAGTATCTGTGAATTTGTTTTTAAACTAAATAAAAAGTTCTCAGGATGTTTGGCAGCAGCTGAGCATCCTAGAGCTGACTGACAGACAGAAAAATGATCCTTTTGTTTCTCTCCCCTTTTAGGAGTTTCTTAGAATACTTAATCAAGTTTCCCCCACACTCTTGTACCCCAAAGAGAATCTATTTTCCTTTTCATAGGAAATAGGTTTGTTGATGAGGAGCCTGCCATTGCCACCTCTGTGACTCTTCCAGATTTTTGAATATTGGAGAAATGGGAACTCATCTATTTTGCTATAATTCCAGCTTCACTTTGGGAAGGTGAAACCTTTGCTTCATTAAAACCAGTCTTAATAATCACCAAGATTCTTTTCTTTCTAGCAAGTTCTTTGATTATCCATTTCTTTATGGTTATTCATATTTTTAGGCAGCTGCAGCAAATGACAGATTTGCAGGCACACTGAATTTCTGCTCAAGCAAGGGTTGAAGCTATTTAGGGAAATGAATGAAGCACAAAGGTTTTTATTTAACTATAAATTTTGTATGACTTTAGTTTTTTTCATGAGTGACTGTCTTTCTTACATCAAACTACTTCACAGGGAATTTTACAGCAACAGGCAGTACCTTTGACAACTATAATTTTCTAAAACTCTGGGAAAGCCAGATGAAAGAATAAATAAATATTGATCTGGCCGAGGTTTAAGTAATCCCTAATTAAAGTAAAAATGCATTTTAAAAGTAGCATTGATTACTCCTGGACTCTGGTTTTGTTATCCTTCCCAGGCTGAAAATGTTGAGTCTTTATAGAGTTAGAGAAATACATTGAAATACCGATGAGACATTTATTTTAATTTACCACCCCAGTGTTTGAGCACTTTTATGTTATCCTCTGAATTTATACTCAAAATCAATCTCACAGAAGTGGGACAACTTCACTGTTGAGGCAAAGGGAAGCAGGAGGTTTAAGGACACACCTGTGCTGCTGGGCACAAACAGTTTTTACAGCTTAGGCCTGCAAGAGCAGGTGCTGGAGCTGGGATTTAATCAGGACAGAGCCAAGTTCCCATCCCTGACTGTGCTGGGTCCTGCTGGAGTCCCCTTCTCACTCATTCCATCGACTTTGTACCATTTCCATCCCTCTGGTGCAGATGTTCTGACTTGCTGTACTCCAAAGCCCTGGCACTTGGGTATTTCCCCCTGCTGTGTCTCCTTGTTTGCTGTTTGATTCCTGGAGTTATCTGCTGGTTTTTGGGACTGGTATCCAGCCCTGGGATTTCATTGTCAGCTCCTGGAGAAGATGGACTTGCTTTTTACTCAGCTCCAGCATGTGTGTGCAATTCAGAGCGAGAGAACTCTGGTTTCTAGCTGTTTTCATGTATTCCCACAATGGGGAATCTCTGGAATAAATGTGCTAAAGAGATGTTGGTAGCCCAGGTGGTGGAACAAGATGTTTGGCTTGGAACTCCTGCAAGCACTTCTGTCAGCTTAGGGTGGGAGAGAGGTATTTTTATCACTTGTAGTGCTTACATGGCACTTCAATCAAGTGGGTTAGCCTGCTTCTTTTTGTTTTTTGGCAAGATTTCAATTTAATTCATGATGTGCCACCTCCCTGAGTCAGCTTTGGCTCTCAAAGAAGTTGTGTTGTCCTTTTAATTTCTGGCCGAGCGGTTGCGCAGCGGAACCCGGAGACTCCGGGAATTCTTTTTTGGCTTTGGAAAGCACAACATCCATTCTGTTCATACATCCCTCTCTGATGCTCTGAAGTGCTTTGAGGAGTTAGGAGAGAAATTGCTGTTGAATCTCAGTGTCCTGCAGCTCTTGGAGGGCTGCACTGCTGTGCTCCCCCATAAATCTGCTGGTTTAGGAGACGTTCCCCGAGCAGCGTGAGGGGCTGTGCTGAACTGACTGCTTGGCAAATTGTGTCTTGACAAATGTGCTGCACACAGGATTCTGTCCCTGCTGACTTTAAAATCACCCCCAGAAGGGATTGAAATAGATTCTTTGTTGAAAATTTCGTCCAGGCGCTAGATTTGTGACACCTGTGTGTTTGTCCTGGTGTAATTCCTGGAAGAAATGTTTGTTTTCATCTCCAAAAGGAAGGGAGGAAAACTTTCATGTACCCTGATCCATGCACGTATTTATTTAGCAAACATTTTCCCTTCAAGATATTTGATTCTGAGAAAAATTGAGGTTTTCAGTTTTGTTGAATACTTGTAGACCTGAATGCTACTACAAAATAATTAAAAGTGGCAACAAGTATGACAGCCTTTGTGTGCATTGTTAGCTGGATTTTTCTGAAATTAGGCAACATTTAATGCTTCAGTTCTGTTGGAAGGTGTGTAATATTTTAATTTTTGAAGGTGTGTTAGACTTCATTTCTTTAAGAGTCACTTTTAAATTTTCTGTTATGGAATAACACAAAAGAGATGAGCTTAGTTTTATTAATTGTGCAATAAACCCATTTGGATGGAAAAAACCCATTTAAATGAAACCAGTTGCTTTTCAGTGATTGAACTGCCTTTCTCTTTGATTTTACATTCATTATACCCATAATAATTTAAATTTCCAAAATATAAACTGGATTTTTCTTTGTTTTTCTCAGGTCTTGCATGCTGTGACACAAAGATCTCATCGCCTGGTGTGCTATGTTCATGGTGAGCCTGATTTCCTCCTGTTGTCCACGTGGTCATTCCAGGGGTTATTATATCAAAGGGGTATCAGGTTATTTTAGCAACCAATCACTTGAAAGAATCAAAACACATGGAAATGAGTTTAGTCTTTATTTTTTGCTGGATTAGTGACAAATCTCCAGTTTTCTACAACATCCGGTGCAAAATGAGTTTTCAGAACCTGTGAAGGATCTGATAAATGGCCTCAAAGTTTCAGTGGTCGTGGTCAAAACTGCAGAAAAGGCAGGATGGGGCCAGTTTTGTAGTTTGAAGTCATCAGTGGCATCAGAATTCCTGCCAGGTCCCCACATGAGGAGATCTACAAACAGCAGCACAACAGGCCCAGCCTGGGTCCAGTGAATCCCATTTTGTCCTGGCTCCAAATCCTCAGGCTCTTTAGCTATGCTAAGGAATTCTTTGTGGCTGCCAACTTTTTGGCACTTCTTAAAATAACTCTGTTAAATATATTTCATAAACTCATTTTGTATAGGCAAAAGAAGCCCCTGTGCTCCTCCTCAGCAGTGCATGTTCCTTCTCTTTCCCTTCTCCTCCAAATATTAGCAAATTACCCCTTTTATTATGATATGAAAATAAACCAGCTTTTGGGATTAGGCCTCATATTTATGAAATGGTTTCCTACTGCGTTCTGCCTTTTTTTTTTTTTTTTTTGGTGTTAAATAGCAAACACCTTCTGTACTTCTGGGTTTACTGATACCTACTTTTAAATTTATTATTTTCCCTCATGCTTTTAACTGGAAATAGGTAATCCTCATGTGGTTCCAGTGTTCTTTTTTTCCTTCATTTTACTTTTTATTTTTTCCCTCTTAAGTTCTCCCTTACCTGCCTCTGGATGTTTGAGCTGCTTGATGACCTCCTCCTCTGAGAGCAGAAATTAATAAACAGATTTCCCTGGCTGATGGGATTAGGGATGTCAGAGGAGTGGTTGAGGCTTTAAGTGATGGAGATTTTAGATCTTTTTCCCCAGCTCACCTCAGTTGAGTCAGCCAATCAATAATCAATAGCCACGCTCAGCTGAGCTTCCTGGCCTTTCTGAGAGTCATAAATGTGCTGTGGCTTCCTGGAGGGAAGTGTTCAACCCTAGGACATCCACTGGTGTTTCCACAATCATCTCCACTTCCCAGGGGAATCCTTCTCCTTGCAGGTCTCCAGCAGCCCCTGGTGAAGGGCTCTGGGCAGCTTTGAGGTGGTGACAAGGACAAGCCCTGGCTCAGTTGCACATCACATTTAATTACTCAGCACTCTGCAATGCCAGAGGATGCAAGAACAAAAGATTAACACCTGTCAGGGCTTTTATTGCCAACATTTCTTTATTTCCTCCTTTTTTTATTTTTTGGTGTTATTTTCTATACTTTTCTGACATTCTAGGAGATTTTCCATGTATTGCATGACTTTTTTCCCACAGTGTGCTGTACACCATAGTGATATTTGGAGCAGTTCTGCAGGTGCTTGCTGGAGGTTTGGAAAGGCTGTGAGGATCTAGCACCAACACTGATTTAATTAATCTGGGAGCTCCAGATAGACACTTAATGGCTCCACTAATAACTTCACTTCCTCACATTCTCAGGTTTAAAATATTAGCCCAGTATTTTGAGGCAGGATAGGAGTGTCCTTCATTTTGGGGTGGATCTAGCAGGGATCCCCTGCAAGCTCTGCAGGTGCTCTCTCAGGCACAGCTTCTGATGTTTCTTGCCACAGTTACTGCAGAAGGCCCCAAGCTTGCCATTGCTTGCCTAAAATTTTTTTTACAACAAATACATTAAATAAACTGTTGTCATCTCAGGGGCTTACAGTTAAATTTTACTAATGCAAATTGTGTTTGAGTCAGGCAAGTCTGACAGTGTTATTGTTTGTCTTTTAAAAATACATTTTATCAAGGCTAGCACAAACCCCCAGATGAATTGAACTATAACTTTTTCTGATTTTGATGGAAAAAAAAACATTTTATGATGTTCAATCTTTCTGCAACTATGTTGAGAGGGAGAAAATTATGATTAAAACAGAGTATTAAAAATTCTGCCCACAAAATAATTTGTGAAAATGGATTGCAAATCCAGTGGCAAGAAATCATTATAGCCAGATAAAACTTCTGGGGCTTTCTTTTGTTTCTAATTTATATTCACAATTATTAATGAGGATGAAGTAGCAATCGGAGAGATCAATTAAAACTATCAGTACAATTGGTTTTAAATCAGTTACCAGTCCATACTTTTGAAAATACTGCATACAAGTTTTGTGATTGGATTCTATTGGCAGAGTTCTGTCCTGTGTGAAGAGCTGGTGCAAACAGAAATGGCTTTTCAGGGAATCAAGGGAAAGCCACACATCTACACCATAATCACACAGCTAATCTTTTATTATTCAACATATATTCACTCCAGGTGATGCTGAACTTTTCCAAATAGTTTTATCAGGTTGCAGTTGGCATTTCCCTTGTGCAGTCCCTGGTTTCTTTGGAGATCCCATGGCACCCTGAATTGGAGCTGGCATTATCATTCCCCTCCTGGTGTGTGGCTGATCTGATTAATGTGGGGACTGTTGTTGCAATCCAGGGCACAGAGAATGTCTCTCTGCCTGTTTTTAGAAATTCTGACCCTCAGCAGAACACTGCTTTTAACCAAAATTGCCAAAACTTTGGGATGAATTAGAGCACACAGGTAGTAGTAGGAGTGGTGGTGTATCACAGAATGAAGAATTTAGGGTTTTAAGATTTTAATATGAGAGTGAATAGGACACAAGATGGAGGATTTTGGGTGTTGTCCCTTCTTCCTTCCTGTCCCTTTTCAGCTCCATTTTCTGTAGGACTTGTGGTAGAAAATGATTGGTGCGTGTGAGTAGTAATGTGGAAGTTACGTGAATGGATCAGTAGAAGTTATTGGTAGAACAGTAAAAACAAAGTAGGTGTTAGAAAGTAATTGGGTTAAACAGCTTTAAAAGGCCTTGGTTTGGGTGTTTGGGGTCCATTTTGTGCCTTGGTTTGGGTGTTTGGGGTCCATTTTGTGCCTCGCTTCTCGCATGCTGAGTCTGGTGTGCAGACAGAGCTGGACTTAAGAATAAACAAAACCCTGAAGACCAAGAGAAAGAGAGCCCTGCACGTTCTTCATCCTTGGAAAAGAACTCAGCAGGGGAACCCCCTCCAAAAGGCCCAGGGGGTTGGGTTCCCATCCTTGTTGGGACCAAAAAACCTGACAGACTGTGATGACTTTGACTCGTTTGTCATCTTTTGTCTGCTGTAAATTTTTATTACATTTTTCTCGTAGAATGCAGTTTGTGTTGCTGAATGGAGGGAAGAAAGTACTGCTGAGGCAGAGAGTTGATCCTCTACTGCATATTCCCCTTGCTGTGTCCCTTCCTTGGAGCCCAGAAAGGCTTCTCGTGGCAGGAGGGGGCTCAGAACTGACCTTTAAGAAATACTGAGTATAAATAAGGGTTATTGAATTTCTGCAGAGATGGGGCTTTGGATTGCAGGTGTTCATAATTACATTAATTTACAAAGTAGATCAAGCCAATGAAAGAGGCATGGAAAACTGGTGGAGGGCTTATCAAATTAGCTAAGTAGAGCAATTAATCAGACAGGCCTTAACTGTTTTGTTTCTATTTTTTAATTATCTGCTGGAGCAGTTTGCTTTCAGCTTGCATTAAAGAAGGCATTGGCTGCAAGGTTGTGCTTGGGGACACACTTCCATCCTTATCTCCTTGTCACCTCTGTGGCACCACTCAGGGATCCATTGGCATTCCCAAGGCCCAAGCAGGCTCCTGTCAACCAAAGAATTTTTTGAAAAGTGTTCAGCATCCTCTGTGAAAATACCAACAAAAAAGTATCAACAGTGGGCATGAGATTTTATCTAAACAGTAAATTAATTGTTAGTGAAAGGGTCAATAGGCAGCTCCTCAGGAACTTATGGTTGCAGTATGGTAACAATTATCTTAGAGGTATTTAAAAGCACCTTAGAATGATGATTTTAATGAGTTGTTTTTATTTTTGAGCTCATCCAGTTTGGGGAGTGTTATGCATATTGACAAAAACTTTTCGGTTTTCTGACTCCATTTGTAAATGATCTGGTATTTTTAGATGGACTTTTCCTGCCTTTCACTGCAGGAATAAAAAAAGGTTTCCATAAGATTATCCCAAGAAGACTTTTCCTAGTTTCATTTCACAACAAACCTCTCTGGTAGCTGTCAGATTTGGCCCTGAGAAATTGGCCTGAGGCCCCCTAACGTTGACATGGAATAGGGGGCAGAGATCTCTCTCCAGACATGACCCTCCCACTTCCCTTTTCCTTCTATTCAAGAGGTCAGATAATTTCTTTTCCCACATCCACAATTAATCCTAAAGCACGTCAGAAAATGAGGAAGAATGGAAATTAGCACTTCTTCTTCCAAAGCTGAAGAAAGATGATCTGATGAGAACAAGACCTTCCTTCAGATCTCTCTAAATACTGACCTGCCTCTTGTGTAGAGGTTAAATATAGGTTTAAGATCATTCCTTGTGCTTTCCTTTAAAAAATACCCAATGAACATTCTGGCACATTGGTTTTGGGCATTTATATTTAGGAATCTTATCACAACTTGAAATGCTGCTGTAAAACTGGTTTCTCCTCTTTGTAAGTCCTCAGCCATTTTATCTTAGATGTCCAGAAATGAAAATCTTAACCAGGGTTATCACCTTGGGTCAAGCTTTGAAATCCCTCTTAAATATTTTGAGTGATATTTTTCATGCCCTTAACACTGAACTCTTCAAACCCCAAAATGTTTTGCACTTAAGAGTTCTTTTGAAAACTGCAGAATCCTTGAACAGCCTGAAGATTAAGAAGAGGTTTTTTGGTGACTATTTCAGGATTTTTAAAATAGATTGATCATCACATTTACCTTAGGAAGATAAAAGATATATCTAAAAGCTGGTACCTGAGGTGTGCAAGCTGCATTTTCTATCTCTGGAAAAGTAGTCTCTGATTTTTCTGATGAATTTCTGTTTCTTGCCTTGATTTTTGAATTACTGAAAATAAGATACAGCTTCTGTTTTAACCAGTATGGGAAACTGCTAAAAAGCCTGTAAATAGGAGTAATTAACACCCACCTCCAAAGTTTCCTTTTTCTGCTTATTTAAATACAGGATTTCTAGGTCTAAAAACATGTGAAAATAGTTCAGACAACATACATGTGCTTTCAACGTGCTTGAATCCAATCAGTTATTCCTTGGGAAGGCTGGAGGGCTGTGCTAAACATGATCTAAATTACTCTGGTAGTGATATAAATCCAGGAACGATTTCATGTGGTGATTTGGAGCCTGTGAATCAGCCCAAGATACCTGGATGTGACTGACAAACGGAAAGAGAGGAAGGAAGGATGGATGAGTTGTAAAGCCAAGCTTTGCTTCTGAAGGGCTTGTGCTTGTACAAAACCCTGGAGTGCAAACTTGAGGAGGGTGTTTTACTTTGTGGAGGCTTGAATTAGTTGGTTCTTTTATCACTCTGTCTAACATTATCTTTGTGGGAAAATGTTTCTTGTGGTGCTGGTGTTAAGGTTTAAACCCACTAATAAGACATGATCTTGGTTAATGAACCATAAATACTGGTGTGTTGGGAGCTCTGTTTCTGCATTCGGTCTGGGGGAGCTCAGTTCATTGCCCCACTCTCTGAAAGAGAAGCAGCATTTCTCAGTGTGAAGGGGGAGCAGCTTCCACAGCTCTGAGGCTGCACACATCAGGAGCCCTGACAGCACAGTTCAACACCTGATGGGAAATGTCACTGAGAAATGAAGACACAAGCTCAGAAATAGCTGTTACGTGTTTGTGATGGTTTCACTGCTGGTGGTGTCAGCACTGAGAGCTCTGATCCGAGGGAGTACCAAATCCTGAGCTGTGCTGGGTGAGGGGCAGAGCAGAGCAGAAGCAGCTCCCAGCAGGTTTTTGGGAGGGGGATGAGCTCTCTGGTGCAGCTGGGCTGTGCTGGAGCAGTCTGGCCACAGGGGCTGGTGCCTCTTGCAGGGGAGGGAGGCTCAAACTCCCAGTGTGGGGCAATCAGGGGGGGTCTCCTGCCTGCGAACCAACACAAGGCTTGTCTGGACAGCAGGCAGCTCCCAGCATGGATAAGTGCTCTAGAACTATTGGATTTCTCCAGTTCTTCCCCCTGGACATCTGAGGCAGCTCCCTGACTGCTGTTCCACAGGGTACTGAGCTTTCTCTTTGGTGAGGAAACAGCTTGGTCATGAATTCAAACTACTTCTGCCCTTTGGATTTTTTTTCCCAATGATGTAATAAAATGTTTAAAATATCAGCTTAAAGAAAAGACTCGAGAGCCATAGGAATAGGGAGAGAAATCATATTGTGCAATAATAATTACATTTATGATGTTCTTTTCATTTCATTGACTCTCTGTCTGTGTTCCACTGGTGGCAATGTTCTTCTACCATTCCAAGTAGTAAAGCTGGAGTGATACATTAATGACAGTCAGGAGCTATAATCCTTCTGTCTCATTTCCCATAGCACATAAGTCATTATTTGCAATTTTGTTTAAGGCTGATCATATAAGTTTGGTGTAACTCTTTATTATCCCATGGTCTTGTACTTCTAAACTTGTTTTCACAATATTTGTGTATCACACAAAGGATTTTGCTCAGGATGCTTAATCAAGGTCATTGTTATTTTTGGTTTGGTAGCTAGGTTTTTTTCTTCCCCATGATTTTTCTTTGAGAACCTTGATGTTGTGCTGTAGTCAGTAAAAAGAAGATAGAATAAAATCCCCTTTTTTCATGGTCTGAGGTTCATGGTATGAATACAGTTATTTTAATATTATTTTAAACTTACTGTTTTCTATCAAGAAATGCTTTTACATTTGCTTAAACACTGCATCAATATTTCCAGCAAAATAATTATTTTCCTCAAATTTCCTATTTAATAAAATGCAGCCTCTTTGAACTCCACAGACCTCACCATCTGTTACTCAATTTTCACTCCATAAAATTTTGCTGACATCTGTTTAATCAAATATATTTTTATAGTCATGGAGAAATTTAGTTCAAACTTGGTATTATCCTGTTCCTATATGCCAAACAGAAAATATGAAAATAATGAACAGGAACTTACGGGAGAGGAGAGGGAAACATTAAAATGGAGTCTGTTACTACTTAGGGCACCCCTTGGAGCTGGAAGTGACGTTCCCAATGGTCCTGAGGTTTCCTCAGGCTGTGGAGCTCGGTATTCCCTGAGCTCCTGCTTTCTCCAGCTTGGCCAAACCTGGCTGTTTGCCATGGCCAGAGTTTTGGAGCAGCTGCTAGGCTTGGGTTTGGAAAGCCAGGACTAAGCTGATCAGGTTTTACCAACCTGTCTTTATTCCGTGGCCTCGCTGTCCCCATCCTTGTTCTTTTTCCCTTTATCCTCAGTGTCCCCATCCTTGTGCTTTTTCCCTCTACCCCAGGGAGGTCACTCCCTGCCCCAGGAGCTGTTGGGACACCCCTGCAGGGAGTGAAGGGAGTCACACGGGGAGGAGAGGCAGATGCTCCCCTTGGATCCATCTCCGTGGGTTCTCCAGGGGTTGTCCTCTCTGGATTCACTGTTTTCCCCTCAGATATTGTCGTGCTGAGGTTTGTGGGTGCTGTCACCACCCCTGGAAAGGATGCTGTGGTTGTTGGTAGTGAGCCCTTCCTTTCAGGCTGGTTTTCCTTTGGAAATGAGGCATCTGCAGTTCCTGCCTGTCAATCTGTTGATTGGGTTTTCTGTCAGGTTTGATCAGGAGATTTCCATCAGGATTATGCTCTGACAGACCCTTCCCATCTCCCATATGGAATTCAAAATGAACATCTGTTTAAAACAATAATTTATAACATTTGATAACCAAATAGCAGTCTTTGTTCCTGTTGGTTACCACCGCTTTTTGTCAGCTCTCTTGGTTTGTTAAGGTACAATATGTTGTACCACATATCCTGGATTTTGGAGAAGCCACTGTTATGGCTTTTCTCTTGTTTATTTTCTCTGTTGCTATTGGGGTTGGTGTTTAGACAACTTTTCCAGAATGATTGAGCTGTTTACTGCAGATTCATATTGTTTTGCTTGGAAACTGAATTGATATTTACAACTGAGTAATAAATTTAGAATATTGGTTTTTAATTGAATCTGCAGCAGAATATGCTGATTAACTTGAATTAAATGATGAAGAGCAATGCTCTTTGAATTTTTCATGGAAATCCCATTATCTACACATGTAGTATTTATTAAATTGAAATTATCTCATATTTTAAAATAGTATTTTTTTCCTTTTCACAAAGAAGAAAGTCAGGTTATTGTTGATTTTACTGATTAGGTGGACAAAATCAATTGAGATGAAACATGAGTATAATATAATATTGTAATACTTAGAGCGCTTCCCTAATTCTTTATCCTCCAAGACACTATTTATCTAACTTGAAGTTTTCTTTATTCAGGGCCATTTATTAAGGTATGCTTGAAAGAAAAACATCTGGAAGCCTTCTCTGGTTTGTTTAAAACCTTCAGTTTATTTGGAAGGAAAACCTCTCAGCTGGTCTTTCCAAAGCCTTGAGAGCAAAGCGAAAGCAAAGCTGAGATGCCAATGTTTATTTCTTTGTGGTTTCCTGACAGCCGATTACAAGGGGGGAGTTTGTTTTCTGGCCATTTTGCAGATTGTTTATGATAATGAACATGCTGTATAAGTTTAAACTCAAATTATAAGCAGAAGAGGTTTTGGCTGGATGTTAAAATTTAAACACACTCTTTGTTTTGTGGCCGATAAAATTAGATTGCCCTTGTATTTGCTTATAATGAGATCAGCAGGCTAAAGAAAACCAGCCTCTCTCTTAGAATGATCTATGCATGCTGCTCGTCCAGGAAATATAAACGAAGGGAACTGGATTGATTTTGGGTGCCTGTGCTGCTGTGAGGGTTTGGGAGGACTGGAAATGCAAACCCTGCAGTGCAGCAGCGCTTCCAGCCTCGGATGAGGATCTGGGTGTGGGATCACCTGGCAGCCCCACCCAGGCTCTGCTGCACCTCAGGGAGACAATTTTTTTTCCCCCCCCAACTCTATCTTTTGATGATATTTAGAACCAAACAAATTAAACTGAACCACGACAAGAAAATCTGCTGGGCATCAGGTATAGACTCAGGCTTCCAAGTGACAAAGAACCAGAGGAACAGAATTTCCTGGGGTCTCACTCCTGTCCCCGGCACAGGCACTTGGGAAGGTCCTGAAATGTTTCTGCAGTGACAGAATTTGTGGGTGCAGGAGGGATTCCTGAGGTGCAGCTGATCACTCTCCCCCTCAGCAGATTCCTGCTGCTGCTGCTGGAGTCACCGAGGGAGAGCTTGGATGTGCTGCATTGCAGGTGCAGGAATTGGGTTCTGCTCTGCTCTGACTCCAGCTCACCCCAACTCTTCCCTTGTTCTGTCCTGCTCTGCTTCTTGCTCTCCCCTCATTCCAGTTCTTCTATTCTGTTTAAGATCACAAAGAAATCTTAGTTAGATTGGAGTTAGATATAGCATGCTGATAACCTTATAGCTGGGGCAGGAGAAAATGGAGTAAGAATCACAAGGAAAAGGAGCTGATTTTGGGATGGGTTTTTGGTTTGTTGGCAGGGTTTTTTTTTTAAATTTTTTTTTTTTTTAGTTTGACGGTAGAAGAAGCTGTCCTGTAAAAACTTTTAGAGAGTCAAGTAGTGCAGCAGTCCATAGGTAGGAGAAGTCCAAGCAGGACAGGAGCCTCTGGCACCATCTCTTGTCTGGGTGACATGCAGTGGGACCAGCTGTTTATTCAGTGTACCATGGTGAAGCTCTTCAAGGTTATTTTAAGACAAGGCTGCTGGTACAGAGGACTTTTTAATGTGGTTTGAGGTGGCGATACATGGAATGTCACCAATTCTTGCATTTCCAAAGTGCCAGCCGAGCAGCATAAGCAGATAAGGGAAAACAGGATACTTCAATAATAAACACTTGGATTTATTTTAGGATAGTTTGAGGGAGATGGCAAGCAAGCAGAAGGAACACCATGATCCAGCAATCCTGACTGTAAAAACTTTTAGCTTAGAAAGATAAATTCCCATTTCCTTAAGAATACAGGCTATCACAATGGGAGGATAAGATATATGATGAATTAAAGCCTAATTAGAAATTAGAAATAAAGTGGGGGAATTAAATGGCCTATTACTAATGCTGCAAAAGTGCTTTTAGGATGCCCTGGGGATCAAGGCTTTAATGATGATTTGTTAGTGAATTGCTGAATTTAAGAAAAAACTCCAAGTTGCATTGGGAATTTCTTCCTGCCGCTGCACAATTTTCCCTGGAACAGTGCATTTTCAAGGTTTTTGTTTTCAGATATTCAAAAAAGACATTTTAATAACTGGTTTTGTAATTTAACTCATTATTCCTCCTTTTGATCTTTGCCAACTTTAAAACATATCCTCTGCATTTTATATTCATGTAACCCATTTGTTTATTAAAGCCTATTTTCCCTGTTTTTGTCTTAATTAAGAGCCTGTTTTTAGACTTGGTGAGCTTGGGGTTAAAAATGTGTAACCATCTGCTTCCCATGGCATCCATGCAGTGAAGGATATAGTCAGTGCCACACAGTGATGTGAGAGGCAAATTACTGTGAGAAATTGTTTCCTGGGTGCTGCTGTCACTACAATTTCATTTTTCTTGTTGCTTTGCCATGACACCAGTGATCTCATTCTGGGCTTTGGTGGTAATTTGGCTTGAACTTCATTAGGCAGAGGGCAATGGCCTTGCACTGATGGAGAGATTCCACCTTGCTGAAACGGTGAAATGCTGACCCTGCACTGCACACATGTTTCTGTGACACAGCTGGGCACAAAGGTGGCAGCCTGTGACTTCCTCAGGAGGCTCTTGGAACTGGTTTTTTTTTGGAGGAAAACAATGGTAATATAGTGTCAAAATTGTTGGCTAACAGAAATGTGTTTTTGTCACCCCCCCCCACCCCCAAGTTTAAAAACAAAACCAGGGTCTGGATTTCCATGCTCCGTGGTTTGCCAGGTTCTAAAAGTGTCTTCAAATGGTTCCTCCAATATGAAAACTGTTGGATTGCTGGAAGTGTCCAAGGCTGCGTTGGACAAGGTTTGGAGCAGCCTGGGACAGTGGAAGATGTCCCTGCCATGGCTGGGGTGGCACTGGATGGCTTTAAGATCCCTTCCAAGCCAAACCATTCCTTGATTCCCAATCACATGAGGAGCTCTGAGCATGGCTGTTTCCTCCTGATTCTCTGTTTACTGTTGGAGATCCATGCTCAGGTGTCAGTGGGGTGAGTGCCTGAACCCTGTGGTGATACAATCTCCCCACAGAATCAATCAGGCTCTCTTGTGATGCACTGACTTGGGAGTATTAAAGAATTTGGAGAGGAAAATGGCTCATCTGCAGGAAGAAAATAGCATTTGGTACTGGTTTTAACTCAAGTTAGCAAATTTCACCTCAAAATGGCACTGACTCTGTTGCATTTGCTTTGTTGGGCTGTTTGAAGAACCAAATGAAAAGCTAGGTAGCAAAAATGTGGACAGAGAATAAGGAAGATAAAAGAAGGGAAGAAAAAAAAAAGTCTTTGGACTTAATTTGGTCTATTTCTAAAATATAAAAGTTTGCAGAATGATCTCACATTTTTTTGTTTAATTTTCCACCCCAACTTCGGCCGCAACTTTTTGTCGGATTTGACACAAGTTTAAAACACAATAATTATTTTCAGATGAGTTAACTTTTATGGAAAGGTATTTCCAATTTTTATGTTTCATGGCTGATTTTAAAACTTTGTGTTAAAAGTGAAGTTTAAATATATGCAAAAATATTAAGTGTCCTTTCTCTTTCTAAAGTTAATCCAAGGTAAAATTAATGGAAGGTATTCACTTTACACTCAGGTGTGGAAGAGAAGGGGAACAGTTTTATTTTTTTCTATAAGTAGTAACTTCATGGGATTATAATGTCATATTTCTTGATAATACATAAGTGCTTTTACTCCTACATGTACTTTCACACAATGTAAATTTAGTGAGTCACAGTCAAAGTACAAAGGCACTGGGAGTTTGGAAGATTATGTTGCTTTATGCAGCAGAAACCATTATTTGGTATCAAGCCTCCAAACTTTTAAATCATCAAAGTTACAAAAGTCTTGCAGTAATTATAGTAAATACTGTGAATAAGCTACTCAGTTGATACCTAAATTTAGTTTATGCAGAGAATTAATAGACATTTTTGTTTTACATTTGTAGAATAATTTTAATTAGAAGCAATTAAGTAAAATTACATTACTCCAAAGCAAATTGCTGCTTTCCACATTTCTTTAAATCTCCTTATATTCCATTAGTATGTGAAAGCTTACAGTAATTAAAGTTCGACTTGTTTATGTTCTATAAGAGGAGCTAGAGAGGAGTTCAGGGAACCTTTCCATGGGGAAGGGTTTCACCAGATTGCAGACTGCTCTGATTTCTCTTATTTGGAGCATTTTTGCTCCAAAGCACTTGGTACTGCCACTCTTGCAGCCAGGAGAGAGAATTAAGTGGACAACTGATGAAGCTCTCCTTCCAAATCTCTAATTATGCTTCTGGTGGCGGCGTTGTCTCGGTGCTTTATGTGTCTGATATTTCAGCTGGAGCAAATATCTGAACCCAAAAAAGGCTCCTCCAAATGTCTGCACAGAGAAGGCTCCCGCTGAAATTTTTACAGCATGGTTATAGCACTGCCTAGGTTATGTCCCACATTAAATTCCTGCCTTTTCCATTGCCATTTTAGCAGCTTGCTCCCGCCATAAATACTTGTAGGAACAGCCCAGGGACAAAGCAGCCCCTCCAAAGCCTCTTCCTGTGCCTTGTGACTCAGCCACAGATCCTTCCCAGGACATCAGGATTTTGTTCCGGAGCAGCATCCGTGCACGTGAACAGTGGATATAAAATAGGAGGTGGGATACTTGGAATTCACTTTTATGGCCTGAACCACTGGAAAGAACTGAACTGGTTCTCCAAGAGAGAAGGAAGAGGCAACTCCTGCTGCCAGGAGTAATTACAGCTCAACCAGGTCCTTGCCAGTCGCACAGGGAAGGGAGCTGGCCCAAATGTGTTGGCCACCACTCTTAGGAGTGCAAGAAAATGTTGTTTTGGCACATCTTGAATTGCATTTCCCTCTCCCTGAGTGGGGATTGGCAAATGAGCTTGTACAGGCAGGCCTTGAGGGGAGCAACAGCTTTTAGTGCGTGCTTCAACTTCTTTTTTGGATAAGTTTTCAAGATTTTAGAGACAAAATTGGGTTTTCACATGAAGAAGTTTGGTTTTACTAATGGAATTATCATTGCCATCCTGTCTTCTCCATCCTGAGGCAACAGACAAAATCAAATATATGTTCTTTTCAAAATACTCTCTGCAGATGCCTGCATGGACCAGTAGTGGTGTTAAGATCCAAGGGCTGGGAGATCCAGCATGGAAAATGAATATTGCAAATGTGATTGTAAATATCATTAAATTGGCTTTAAAATTTCATTTCCAAAATACTTTTGATGGTTTTTTATTATATTTTTATATATGGTTTAATATTTTTTTTCTTCTTTGTGATTTTTGTATATCCTAAACCAAGAAAGAAAAGGAGAAACAAAAGTAAGAAGAAAAAAAATTAAGAAGAAACAAGTTGGCAGATTTTTTTTTTTTTTTTGTATAGAGAAAGGACCTTTGAGATACATTTTGAGAAAATTTAGATTTTTTTTTTTCATGTCTCCTTTTGCATTCTTATAGTGGGTCATGGTGCCTTTCTCGGAGCTGATGCATGTGATATTTTTAAAATTAGTGGCAGTAAATTGTCAGCTGTCAAGTTCTCTTTGGTCTGTGACAGCTTTGGAAATGTGGTCCTGAGGCCACCTTACTTTTCAGACAGCATAACCTGGAAGGAGAGTGTGTAAAATAATAGTAAATTAACATATTCCTGGGCTTTCTTTTGCTTCTATGTCTTCCTGAATTTTCCTTGGCTACTCTGTTCCAGACCAAACTCATATATATATTCTTAGATATATATTTTTATACTTATCCCCACTTGTTTTGCCATGTAATATGCTGCAACCAACACAGATTTGAATTATGAAAGCTGATGATGTCTTCTGGTATGATCGTCATCTCTCTATTTAAAGAGAATTTTCTAGCCAGCTGAAAACATGGCATTTAGTTCTTGCGATGTTCAGGCTGTGGCAGGTCTAAGAGCTATTTTATGATGGTTTGGTTTTGAGGCTGGTAATTAAAATAAGTAAAATCCAGGTATGATAGCTGGTAGTAAATCTATTAAACTATCTTTAAGGCAGTAGGCAGACATATATTAAAGTGCTATGGACAATGCAGGTATTTCTGCAGCCTAGAAATGGGTAAAAAATGGCTGTTTATGCATCATGTCCCAAAGAACATCCATTTTTCCATGACAAGCTTTGACTTAAGAAGATCCAAGTGGGGATGATGTTGCTACAGGAGCAGCAGTGAGGAAGTTTGCTGTGGTTCCTTGTCAGTCTGTCCTGGCCAGCTGAAATGGGCACCCACCTTCCTGACAGAAAGGGAAATTTCCCAGTCCAGGAAAGGCAGCCAAATCTGCTGGATACTTTTATAGTTTGTCCTACAGTCCCCATTACTGGACATACAAGTTCAGTAGTGGAAAAAGCCTTTTTAATGTATAGCAATATTGAATATTCTCATTTATTTGAGGAAATAGAGGTGTTAGGAATTTGCATCTGCCCCTGGTGATGCAGGGTCACTACATTAAAGACAAAAAGGCTTCTCACCAGAGCTCTGAGCAGCACTTCCCAATATCCTGTTTTTTCTCCCTCTTGGGAATGGCTTGTGCCAAGCTGCAGAAGAGCAGCAGTTCCATATATCTGCCCTCTCTGTCAAGTACACAAAAAAGGAGGTTTATTATTGGGACTGTAAACTTAAAAATCTTTCTGATGTGATTGTGGATGTCCTTTGTGTCGTGTATTTCATGTACCTGAGTGCACTTTGATATTGCAGTGAGATCTGTTGTATTTCAGACTGTTAGAGAATTGAATGCTTATTTTAGTCACTTGACAGCAGTATTTTTTCACCTACTAGCAGCTAAAGTCTATTGCTCAGGATTTATTATTTGAATATTATTTTTCTGTTTTTTAGTAATAGAACATTTTCCATGGAAACTTAGACTTTCTTTCATAGCTTAAGGATTAGAAGCAAAAAAATACTATTTCAAATTGATGTATTTTATTCCTATTACCTTTCTTCTTGTCAGGTTAAATGTGTTATGTATGAAGTACAACTAAAA
Source organism: Dicaeum eximium (assembly GCA_013396995.1). Classification (NCBI taxonomy): domain Eukaryota; kingdom Metazoa; phylum Chordata; class Aves; order Passeriformes; family Dicaeidae; genus Dicaeum; species Dicaeum eximium. The sequence goes on along the minus strand of VWZP01005995.1, from coordinate 204,349 downwards.
TTGAAAATGCCTAGATATGTTTTATTCCATATTACTTTCTGTTGCATTTGGTGCATGTTACATAAGAAGACATTAAGCAGACTGTCTACAGTCACTTTCAAAGTGTGAAGAAAATGATGATTAAACATCTCTGCAAATGAAAATTTCAGCAGCTTTTATGTACTGGAACTTAATGCCAACATAATTACCTCTGTTTTGATAATATATAAACTAAGCATTGCAATGAAAGTATGGCAGACCAGTTAATAAGAGGTCTGTGGGTTTTTTTTTTCTGTTTTCAATATTTAAATATTCTTTTCATAGTTTTGATAAAATTTCCTCAAGTTTTATGTGAAATCGTCTTAGGTTGGTGCTGCTGGTAACTCAGGTTAATTTTATATTCCAACTCCTACCTTAATAGCGTTCAATTTTCATTTAATCAGAAATGAAACAAAATCTGCATATGAAGCATCCTTTGTTGGTCAAATGAAACCACTTCAGGGTTTACTATTTTTTTTTTTTAAATAAGAAATAATTTTGTACCCCTAATCACGTAATTTTGTACACCTAATCATCACCAAGCTGGGAGCTTGTGCCCACTGTCTGTCACAGTCCTGCCACCAGAGTTGTACGAGCTGAGGGCTGGTTTGAAAGAGGAAAAATTTGTGTAGTGCCCATTCCTCTGTTTGACAAGTGACAATGGAACAGCTTCAATTTTTGGGCTTGTTTTGCAGGCCCAGCAATGAGCGAGTTTTAAATGGAGCAAAAGGGAACGCGCCGGTTCTTGGTTCTTTCACAAGGAAGGATGGAGCTGTGGAGCCCTCAGTGGGCACAGCCTGCAGGTCACAGCTGTGTCCTGGAGCTGCCCCCAGCTCTGAGTGCCAGCCCTGGGGACACAGAGGGGGCACACCTGGGGCTGGGCAGCTCTGCTGTTTGCAGGAGCTCCTCTGATAATCCAGCAGATCGGCTCCTGCTAATAATCACTTTTGTCAGCAGCTCCTCGTGTGCCAAGGGAACCCGCCTGTGGCTGGAAACATTTCTGGGGAAATTCCAGCCACTCACAAAATCATTGCCATCAAAGGGTGTGATAGTGGCAGTTGGAAATGAGAGACTTTTGCGGGAATCAAAGGAAATCTGGGATGAGAGGCCTGTCTTCACCATGAGCATGCTTATCCCGAGTCTCATCTTTCAGCATTTTCTTGACAACCTGTCCAGAATTCTTTCACTCTTCTCATCACTCTGCCACCTGTAGTAGGTTCTGAACGAGGATCCTCTGAACTAAAGGCTCCCTAACCTATTTCATAGCCAAGGTTATCCTTGAAAGTTCTCCTTGCATTACTTTCTCTGAGACTTCAGCCAGGAAATGAACGTTCAAGGAAAATTCATTTCAGAATGACGGAGGGCAAATCTGTAAATAACCGCAGACTTTATAAATCAAGGCATATATTAGGCTAGTCAGAAAGATTTAGGGAAATGAGAGAAACTGGTTTAAATTTTCTCTATGATGACACTGCAGAACAGTCTATAAGAATGGTACAAAATTGAACTCCCAGCAAAATTGATGCTCACAAAACCACATTGTAGACTAGTCTGCATTATTTTATATCTGTAATTATTGGTAATTTAATCTGTTTCTTGTAGGTAAATACCTCTCTTCGATTTGTTCAGTCTGTGCTTGTCTCAGTTGATGGTCTAATGAAATTCCAAGATAAAATGGTGCTTGATGCCCATGGCAGGGAACTTGTTTCTTCTACGGTCACATTATGGACACAAAAAAAAAAAAAAAAAAAAAAAAGAAGTACCCTCCTATAATCACTTGGCATTTAAGGAGGCAGCTCAAGTTCCATTTTCCATATTTCATCCAAATCCATGTGGATTTCTCAAGTCTACAGAGGCTGCAGTTATCTTCCCAAAAGGGAGAAGATGCACTTTACTAGTTGATGATAATCTGATGTCTCTAATAAACTATTCTGGGTCACTTCTGGTTTTGTGTGTAACTGGGGGTGTGGGACCCTATGTTTGTATTCTGTTTTTCTATTAAACACCTGGTATCTGTTCAGAAATAGCAGAGACATTGATACTTTCACTAAACCTTTATCTTTCATTATTTCAGGGTTTGTATGTGTGTATAGACCTCCTGTGAATTTCAGCCTTCTTAGAGCTTGATTATTATCTTCACACTCCTGTGTAAGAATCACTCATGCAATTCCATGCCCTGTCAAAGACAAACCTCCTTGGAAACGTTCTCACCCTGATTCTGGTGACCTCTTTTCTTTTAGGGAAGTCAGAAATGGAAGCTTTTCCCTTGAAGAACTATACACACAATAATTTTTTAAATCCCTGCATTCTCTCAGCTGTCTCTTGAAATTGGAACGAAAGAGAAATCACAGAATGGTTTGGGTTGGAAGGACCTTAAAGATCATCCCAATCCACATCCTACCATGGCAGGGACACCTTCCACTGTCCCAGGCTGCTCCAAGCCCTGTCCAGCCTGGCCTTGGGCACTGCCAGGGATCCAGGGGCAGCCACATCTGCTCTGGGTGTGCCAGGGCCTGCCCACCCTCACAGGGGAAAAATCTAAAAAAAATCTAAAATCAGTATTGTGCAAATGCTGTTCCTTCTACCCCGAGGAGCTGAGGGTTTGGGCAAGACTCGTTGTTACTCAATGGAGCAAACCAGCCCTTTCCTGCTCAATTTAGTTGGTAAATCACTGACAGGAAAAGGAAAGAATCGCTCCCAAATTCCTTGGTTTAGGTTCCAATCTGAATTTCAAGTTGTGTGTGGATAATGTGGTGTTAATGCTTCTGGTGACACTGTCCCCAAAGTGCATTTTTATGTGACCACAGAAAGGGGCACACATGCATGCACAAACACATGCAAATGTAAGTGGAGTGTGTGCTGGCATCTAGAAAATGATGAGAAATGATGCTAAAAATTGGTAGCACTTTGTCCTTCCCAGCACTAGGTAAGCTTGCTGAATTAGTGTAGGGTCCTTCCTCCCTTGAGTACTAAAGTATCACAATCTAAAGGGGTTTAGTTCAACTTAATTTGCTGTGGGGATTGTGTTTGAGGTTTTTTTTTTTCCTTTTTAATACCACTACTGATAAATATTCTCACATGTCCATAGTGGTGGAAAGGAAGAAAATGTTAAGTGACTTAAGACCAGTGACATTTTTACTGTATCATCACAATTTCAGGAAATCTGTAGGTCTCAATGGAAAATTATAAACTCCAATCTGCATCAGAGTCTATTTTAATGTACATCCCAGCATTTCACTGCACAATATTTCAATGTGCCTCCCAGGATTTGCCCTGCTGCTGGCTCATTACAGATTTTTTTTGCCATCTCTGAGTTAGGGAAATCCTGACAACTTGGTGAAGAAACTAATCCAGATAGGAATTCAGGACTAAGGATGAGCTGAAATGTTCAGGGTTTTACAGAAAAAAACCCCCCATATTTCCAATTTATAGAGTATGAGAAAGCTTTTTTGATCATAGAACTCTTTATGTTAGACATCTGAAGGAGCTTTTTCTCCTACTGCTCTTATGCTCGCTCTGATGGACAATTAGGAAAAGGAGCAAGGAGAAGAGAAGAGGCTGGAGGAGCTTGGTTGGCATTCAGAACATGGGCAGCACCAGGAAAAGTCTGTCATCCTTTGTCTTCAACACTTCCCCCTTCCCTAGATTCTGAGGAGAAGGACAGTTGCTGATTTTTTTTTTTTTTAAGAATCTCCTGCTGAGATTATTTTTTTCCCTCCCCTTGGTGCTAGGCATAAACTATGCCTTTTTCTATCTTCAGCTTCCCATCTGTTAGCAGAAAGTGATGAGTCTGAGGAAAGCTGCTGTGGAAAGTAGGGTAGCTTCCCTCATGAGGAGGTGCTGGGAAGACTTGACAAGTTCATTGTGACCCTTTGCCTTCTTTGTCCTCATTGCTAATAATCAGCAAATGGCTCCGTTTTTACTCATGCAAAGCATTTGTGTTTTAATTCCCTTTTTCTGGGCTTAAAATAAATCGACTTTGTTGGGTTTTCTGTTGCATATGTATGATTTCTTGCTGAGTTTCCAAAGAGGAAAGAGTCTCATGAAGAGAAGTGTTGAGAAGGTGATTCATTCCCCAAACCCAGATTCCTTCTCCCGACTTGGTGCTTCTGAGTGGGGGTGGGAGAGGGGAAAATGCAAAGCCAGGAGCTGAAGTGACTGAGGAGGAGCTGCAAAGGCTTGGCAGGAGCTGCCTTTGGAAACGTTCAGATCAAATCTCTTGGTGTGTCTCTGCATTCACCCCTTTTTCTCCCCCCACACTTCAATAATTCTTGAATCCTTGGGCAGTGTGAGTCCATTTGGCAGGCAGGTAGAGACAGAAACAGGGAGCTGCTGCTGCCAGCAGGGAGAGCAGATGACCAGGCTGAGGGGAAAGAAAGCCCTAAGAAAGAGGCTGATGATCCCTGCTGAATACCAAAAAGCTGCTGGGGAATAAGATCTCCTGAGATGTCACTAATTTGGGAAGAAAGCTCCATTTTAATCTCGCGTACAATTAGACAGCAGAGAAGCAAGCGAGGCTTCATTAGCTCAGCCAGTCACAGAGGGGGTTTCTTGATTTCTTCCTCTCTCTGTTGTGTAACCATTCTCCATTCATGGCCCCTTCTTCTTGTCTGGCTGAACTTTTAACTTAGCTTGACTTCATTTACTGGGGCTCTTGCTGCTGTTGCAGCAGAGTGCAGAGCTGTGCATCCTCAGGAGCCAGAGCCATGGAAGGTCTGTAGCTTTCTTAATATTTAGAAAATCTTGACAAAATTGGAAATCAGAATTTTACTTGTTTTTGCATTGAAAGCTTGGACCTTGTCTTGTATTCTCCTATATCTTTTTCTTATTCCAGATCTGTTATCTTATCCAAGGACTCTAGAGTACACACTGGCCTTTAATTGAAAAACCTTGTTTTCTGTACAAATTTTGATTCCTTTAATAATCATAATGATTCTTTTGTCTATCAGGGAGCAACTTTTTCTTCTTTTGTAGTTTCCCCTTTTTTTTTTTGATAATAATGAAAAAATGAAGCCTTGTTATTTTTCGTTATTTAACACAGATATCTTATAATTCTTTTGATGAACCTGACTTGATTTTGTTTTGAATCTAAAATTGTTTAACCCCAAGACATGGCTTAATTAAAAAAAAAGATCCTCAGGCTTTTATTTATGGATAAATTATTTTAAATTAATTAAAGAAACAGAAAGCCATGTTTTTATACTCACATTTCTGACACACTGGCAGCAGCCATGAATTATCCACGTTTGGTGTGTGCTTTCCTTGTTCCTGTATTTACACCATTATTTTCCTAGTGATGGGATAGCATTGCCTGCATTTCTCTTATATCCACTAAACAAACACCCAAATTCCTACTTACTGCTAACTTTTGACATCTAGACATTTTCCAAATTGCATCGTGTCATGGAGTTTGTAGGTTTGTTCACAGGAGGGAAATGTCTGTTGCTTGACAAGTCGTCTTTTTGTTGTTCCATCCTCAATTTCCTAAACTTTCCTGATGCTTTGCGTTCCATATTCCAGTTTATTGTTTTGTCATGGTGTTTAATGAACATGGAAATGGTTGCCTGAAATATTTCAGAGTTTTCTATTCGACCATTTTAGGGAATATAATCCTTCCTGGTGCCTGATCTTGCTTGAATTTTAATTCTATTTAGCAGCTCACTCACAACAACTGTTAAGACATTGCAAGGATTTTAAAAAAGCTTTAGACATTTTGTAAAGACCTCTCTCTTGATTAACTTTCATGTACATTTAGCATTTGTAAAATACCTCAAGTTTAGGGGGGTTTTGCACACTGTGACAAGTAATGGAGTTCAGCTACATCAGATACTGATGCCTGGTGTTTAGATTAAGAAACACAAGAATTTTTTGAAGTGGTAATCAGTGCTCATCCCTCCAGTATCCAGTATTGGGTTCCTAAGGACTGCTGCAGGCCAGGGGTGTTTGAATTCCTGAATGCAAACGTGACTGTGCTTCTCCTGGCTGCATTTATAGGAATATCCTGCAGCTCAGTTTCGCCTCTGCAGTAATCCTCTGGTCCTTGCTACCTGCTTTGATAATTTAAAACTCTGGTGTGCTGGGTTTCTCAGCTCTGTAAATGCTGTTCCACCATCAGCCTGCTCACCAGGACACCTCTCAGCGGTACATCAGCAGCTCTGGCAGGACCTACCAAGGCTTTACCCTTTTTTTATGCCATGCTGTGTTTGGGCTCCAGCAGGTTTGTGAGACTCCTGGGATCATTTCCACTCAGGCCCCCAAATGCAACCCTGGGGCTGTGCTGGGATTGACTTGGGCACTCTGGACACAAATCCCTGGGTCTGGCTGGCAGCTCTGCCCTGGGTTCCCCTCTGCACTGGCACACAGCTCACACCTTGCTAGCAGACACAAACCTGGTTTGCACCACTTACACACTTGCTTTACATTTTTTTACTTTGTGGTTTATTTCTCATCTTTTGCCAAGTGCTAGAGAGCACAAAATACTTGGTTTTATCAGGCATCAGTACTTAAGACTTAATCCAGTTTTGGGTCCTTAAATATATTTCGATATATTGTTTAAAACAGTCTTCTGGAAGTGGAATATTCACCTACCATACAGGCTTGGGGACATGTGAGGTTCTTTCTGGCTTTTGGTACATTTTTCATCATTTTGCTGCAACTTTGTCACCTATGTCCCAAAGTCAACTTGGGGCAACCCTGTATTCCACTTACATAAACTTCATTTTTATATTTAATGAAACTTGACTTCCTGCCCAGAGATAAATCTTTGATGCACTCTGACCTGCCTGCATTTCTATTACCTGTGCCTGTAAAATCATTGTTTAATAGTAGGAAATAAAAAAGAAAGTCCTTGTTGAGAATATTTGCTCAGTGAGCAGGGAAATCACTTTTGACAGCTAGAATATGCATTGGACCTTAAGGCAAACAAACAAAAAAAAGAGATGAATCTATACAGAAGGGCTTTTCCTTTCTTACCAGCTCTGTAAGGGAGGTCGATGGGGGAAAGTACAGAAGAAAAATACAATTAGATGATGGCAAGATGCTTTATGTGGCTCAAAGCACATGTAAGATTTACTCATAAGAAATAGTCAATTTAATTATGCTTATAGAAAGCTAGGCATGGGAGAGATAATGAATCCATACAGTAGCCAAAAGAAATTTCTGTTTAATCCCGAGTGGTAATTGGTTTCCTTTTCCTAAATGGTCAGCGCGAGTTACTATTTTATTTTGTAACTTTCTCTTCTTCACAAGCTCCAGAATTAGGTGGCCTGCAGGCTCCAAATCCCATTTTCAGTGCTTGTTTTTTTTTTTTTTTCCCTTTGTTCCTTCCCTTCCTGTCCCTCCTGCTTACCTCACTGCAGCTCAGTCCTGGCCAGGTAGTCTGGCCAAAATAGCTGCAGCCATCTGGAGCAGCCACTGGGAACTCTCAGTGACTTCCTCTCCTTGCAAATGTCAGCTCGAATCTTCTCTCCTGTGCTTGCTGCTCCTTCGTTTCCTTCTCATTCTGCTATTCATTATTCAGCAAGGTGACTGTGGTGTTTGATGGTGGGGATGTACAGTGTGCATGAGAAATGCTGTGCAGGGGAGAGCTCTGTTCTTCCCCCCCGTCTTGCCCATTATCCTAATCCACATCAGGGTCTGCTTGCCACTGATATGTCATCTCTGCTGTGAGAACCATCATGATGTACTGCAAATATATTTAGATTCAGTGTGAGTGCAGAGCTGTCTGAATTTTCTTTCAAAAGACGCAAAGAAAATAAAATTCAGACAAGCCATTCTTTTTCAATTAAGATAATTTTTTTCGTATCGTTCCCAGCACATTTTTGTGTTTTTAGATGTTTGTTCCTGATTAGCAAACCAAGCCTTGCTTTCTTCCCATGATGGTTATTCCTGCCACTTGCAATTAGATAGGAATGTTTTGTCAATTTTGTTATGGTTTTAAATAAGCTATGCTTATATTTGTACAATTGTTTGAAATCATTCTCTAGGACCTCGATAAGGGAAAATTAGGAGCACATTAAAAAAATAATCCTTGCATTTTAGTTTAACAGTGATTTTAAGAAAATCTTCTGAATAAAATTATGGATGTTTTAGGTTGCTCTTCAGATGAGTCCTAGGGTTAGGACAGAGCCTGACTCGTGGTTTTGGATGGCCAGAGCTGCCAGCACAAGGCTGTTGGGCTGCATTTGGCTGGGCAGGGTTTAAGCAGTGAGGACTAACTCCACACAGCTGTGCCAGCAAAGCTGAGCCCAGGGTTCCCTGGGGGCAGCAGTGATAGAGGACTCCAGTTTTGGTTGCTTTAGTGGTCTGAAGAGCAAAGTGGTTTTTATTACTAGATCTGTTTTCCTGAATATTTGCATAAGTTGAAAATTAATAATGAATCATATGTACTTTAGAAATTCTCATTTTGTTGAAAATTGAGGAGCAATGTGATTGCCTCCTCATCTTCCTTTTAGGTCTTTGTCCCGACCTTTTGAGTTCTCTGCACTTTGGCAGCATTCACACAATCCATCCAATGCCTCAGACTGTAGCTGTCTGTCATTTTCCAAGAAGAATTTTCAGGGTGCAATGCAGATCTATCGTTTACAAAGGGCTATTTCCATTCCAGCTTTCACTCTTATGTGAAATCCATCTTCTCTGGGTCCAAACTTTGAGACCAGGACAGAGTTAGGGACAATAAATGGTGATGAGAGAAGATAACTACTGAACAGAATTTTCGTTCCTAGGGCAGACCTTGGCACTGATATGTTCCTGCTCAGGAGGGGAGTTTATAGAATCACAGAATGGGGCAGGGACACCTCCCACTGTCCCAGGTGCTCCCAGCCCCAGTGTCCAGCCTGGCCTTGGGCACTGCCAGGGATCCAGGGGCAGCCACAGCTGCTCTGGGCACCCTGTGCCAGGGCCTGCCCACCCTCTCAGGGAACAATTTCAATTTAATTTCAGTTTTCTTTGCTTCCCAAATGGACGCTTAGTCCCTGGGTACCTTCACCAGAGACGAATTTGTTCATGACCTTCCTGTCTTTTCTTCCCAGCTATAAATCCTTTGCAGGGAAATGTAGGCCTGACAACTCCCTGTCAGAACTTCCTCTGTAAAAAATTGTGGTTACTTCAAGAATTTGGAGTCCTTGAAACTTTTGGAATTGCCTGTGATAGACTCGATATCCCCCTGCTGTGTGACAGGGATGGACACCTTGGAGAAGGCAGGGAGTCACCATTTGTGCCAGCTTGAGCTGGTGTCTGGTGCCACAACTTGTCTGTGACTGGTCTTGCTGTAGCAAGTGGATGTTCCATTGATGCCTCAGGTTTTGGCTTTTATATGTTTCACATTTTGTGCTGCTTTAGTGTGTGGGTCTGGGCTCCATATCAGGGGATGGTGAGCTCTGTGCACAGAGCAGGGAGACAAAGCAATTCCTTCTCCAGCTGGGGACCAAGGACAAATGATCCACATCTCAGGCCCAGGAGCACAAACAACGTGGGCTGAAGAGAGAAAAACAAGAAGGATGGGACTTGATGGGCTAAAGCTGGAATTGGACAATGAACTCCAAGATGCAAATGGAGCAGAACTGATCAAAGTGCCAGAGCCGTGCCCGGTGTCCATTTTGTGCCATTTTGGTTCATCTTGGGTGCAGCCCTGGCTGGGCTCTTGTGCTGCCCAAGGTGGATCCATGGAGGAAATCCTTTTAATAAATCCCTGCTTTATTCTGTAACTCTGTCCAGCCTCTGTTCATCAGCCTTCACAAGGCATCACCAGGTGCCAGCTGGAGATAACCTGATGGTTTGGGATCTCCCTGTCTGCTCCCTGCACGTGGAGCTGCCACTGAGTGCAGCTCTGGGCTGTGTCCTGTCTGGGGGAGCTGAGACACCTCTCACTGCTGCTCTCAGTGTTCCTTTTTGTACCTTGCATGTACCTCCTGGAACAAGGTCAGGAGGGTTATTTTTTCATATGCCCCATTATTAGATTTCTTCACCTCATTTACAGCAAACCCTTGAGGAGTTAAGCAGATAAGGAAATCCTGCAGGATATGGAAGATGTTTTTTTTTTAATTTTAGGTACTAATTTTAAAGGAATAGACATTTGGGCAAGTATTATCACTTGTACAGAGACTCTTTCAAGTACTAGAAATCTGGAACTGCCACTGTTTCACAAATAAATTTTGCAGGTTTTTTTTTCCTAAGCCAGGTTGAATTAATTGGAAAGAAATGAACCCATTATTTCTGACTGCTTCAGATGGGCTTAGGAAGGCAATTTTGAAGGTTGGTAATTCTGAGAGGGGAATAGGATGGCATTTTGCACGAAATATCTAAATTATTATTGGTGATTGCAATATCCAAGCCAGGCTAAAGAGCTTGTGCAAGGCCATCATTTAGCAATGTGCAGCAGCTCACTGAGCAGTTTGTGCTTTATTGGTGGCTGGGTAATCGTGTGAGAGACAGAAGGGTTGCAGAGCTGCAGAGCTCACAGAAATGGCTGTAAAGAGGGAGGAGACAAAGAAAACTGCCCTGGTCTCAGCCAAGCTTTGCAGAGAGCCTTTTAAACTCATCTATCACATTTATTACACACTACTGGTGCTGCAGGTGTCCTGGTGTCCAGGATGTGCTGCTGCAGACTCTCACGGTGACAAAGTCTGGAGAAGCACCACAGCCATGGTGACTGGACTAACTTTGTGAGGATGGGTGAGCTCTCAGCTCTTTGGGAGGATGCTGCTGCTCAGGGCTGGGAGAGTGCCCTGCTTTTCCAGGGAAAGGGGGTCAAACACTTCCTGCAATCCACAGAGTAAATCAACTCGTGTGGGACTCCCTCCTCCAAGTGGCCTTTTCAGTGCACTTGACTGGAGTTGAAGGGACATGAGGAGTTTTGAGCTTAGTGCCTGGTCTTCTTATATATGTGGAGGGTGTGTCCTCTTTCTTTAGCTGCTCTGGGTTCTACTGAGGGATTTATCTTATCTATTTTTATTCCTATGTATTTGCTAGATGAGAAGCAAAAAGCCTTGCATCTGGTATTTTCAAATCAGCGAGCAAAGAGTACATATTTAATGTCATAAACAAGTATAAATACTGAATATAATGGGTTTGTATTTTGCCTTATGATTTTTTTGACTGCAGTTACTCAGACATCCTCCTGGAAGGCTTCAATATGGATGGTGCTGCAGCATGGTGCTGCTCCTTCCCAGCATAGCAATCCATATTTAATGTGTCACTTCTGAAATGATAATGTACAAGTACAGCTGCTGACAAATGAACCCCTTTTGTTTCCCTGACTAACAAGTTGTTGCACTGGTTTCACATTTATCCTCTCGATCTCTGAAAACAATGGGAATACTCTTGCAATCTGATTTACCTGTGGTAGAAGACAATGCTGAGAGCACCTGTCTTTCTCCCACCACTGGACACCTGCTGGGAGGGTTCATGCATCAGCTTCTCCTCCTGAAGAATTTTCTTGTTTTTACTCTGCTTCCCAAAAGAGAGTGTCACTGTGCCCTGAGCAGGGTGGGTGTTCCTCCAATTCACAGCTCCAAAAACATCCTTGCTACCAAGCCATTGTCTTGTTTTCCCACTGCTCTTTCCCTAATTACCATCAAGTCCAGAATTACACCAGCACAAGGCTGGGTTAGCACCTCATAGAAATAGAAATTCCTGCATTAGTGTGTTTTTAGCATTATCACAAATCAGTTCCACTTCAGTCCTGCTGAGCATGAAGGCTAATCCAGATCCCAAAAGCAAGCACATGCCAAGAAAAAAAATTGACATTTGCTTCAGAATCTTCTATACAAATTGTTTATTTCATCCAACCATGGAGCTGGATTAAAAATTGCTTAAAAATCCTGTTGCAGCTGGCTACTCAAATAATGCTTTGGTAATGTTGACAAGGACTTGGGTGCTCAAACAGTGCCTGGGGACAGGTGGCCCCTGCTCCTTCATGGGCTTCTTAAAATCACTTAAAAACTGAAAGTTTGCAGAAAGAGTTTAAGATTAACTTCACTGGCAGCAGTTAATGGAACTGTTTTACACATCTTTGTGAGGAAGAGGCCGAATCCCAATCTCCCTCCTCTTTCCTTGGGCTTTTGGCATCTGTTAGGAGCTCAGAAACAATGCTTTGTTTCTTTTGTCTTTATCATTTTTCCTTCAAATAGCTTTCCTCCAGGACTTCCATTATTTCCATATACATTTGAAAGTTTTGCCTTCCACCTGAAATTTTTACGGTGCCTAAATCAAAATGGCCCCATTATAAACTTACAGCCAGTTTGGTAATGTAACAACTTTATATTGTTATATAAACATGTTTCTTGCAAGAAAATTTGTTTTGAGCGAAACCATATGCACATGTTAATGGGAAATATTTTTCACACTTCTGCTTTTTTGCCATTCTTTGTATTTGTCTCAATACTTATTAATAGCATCCTTCTGAAACTTCTCTAATGAGACCATACAGCAGATTTTTTTTAAGCTGTAACTGGAGTACAATTTTAAATGTCTTGGATGGGATTCCAAACAGAGCTGTACGAGAGTAAAATAACATGCAGTCCCTGATTGATTATATAGCTATAATTATACTTAGGGACTGATATTATATAAACCACTGGAGCAAAGCTCCCTCAATAGATAAACCATCATTGGCTGTTTTATGTGTAAATCAATCCAAAAGGACTTCTCACTGTGGAGCTTCTGCTGGGGAGCTTGATGGAATGATCTTTATTTTAGCTCACATTGTGTTCTTTGGAGAGGTTGCAGTACTCATTTGGACTCTTTCCCACCTTTTTCCTACGGTAAAGCAGTTGCAATACTTTAGGGGAGGTTGAAGTTGTGAATTTTGACAGGTTTGAGGTAACCTCCATTACTTTCCAACACGACACTGCATTTTGTTTATCCTGTAAATCGTGTCTCTGAGGAAGATCTGCTTGGCAAGCAATGCTTCCTGGAGCTTGGTGTCTCACACCTCAATTTCCTGGGAAATTTAGTGCAGATGATTGTTTAGCTGTCAGCATTGGCTGTCCACTTGATATAAAAAATACTGCTTCATCATCAAGAGATTTCTGACCAGCCTACAGGCAGTGGACTGTGGATTATGAATTCATTGGGTCAGGAGGGACCTTAAAGATCATCTCTCTCCACTCTGCCCTGGGTATGGACACCTTCCACCATCCCAGGCTGCTCCCAGCCCCAGTGTCCAGCCTGGCCTTGGGCACTGCCAGGGATCCAGGGGAAGCCACAACTTCTTGGGCACCCTGTGCCAGGGCCTGCCCACCCTCATACCAGGAATTCCTTCCCAATATCCAATTTAACTCTGCCCTCTGTCAGTTTGAAGCCATTCCCTCTCGTCCCCATCCCTCTCCAGCTCTCCTGGAGCACCTTTAGGCACTGGAAGTGGCTCTGAGCTCTCCCTGGAGTCTTCTCCAGGCTGTCTCCATGGGAGAGGTGACAAAGATCTGACTGTTTTTCTGCTCTGTGTGAAAATGCAAGGGAGGTTGTCCTGTGTAAGGCCATGTTTTGTGTCACTATTTTATCCCAGCTTCACTTGCCAGGGGAGGGGGTCAGCTCAGAGCTCCCCTATTTGAGCAGCAAATGTTTTGCAGGGTTTGTTTTTTCAGGTGTTTATTGTATTGTGGGGACTTGTGTTGAGATTCCTCCCCTGCCTTAATGTCCAGTTGCAGGTGGAAAGGTCTTTTCACTCTTCTCCATGGCTGCCCCTCCTCACTTCACAGAATGAACATTGTCCCTTCCCTGGCTCTGCTGCTGCTCCCTTTTCCATTTCACATTCCCTGGAGAGCTCTGCAGGGTCCACTGCAGGGAGAACTGAGCTCTGGTTCCCATATTTTCATCAGATTTTTCTGAAAAGCAAAGGCCTTCTGTGTTATCTCATAGAGGCTTCATTTTCATGTGACTCCCTTTGTGGGAGGCAGTTTGGAAAACCTACAAATATCTATTGGATTTTAATAGATGCAAATATATGGATTTTCCCTCATCACATGTAGCAGGTTGCGAGCCATGACTTCCCTTTACCAAAAAGGAAGACTTTTCTCCTTTTTTATTAATAAATATATATTTATTTATGTGTTTATCACTAGGTGCAATAATTCCTTTTTATTTTCCTGGTATAGGTGCCAGGATTGTTCATCTGTATTACTCCTATAACTGCTATAAACTTAAAAAAAGAGAAAATAATGACCCTCCCACCTCTCTGTGCTGCTCCAGTTGTCTGCACTGGATAAATATTCCCTGTCTCCTCTTCAGTGGAGCTGCTGCCTCTGTACAGCAGCTTCTTCTAGACCAAGTTTGCTCATTGCATGTTACACACAAACTTATTTTCATAAACTCATTACCAAAACCCAAAATGTGGCCTCAGGCTTTAAAACATCTTTAGTTTTCCTGCGTTTAATCTTTTGGATTTTATACTTTTGATACCTAACAGATTTATTTTTCCCAAGTCCTCCTCCTCCTCCTGTATTCCTTTTTAATCCTGCTTTTCCATGCAACACTCCTTTGCATTTTTTCCCCCCAAGTTTCTGCCCAAATTTAGAGTTTTATATGTTCTTAGCTGTCAGGTTATGTTGTGCAGGGCTCTTAGCAGCAAGGTCAGTCCACAGGAAGTTCTGTTATTCCTCATGAAGGATAGGTGGCACTCTTGTTATTTTTGTTTGGCTCCTGAAATAAATCAGGTGTATGTACTCTCTCAGATTTCTTTTTATAGATTAAGTGCTTTAGAGAGTGTTCTTGAACATGAAGAGGATTTGATTTTTTTTTTTTTAATGAGAACACGTACTTCAGTTGCCTGAGTCTGAGGCTGGATCACAGTACTCTCTAGGAAGAGAAAATGTTATTTTCATGAAGACCTTAAGGAACAGTGCTCACCTATGTGGCACTGCCTCATTTTGCTTATAAAATTTTGGATTGCTTTTTCTATTTTCTTGCTATTTATTAAGGCAAAGAAGAAAGGCAACAAAGCCTTTAATGTAATTTAAACTCCAGTTATTAATACCTTTATACTTTGTATTTTCTTGTTAGTTTGGGATTTGAAGCAGAGGCTTAAGCTGGCATGGTAATCCTAGAACTGCATGTTAGCAAGTCCTAAACAGTGCAGAGAGCCTTTATTCCTTAAAGCAGGGCAGTAAATCTGTCTTGCCCTAATTCTATCAGTTCATTGTAAAGTTGGATCAGTTTGTGGGTTTGGGTGTTTTCTCTTAGGCTCTGAGTCTGAGGCACAGCACAGCACATGCTGGCAGAGGTGTGATGTGTGCGGGGTTTTCTGGAGCTTTAAAGGAAAATTGGAGTTCTGAAGTTCATCTCCCTGGGGTGTTTTCCCTCCTCAGGAGCATGGTTCCATGGAGCTGTTTTCACCTTGATGCTCACTTGCTGCAAATCAGATCCATGTCCTTGCCCCCCTGGGCTGGCAGATTCCTCTGGATGAGGCCAAATGCTCTGGGGACCTTTCCTCTCCTCTTGATCCACTTGTCAATCCATTGATTCTGTTCCAGCTCTTCCCAGAAAGAGATGAGCTGTTGCCCCGTGGCTGAAAGGATGAGCAGAGATGAGAAAAGTTTCCATCTCGCCCCTGTCCAAGAGTATGGATCTCTTCCACATGAACGGCTAAATACTCAGTATTCTGTGTCGTGTTCTGGCCATGCAAACGTCTCTGTGATAGGGTCACGGCTTCTCCAGGGCCACAGACTTTTTCCACAGGGAATTTCTCAGCTGAAGCCCTCAAAGCACAGCCATTCCCAAGCTCTGAATCTCCTGTAAAGCTGCTTTGGTCGTGCGGTTCAAATAGAAATTTAAACAGGTAATGTGGAAAGAAAAGGAGATGTTGATTCCAGAGAAAAAGACCCCAAAACACATGTGTGGATTTCATTGGACATTTCAGAATAGGTGTTACTCTCTAAGCACAGCATAATGTGCTTTGTGGGCTTTAATATATTTTCTTCCAAGCTTAAATTTTAGTTAATTAAAGTTTAGATTCTGGACTTGACTCTATGCTGGGATGGTATGAACTTAGATGAAAACAAATCTCTCTTGAAAGGGTTTCCAATCTAAGTTAGATTTTAGGTATCTTCACTTTAAAATATTTAGTTAGTAAATTCACTGGAGAAACAGTGCTTGATTTTAATTTTCATGATGATTGGATTGTGGAATTAAAAGTTGATTGAACAAGTTGTTTTGTTTTATTGGTTGAAGGAACACAACTCGGCAGTTTATTTTGCAGTTTATATTTTTGGTGCCATCTCATGTAACACAGGCTTTACTGTATTAATCATCCCTCCCTTCTCCTGCAAAGCCTTTTGGATTTTTTATTTCTCTTTTTAATTTCAATACCCTGGAGTGTTTGAATTGAAGAGTCTCAAATAAAAATCTATTTTGGGGCAGGAAGTTTTCTTGATGTTTTGGATAACATTTACTTCTACTTTCTAATGCCAAATCATCTTTCAAGCTGATGCCATTAAGGCAGAGAATTTTGTGGTTTGTATAATAATACAAGTCCCAAATGGTGGCAGTTATTGAAGTTAACACTTTTTGCCCAACTGTGGGAGTACCAGCATCTTTGAGAGATTCCAATTTTGGTTCTTATTTATGCTTGACATTTAATGTGCTTGACATTCTGATTATTTTACACCTACCTAATTTCTTCTAGCTCCAGGGATAATGACAATATTTTAAGCATCTGTGAAATGTAGCTGTGTGTTATGGAGCAGGTGCAACGCTACAAATGGAAGGAAAAAGTCCCTAAACTATTTATGGAATCATTGTAATTTTTTGTGTTGCATATCTCAGGGTCAGGTAGAGTTTCTCACCAGCTTGATTTGGTTACCAGTATTAGCTTTACTAATATTTTATATCCTCTTATTTAGCCATACACCTATCGGTGTGTGTATAGGTAGAAATAAATCACAAAACGTGGACTGAGTGCTCACATGGTGTCCTTTGTGGGGGCGAGGCATTAGAGAAAGAGTTTTCCAAGTTGTTACTGGAGATTTATATTTTTCCTAAATTTTGAGCTAAAATGGGCTGTAAGTAACATATTAGAAAATTCAGCCCTTTAAAGCGAGCTCATTTGTTCATGGGACACCTTTAGTGTAGAACTTAGAGCTGTCCTGTGTCTTGGTTTATAGATAATTGGGATGTAACCTCAGAAATGAAAATATAAGGGAAAAAAAATTACCCGAATGATTGTAAGTACACTCTGTGTAAAGTCTTTACTCTCCCTTTGCACAGTAATTTTATTATTCTTTTGGAGTTGGATTCCCATTTATTATGTGGTTTCCTGCAGTCATGTCAGGTTTTAAGCTCTTTTGAAAAGGTTAAACTGGTTATCAGGGACAGAGGGAGCAGGATGAAAACAGTGGGAAAACCAAATCCTTCAAAGAAGTGCAGCTGGTGACCACAATTTCCTTTTTCATGCACTGGGAATCTCGTGTTTCATTTGCCTACTGACTACATGAAGAGTGATGGAAAAAAGTTAAAATATTTTATTTTACAGACCCATGTGGGTACACGTTAAATACTTGCCCAAGTCCTCCCAAAACAATGGCCATGGCCCAGCCAGCGGTCCTTGAAGCAGCCCTGACTGAATGGGTTATAGGATCAATTTTTAAAATCCCTTTATTTTGCAATCTTGCCACCTGGTGGTACAGCCTGATAATAAATATTTGGTTAGAAACCTGTCCCAAAAGTCAGATTTTCTTTGGTAGACGAGGTCTTGAGACTGGAATTTCAGACTGGATCCCACAGAGGTTCCTGCTTTTAGCAGGCAGGTTTGGTGTGTTCTTTGCTCACTGCCAGTGCCCTGGGTGGGGGCAGTGCAAGGCTGTGCATCCCTGGCATTAAATATCAGAGTCACATCAGAGGCTGGCTTGGGTTGGAAGGGATCTTAAAGCTCATCCAGTGCCACCCCTGCCATGGCAGGGACACCTCCCACTGTCCCAGGCTGCTCCAAGCCCTGTCCAGCCTGGCCTTGGGCACTGCCAGGGATCCAGGGACAGCCACAGCTGCTCTGGGCACCTGTGCCAGGGCCTGCCCACCCTCTAAGGGAAGAATTTTTTTCCTAATATCCAATCTAAATCTTCTCTCCGTCAGTGGGAAGCCATTCCCTGTGTCCTGTCCCTCCAGGCTCTTGTAAATCCTCTCTCTCCATCTTTCCTGCAGCCCCTTCAGGCCCTGCAAGGCCACACTGAGCTCACCCCAAAACTTCTCCTCTCCAGCTGAACACTCCCAGCTCTCCCAGCAGAGCTGCTCCATCCTCTGCTCATCCTGGAGCCTCCTCTGGTGCCTCCAGCAGCTCCAGGTCCCTCCTGTGCTGGCCCAGGGCTGGCCCAGCTCTGCAGGTGGGGTCTCACCTGAGGGGCAGAGGGGCACAATCCCCTCCCCTGCTGCCCAAACTGGGGCTTTGGGGTCCCAAACACAGCTGGGGCACGTCCAGCCTCTCATCCCCCCACTCCTCCAAGTGCTTCTCCCCTGGTTTGCTCCATCTTTTCATCCCCCAACTCCCACTGATTTCCACAGACATGAGGGAAGAGAAAGTCTGGAGATGCTGTGTGGTTCTAGAGCACTGTGTGATGCATTAACCTTCACACTGTATTTGAAATGTAGTTTACAAAGGAATGGTGTCCATGTCCTGGATGGCAGGAGCTCTGGATTCAGGCTTATGAAATAGTAGAACCAATAAAGAATAAATAAAGTCCCAGATAAATTAAACCACCTGAACTGACCTAAGTTAGAGCAAGAATATTTAAGGGGTGCTGCTTTACCTAAAACAAGTCCTACAAATGCCAGCAATATGGAACTTAAATGTGTTTGGGTAGTTTAAATGTTCATTTGGGCACAAGGTGGAGACTGAAAAAAGCCCATGCCATGCAAAACCTGGCAGAGCAGACACACAGTGGCAGGAGCTTGGGGAAGCTCACTCCTTTATGCTAATCCAAGATGAAGCAGACGTGGCCTAACTGGTGTCTGCAGGGAAATCCTCATTTATAATGAAAGATGTTTTCACATGGTGTTCAAAGAGCCTTAAACAATTCCGTTTTTGCAAGCTGAATCCAAACATGATTTACTGAGGGGTGTGATGAATTGATCATTAGCTGGAACTCACAAGTCAGGAGTGGGTGTTTGCTCTCCCAGGCGCGTCCCCTCCGGCTCGGCCGTGTGCTGTGGTTTGACACCAGAATGTAACTCTGTGCTTTGGGTCAAAAATGGCATCATGCTGGAGCACAATGGCTCCCTTTTAATACCAAAACATGAAAAATGCATTTCTTTTTGTCTGTCTTTACGGTGTAGTGGGGATGTGTTCCCACATGGAGCACTTGCATCCCATCCAAGGAGGGCCTCTCCTTGCCTGCCATTCCTGCACCCTCCTGAGCATCTCTTATGAAACCAGCCACAATGTCACTTATTCATGATGACATCCCTGTGCTGACCTTAAGACCTCTCAATTATTCCCTTCCAAGTTCTTATGTCATGCAAGGAAAAGCAGGGGAATGTCTCTCCTCTGCTCCTCTCCTCTCTGCCAGCCTTTCCCTCTCACACAGACACAACACACTGAGTTTTCAGTCTCCAAAGACACTTAAAATCACATTTATTTACAAATATGAGAGGCCAGAGGGCCACAGCTCTGATAAATGGGTAAGAAGAGATGTTATTGGGACTGAGGCCTGTGTTTTCAAGCTTTTAATTCACATCATTGGTCACAGAGTGGAACTTTTTAATCACTTGGTTTTACTGCAAAATGTCCCTAACTATTTATGACACTGGATGTTTGCTCTTGGATCTGTTTCTCCTGTGGGGCATCCTTTAGATCAATCCTTGTTTGTTCTATTAATTTGCTTAATTCTCTGGGGTTTGTCAAGTCTAATTATCTTCTTTCTTTCTTCCAGTTTTGAAATCAAGATTGATTAGCCAACACGAGAAGACCCAGCTGGTTATGTGACTCAGAACCCTGTTTATGAGGCACTCACTCGTTTTTACAAGACAACTGTAAGTTGTTTCTTTTTGTTTTCCCCCCTCAAATTAAAAATCTACTGTTGTAACTTCATAGAAATTATGGAAAATTCTTGAGGAATTTGCCTTTATTGGTAAAGACAATCTTGAATTTTGGCTTGGTGATGCCAGCCAAGGACTCAGAAGTGCTCTATTCACTGTACCACACTACTGCCAGAGAATTTTTTTCCACATAGTGATGGTTTTACATTGTTTAAGGAGAGATTCTCTCGGTTAGGAAGATCAATCTGCTGTCTCCTTGCGTTGTGTCATGTGAAATGTGGGATCAGGGGATGTGACAAAGCTGTTCTGGAGTGCCCTGCTGGTGGGTTGTGTGAGGAGATGCTGAATCCCAGCACAGAAGTGGTGCAGGAGGAGTTGGATCCTCTGCAAACAGGTACCTGTGGCACAGTTCTGCACTCTCCCACAGCCCCCAGACCCTGGGATTTTGGACTAAATAATGCTTCCTCTGTACTTGATTTAGACAGGTTTCTCTTTTTTTTTTTTTCCTACAGTTATAAATTTGTTCTTCATAAGACAAATCCTCAGTTTTACTCACAAACTAGAATTTCTCAGCTAAAGTATCAGTTATAGTCTGAAATGCAAGTGTGGGGATGCAGAAATGAAAGTTCCAGCAGTAACAGTGCATGGCTTAATAATTTTTTGGTCTATATCATGAGCTATGTTTTATAAGCTTGACTTAATAAAATTATTAGATGCAGGTGGAGTGCTGATACATTTGTCATCGTGTTTGGTGCGGTGTGAATCTCATTTATCCTTTTTCCCTTGTGTGAAAATGCTCTGCCTTAGCAGTGATGAGACTTTAATTCCTGGAACCAGGTGGTGGGGGGTTTAATTATTAAATTTTGGAAGCCATACATTTACAGGATGTTCCCCTTAGATGAGCAGGAATCCAGCCAGTGCTATTAGATATGGGGAGCACCACATTATCTCAAGCTTTTCTTTAGTTATAACTTCACTGAAAGCCAGGCAGGCTGGGTTGGCTGAACTTCATAATTTTGTAAAACTTGCATTGCCCAAGTGCCACTGATTGTATAAAAATTCCAGTGTTTTGTAAGTGGAAGGAACCAGCTGGTATTTATTCTGAATTTTCTCTTGAATAGCAAGTGATTCTAGTAACTTGCAAGTGGTGATACAATGCATGTACAATCTGTATTTTCATTTGTTACCTCTCTTGTTGCTGAAGGTTCATTAACCAAGGAGGGAAAATGAGGTATAATGTTCAAACTATTGGAGAAAAAAGGGAAAATAGCACTCACTACCAAGAAAGTTTTGGGCTCATGAAATAGTAGACCCAATAAAGAAAAATTAGTAAGTATTAACTGTGAAATAGAATTTCGTAGAGTGAAGTATAAGCTTAGTATTGATTTTTATGATTGCAAGGAGATGTCTGAGCAAATTTGCTTTATGACAACAACAAATATATTCCAAAAACACTGAGATTATTAGCAAGTTATTGGGGAAGAGAGAGAATCACACTATTTTTTCAACAAGTAAACATGGGAAACAGAAAGGTAACAAGAGCACCCTGTTGTGCTGTCTGTTCACAGAACTCTCCTGTGATGTGTGGAACAGAGTTAAAGCTCGATAGGAGAAGCACAAAGAAATGAATAACTCAGATTAAAAGGGTTTGCTGGTTTTCTGTGGGTAATGAAGGAAGCTCTCCATAGATAAGAGCTCTAAGTTCTGGGTAGATGCTATGCAGAATCCTGCACAAACTTGTTTTGGATTAATTTTTCTATATTGTATATTGAAAAACCTGAAACAACAACTGTTGTGTTGGGAAGTTTATAAAAATAATTGTATTATACAAAGTGGCACTTGCACAGCTTTAATGCATTCAAAATATTATGTAATGCAACTGTGGAGACAAATAACTCAAAGGTTTGCTCTCTTTTCCCACTGCTAATTTCCAGATGGATTTCCACTCAGGTGATGGGTGTACCTATAGTTCCCACCTCCATGTAAACATTTGATTGGTTTTTTTAGCTAAAACCAACCCAACTGATATCAAAATGTTCTGGTAGGTGCCTATATTTTTTTCCAGTATGGAGCAAAATGAAAACATGGTCGTAATGACTGTGTGGGCAACTGCACCACCAAGTATTGCAGAGTGCTCAGCATCACTTCTCCCTGACAGCAGCAGTTTGTCACTGGTGCTTTAATGAAGGTTTTAATAGGTGCCACAAGCTGTGCAGACCAAATATTGTGCTTGTCTTTCAAAGTACTACAGATTCGAGCTTCATTTTCCCCCCAAACTCTTAAAACAAGTAGTCTGTAATCTATTTGTCAGACATCTAAATGTCTGTAAGAGACTGAAAAGTGAAGACAGCCTTACTAGAGAGGGAACTTTCTTAGTCATTCAGCTATTAAAAACAGAAAAGGCTCCTAAGATTTTTGTCCCCTTTTTGTTTTTTTTTTCTTTGCAGAGAAATAAGCAGAGTTTGAAATACTGTAATTTTCTCTATTTCTCAGTATAATAGTTTCAATTCCTCTTGTGGAAGGCAAGCTGCCAGGCACAACCACACAATTCAGCGAGCTTGTAGAGATAAAAAGACTGTACCCCCCCCCAAAATAAACCTTCCTAAAGCCTTCAGCCTCTCCCATCCCATTCCAGGATGAAATGGGCTGAATCCCTGAATTCCTCAGTTTAACTTCCCTCCCAGCCAGAGCTGAGGCTGCACACATGGAAAGTGCTGCTGTTTGCACTGATGAACACGAAGCACCTGCTGTGGTCAGACCTTGGCAGGAGCTTCAGACAAGAGCCAGGAGGTGCCACTGCTCTGGGAATGCTCTGGGAATGTGGCTGCTGAGCTCAGGAGCACATAAGGATTATCTCTTCTCCAAGACAGCTGCAGGTGTTGTCCTCTCCTCAAGATGTTCCCATGTGGAATCCTTCCTGGTGTGGTTTTGTCATCCCTGTGATTTATTGGAGTTATTAAGGAGATGCTTTGGGCTGTGCTGTTATTTCTGTGCTGCTCAGCACTGAAATGCCAGCTGGAACTGGGGATGGAAAGCTGAAGAAATGGTTTTGTCTTGTGTAGCTGCACCTGCTTTCCCCTCCTGGCCTGTAAATGCAGGGCACTGGGAAGCCACTGGAACTTTTCCAGTAGTGGGATAACCTTTGGCAAACAGCTTTTGTCACTTCTGCCACCTGCACTGGAGGCAAACAGCAAAGCCAGGGGCTCCAGTCTCGCTGCACTGCAATTCCCAGCACACATTATCCAGCAGCTCATCCCAAACCATGAGAGATGGCAGCAAAGCCTGGTTTGCAGGTGGGATGTCAGGGACAGCCCCATCCATCCATTTCTGTGCTGCTTCTGCCCCTGCATTTGAAGGGGATGAAAAGCCTCTTCCTTTTTCTGGATTTGTGAATGTGGTGATGCTCCTTCAGAGGGGCTGTGCAGAAGCAGAGCAGATCTGTATCTACAAAAACCTGTACATTCATCTTCTCTTTGCACAAGCAAATTAAATATATAAATATCTGTGAATGAATCTGAACTCTCCCCTAGAGCTACCTGTACATTCATCTTCTTTTTGCACAAGCAAATTAAATATATAAATATCTGTGAATGAATCTGAACTCTCCCTCCTTTGAAGAGCAAACTTCCTTTAATTAAATATTCTTTTCCTATTGTCTGATGTTAGTGACATTTTATACAATATTATTCATACAATTACTGCTTCATTTCAATTTTATGTTATTTTCAGAGGTCAGGAAGGGTAATATTCCAACATAACCATATGGGTGAGAGGGTAACAGCTGACAGGAGTTCTTGCATGGGGTTCTCATCAGTAGATCTTGAAGTGCACCAGGAAAATATGGATTTTTATCCCTGTTTTAAGGGCGATGGAACTGTGGCCCTGTGAGGTTGTCCAGCATGGCTGTGCAAACCTCTCCACGTGTTCTGTTGCCTCAACACCCATCAGACTCCTGAGCAATAGATTAAAATACAGTGTGGAAACACATGAGCAAAACAATTTAATGGAATCTTAATGGAATAAAATAAGGATTAAAAAAAAAAAACCCAAAATTGGAATATATTCCTGCTGAATTCTGTATTGTGTGTTTGGTTCAAATAATTTCTTGGATGGATTAACATGAAGTTAATATGTAATGTCAGTTAATTTTCTAATTAATGAGTGTTACCCTGGGATTTAGGCAATTCTCACCTGTCTTGGTGTGACCTGGCTGTTGAAAATGGCAAAGAACCTCAGTGTCAGGAGCTGGTTTTCCTTTTCCTCTCTGGCAGAGAGAACAGGGTGTCTGTGCTCCCCAGGATTCCAAGGAATTGAGCAATGCTGGGGAGGAAGAGTCAGGTGAGACTTCAGTTGCCTGCTCGAGGGACAGGAGGAAATATATTTCATTTATATCACTTTAGAAATGAATATAAATGGCAGCCTGGCCCTGGTTTGACTTCTGTGCAGCTCTGGCAGCCAGGCAGGATAATTCTTGCCGTGTCCAGGAAGTAAAGTTTCCATGGAATTTTCTTGCACATTACGACATGATTGAAAAATTTTATTTTTTAAATCACATTTTAACACTCTATTACTAATTGCTGTTGTCAGGTTTTCTTTTTCCTTTCTTACTACTTTTGATACACTTCTGATTTAAAAATCTTTGGAAGTATTGAATATAACTCAACAGATAAGAGCTCATAGCAATGAAAATATTTTTAAAATATTCATATTATTATTATTTTTTAAAGTATATTTTAGTTTTGCATGTTGGGGATATTTCTTTTTCCTGCTTATTTAGTGGATTGGCTTCACTGCCACCACAAGAGCTGCTTTGAGGATTGCCAGGAAGTGATTAACTGTATGTTCTGAGTGTTTCTCTGGGATCTTGCTCAGTAATTTTTTGAGAAAAGGCATTTATCAGAATTTCTGCACTGGTCACTGCTGTAGGCACAATGGGAGCTCCTTGCAGGTGCTGTTGGACACATTTCCCTCTCTGAGGAAAGACAAAGTGCTCCAGGGAGCAGCTGCAAATGAGAAATTCCTCCTGACTTTGGAGCAATCCCTGGTAATCCCAACAAATTTTTGTGATCAATAAAGAGCTGCTGCCCATGAAGGGAAATTCGTGTGTGCCATTTGCTGCTTTAGGGTTTGCTTGGCAGGCTCTTTGATGGTACAGGGTTTGTAGGTGTGTTCCCAGGCTTTTAGTGGCTTCTGGCTCTTCCTGGAGCCCAGATTTCTGCTGGTTTCTCCTAATGCAGAGCACAGAAATGGGAATTTTCTTAATGTGACAAACAGAGGGCTGAGTACAATTCAAATGCTAATATGTAGAAACCAAACCTCACAAAGGAGTGTGTTAACATTTGTCTTTATTCACACTCTATTTTAAAGGATATGTGCCAAGCCTTCCTTGACTCTCAGAGTATTCTACATTGTACAAGTTCACCCCTGGAAGGCAGAGAGAAGCATTTCCTTTTTGCATAGTGTAAGTCTTTTGATCCCATGGAAAAGTGAATTTTTCCTTACATGACCCCACCTGAGCTTGCTTTGCTGATTCCTCGTGTTAAATTTCCCTTTTTAAGGGAGAAACTGAAAGGCATATATCCAGCAGAGTCTGGATAGGGGATTTATTTCCCCTCCCAGCTGATTTTATTGCTTTCCTGGATGCTGGGAAGTCTTTCCTTGACTTTGGTGTTCTTTCCTCTCTTTTGCATTTTACCCTGCAAGTGCAGCTCCTTGCTGAGATCAGCCTGAGCTCCTTTTAGACAAAACACAGGTTCCTTTTCACCTGGTCCTTTTTAGAAGGTTTATTGAGCTCACAGATGCTGCTCAGCAGTTCTGAGGTCTGTGTTTCGCCTGCTCTTGGTCATGGCTGTTGGAATTCCCTTGACTTCAGGAATTGTGTTCTCTTACAGCAGCACAGTGGGTGAATTCTCTGTTTCCTGAGCCAATCATTTCCCATTGCATTCCATTTTTTCCCCTGGAGAATTCACCTAAGCCAGGGGTATTAATTCCTGTCCTGATGGGTATTTGCTGCTGCCCAGCTTGTGCAGGTTCTGTGATCCACTGCCCCTCCTGCCTGGCTTTCCCTGAGCTGGAGATTCCTCCAGTGCAGCTGGAGAGGAGTTTGTGGCTGCTCCACAATGGGACCACCTTGGCCAACTTCAGCCTTGGCCCTGACTCCAGGCTCCTGCTTTGTCCCTTACTTGCCCCTGTCATATTCCAAGGCACAGGTTTTGAATTCTTTGGCTTCTCCATCATTTGCACCATTTGGATGGATTGAGCAACTTGTTCCTGAATCTCCTTTGAGATTTCCCCATAATGTCTCCCTGCAGATGTTGGTGCTTCAGTGCTCAGTGAAGTGATGCTTTGCTTTTTATGTTCTCAAGCAACACATGGTCTGCAGCCAGCTCCTGAAACTCACAGAGTATTTAAGAATGTGTTTAAATGCAAGGTCTTACAGAAAATGCAAATTTATCACTTGTCACTTGATTCTCACGATAGATTTCTGGAGAGTGCTCTGAGGCTTTTTTTTATTGGTGCTATCACTGCTTTGCCTTCATGCTTATGCTGATTGTCTTTCTTTGCCAGAACCCCATAACACTTGTTATCAGTAGCTACAATTTCCTGCCACCTGTGGTGGAATATATTTCTTCATTATGAGCCTTTTACTGCTTCCTCAAGTTTTGTCTTTGATTAGCTGCTATGGAATTTTTACACATCATCATCACTTGTCCTGCAAAACTTGATTATCTGATAAATATGAAAATTGCTGCTTCCACCTTCTGTTGGCTCAGGTCATTTAGTGCCAGTTCTGGTACGAGCACTGACCTGAAGTGATGCTAAATCCAGTGTGAGAGAATGTGGTGGAAGGTTTTGTAGAGTTTATTTGGGATTTGTGGTTGTGGTTTTTTCCCCCCTTTCCTTAAAGTGAAAGAGTACTGGAAATTCCAAGGCTGGAACCAGTGGCTTACCTGAACTGGGCTGGAATATAGCAAATATCATAACTTTTTACTTTGATTTTGGTGAACATTTTCTTAATCTTATTTGCAGCAACTATACACCTCTGTTTTAGAATCTGTTTTAATTTTAAGTATCTCTTTATAAATGACAGCGTTTAGCAGAGGTTTGCCACTCACTATAAAATCTTCTGGGAATGATGTGCTGTGAATCCTTCTGCCCAGACCCAAGAAGAGGAGAGCATAAATTTCACGAGCTCCTGGCTTTATAAATGCAAACATGGATCTTGTTTTTGTCCATTAAATGGGTTTTGATGGACTCAGTTTAAAAAACACACAGTTTTTATTGTAGGAACAGCTGTCCAGCTTCTCCTCTGTAGCAGGTAGTTTCTTCTCCCTAGCAGCATCATCTGGGATGAAGATAAAAACTGAGTTTATCAGAGTGTGACAAAAGGAGCATGTGTGTATATGAAGGCAAATGTAAATTTCCACATCAAAAAGAGAACTTGGCAAGTGCAGATGTGTGGCTTGAACGCTGTGGGAGGAGAGGGAAGGAAGGGTTTTGTTTCTTTGTGCTGAGCTCTGCTGGAGCAGCTGGTGCTCTGCGCTCTGCAGCGGAGCTGAAGTGGCGGCGTAGGTGAAGCTGCTGCTGCCGTCTGGGATGCAATGATCCAGCTGATTCTGCTGGGAAAGCACTGCCCAGGGGCAATGCGGGGGGAAAAACAGAGCAATCATTTCCTATAGTCTTTATTGGCGTTTTTATCTTTACACTTTCTAACCTTACCAAGCCCCTGGATATAAATTCCAGCTTGGAGGGAGATGAGTCCGTGTTACTCTTTAGGGATTTGTGTGAGGCAGGAGAACCCTAAAAGCCTGGTCATGAAATGATCCCTGGCACTGCTGGAAAAGCTGTAAGGATGACCCCAGTGGGTGTCCCTGTGACCACTTCTCCCAGAACTGCTGTCACCTCCTGGCTGCCCTGGCTGATGGCTTTTCAGTTTGTTGGGTTGTTTCCTTTGGGGTTTTGTTTCAGGTTGGTTCTGTTGTTGTTGTTTGGTTGGTTTGGGTTTTTTTTTTCCTTCCTTTTTTTTTCTTCCCAAATCTCACTGCTGAGGAATCCTTCCCTTCCCCATCATCCCACAGGTCCCCAGAGTGCCCAGTCCTGCTGGAGCAGCTGGTTCTCCCCTGTGAACACCTGCTTCAGTGGTGCTGGAGAAGCAGCACCAAAATGGGAATTTCATCCGTGCCCTTCCCAACTAAACTCCTCATTTTGGTGTGCAGGCATTTCTCCCCTCAGTGTGATTCCTTGGGAATGAGATGGCCATGGTGCATGTGAGACTCAGGGAGCTGCTGAATCATCATTTTCTCACAAGCTTTTAGGATCTTTTCCTAAATCCCATCAAGTAGCATTCTTGAAAATTAGCAAGGTATAGTTTCTGAGGAAAACTAGAAGCAGGTTATTTCCTTATGGTGAGTTTTTAACAAGGAAACTTCTTTTTCCATATGCAATTCCAGACTTTCTGGCTCAGAAGTGGCATCTGAACCAGAGCTAGGAACCACCAGGAGTGGGTCCTTTGTAGAGATGATTCAGGGAATTGTGGAGACAGGTTGGTTGGTGGAGTTTGCAGGGTAGTGGGGTTGCTTTGAGTGAACAGATCAGACTGTGGTCGTGATTTTTGGGAAATCTGGTGAATGGGCAGCCAGTGAGGTCTTGTCAGAACAAAGGGTGAGTGCTCCAGCTCAACAGCCCATGGCAGGGTCCTCTGATGAAAGAGAAAGAAAGGAAGAAAGAAAGGAAGAAAGAAAGGAAAAAAAGAAAGGAAAGGAAGAAAGGAAAGAAAGGAAAGAAAGGAATAAAGGAAGAAAGGAAGAAAGAAAGAAAGAAAGAAAGAAAGAAAGAAAGAAAGAAAGAAAGAAAGAAAGAGAAAGAAAGAAAGAGAAAGAAAAAGAAAGAGAAAAAAAAAAGAAAGAGAAAGAAAAGAACCCGAGGCAATCAAATTACAGACCCAGCCCAACTGTTTTAGTGTTTCAAACTAAAGGATAGCAAATTGGGATTGCAAAGGCTGAAGAAGGAGACAGCAATAGTTCAAAAATGAGGTTATTAAGGATCAGGGAATTTTCTCCCTTGTCTTCATGGAGTTTAAATTAATTTCGGTAAGATATGGATGGGTAAAGAGTAAAATTAAAAAAAGGAGAACCTGAAAAAAAATTTATTGTAATCTGTATCGGAAAGAAAAATGACAGAAACAGAAACCCCTCCAAATCATCATTACACTTTGAATATTGAGGGTGTAAAAAGGACTTTAAAGCACTGGCTTTTTTTGCAGCTGTGTGTGTATGAATACACAGGGGGCTTGGTGTGCCTGTTCATACATGCACTGCTGGAGTTCAGCAGCAGCCCCAAGGTACAGCAAGATTTAAACCTGGGAAAAGCTTCACTTGTTTCCCATCTGGAGGCTCATCTGAATCCTTTGATTTTGCTGCAGAAACCTTGATCCTTGTGATAGTGTTATTTATTTTTCCATCAGTTCTGTACATGATGAGGTTTTTGTTATTTCTGTGGTCGAATTTGAGTAAAACAGAAAATTTTCATACTACAAATTTAAAAAGCATGTAATTTGGATTTTTATTTTTCACTTTGCTTACAAAATGCTTGTTGTGCTCACAAAACACTCTCTCATTATGTGACATTTTAAGTTTTTGTCATGGTGGCTCAGTCCTTGTCTGTTAGGAGCTGGAAACTGGTTTGAATGATTCATTTTGAGCAGCTATTTTGGGGGTACTCATATCATCTTGGATGCAGACCTACACGAAATGGATGGGAAAATGGGAGCTTATATCCCTCCTCCACCTAGCAATTTAAATGAAAATCCATAACACTTGAGCAGGAGACTGTCACTGGGATCTCTTTGGGAAGAACATACTTTAAAAATACAGCAGGGAAAAAACAAGGCAGGATCCCAGGAATGAAGAATGGTGGGAAATGGAGGAAATCCTGTGGGCAGTATCCAAAGTCACACTTGGCTTGAAGTCCCAGATGTTTGCAGAGAAAATCAGCCAAAGCAGCTCAAATGAAATTAAAACTGCAGCAAGGCAGGAGAGGAGCTCTGCTTGTGCTCTCACACACGGAGGCAGAAGGATTTTCTCCCAAAAGGGGTTTGGGGCTGTTTGCCACTGGTTGGGAAGGGTGGAGAAGGAAGGGAGAACACAGCTCTGTCTTTAGAGCTGTAAGAGATAACCAGAGAAAGTCACTTTTCAAAGAGAGGAGTCAGATGCTTCATAAAATGTGATTGAAAAAAAACGATATAAAACTTTTGCACTGAGTAACAGTTGTGTTATTTTCAAGGCTTCTGGCTTGAAGTTGCTGCCAGTCTGTTCTGTAGTGTGTAAAATTCAGTATTATGAGCAAATGAAATAGTGTGACAGTATTTATATGAATATTTCTAAAGTACAGAAACAAAATGCACTTTTGCTCATATACAATCAAAATGCAGTAGTGTATTGAAAAAGGTTTATTGCAGCTTTGAATGAGCAGTGAATTTAATGAAACTTTGTTACACTGGGCTTGGTTCCTTGTTGATTTATGAGAAATAATCTGTATTTCTCAATGCAGGAAGAAATCATGTGTAAAAATACAATCTTAATCATATTTTTCATGCAAGCTGTGAATAATATATATATTTTTTTAATAGGCTGGAAGTGGGTTTTTTTCTTTGTTTGTAGGCTGGAGCTGTAATTTAACCCAGACAAAAGTCCTGCAGTGTTACTCTTGCCCAGTCAATGATGAATATTCACTTGTTTTGTGAGCAGATGGGATTCCAAGTCTGTGCAGAAATCCTGACAGAAGTATTTCCTTTTGCACTTCTTACCTTCCAGTTCTTTTCCCAGCTCTCCTTCCACCTGGGACATGTTTGGTGTGGGAAAGCTGTGTTCTGACAAAACACTGAGAGGTGAACAAAGAGGGAGTGGAAGAATGTCTTCCCCACAGGGTGAGAATGCTGACACATCCCTGGTGTGCTCCTGTGCTCTGGGAGGTGATTCCTGCCTGGCTGAAAGGAAGTTTGAACTCCCAGAATTTGGGTGGACAGGTATAAAGGTTTGCTGTATGGAAAGCAGGGACTGGGCATTGAGGAGCAACTCTATGCTCAGCTTTACCATCAATAAATGAGTTATTCCCACCTAAGTCCTGCTGTAAAATAAAGGTTTTCTCCTAATAAAGCTTTAATAAATCCAAGGAATTCTTGCCAGTAATTTTACAATGCCAGTCCCATGGAGTTCTAAGGCAATACAATCCACAGTATTTATAGAACTTCATTAAACATCACACCTGTTAATTTCCCTTCAAATTGAGGACAGGGAACCAAAGCAACTTAAAATGAAGAAAAACGACTCTCCCATGAGACCTTAATGATTCTTTCCGTGTCTTAAGTACATTCCCTGGGATTGTTCTGCTAATTTTCTACCTCTAATTGTTTGGTAAATGAACTTATAACGTGGTGGTGTACATTAGACTGGAAATTGTTTGGTGCTGGAGTTGTCTGGTTGTCTGAATTTTGACAGACAAGTCATTATTTGCCATAATATCATTTATATATCTAGAGTAATTCTGCCATCCAGGATTTAACAGCTCCTTCTAACAGATGACTAAAACTTCATTTTTGTGATTTTTACCTTTTTCTAAAGGAGTCCATTCACTCATATTCTGAAATATAAGGAACTTTTCCTAGAAGCAACTCTTTATGAAACTCTCTTTGGGGAGAGCTCCTATTGCAAAATGCCCGATATCTTTACTGCAACTGATTTGGAAGTGCAAAAGGTCAAAAATGTCCTAATGTGGTTTGGCAATCCACCTGTCAGCACAGCACATTTCAGAAGGGCTCTTGGGGCTTTGTAGAAATTGCATTTTTCATTTTGATTTTAATTTTATACCTGGAAAGGATTAAGGGAAGGATTCAGCTGACGGCTGAGTGCTAAAACAGAAAATATTTTTAGAATAGAAGATGAATATTGGAAAAGATTTGGAGTCAGGGATGTGGTGTGAGGAAATATTTATAAACTTTAATTATGAGGAAAAAAATTTTTTGTGCATTTTTTTCCATCTACAATGCCAGATCCCCATGTTTATTTGCTCCTGGTTAGTGCAATATTATTCCTGACCTTGTTCCCTCCTGAAGAGATATCTCACAGCAGAGTATCATCCAACCCAAAACATCATTTCCTAGAGAGCAATATTGAGTCATTGATTTAGTTACTCCCTCTGCCTTTCCATCACCCATCATTTTGCCAGAGCTGCTCCCTGGTGATGGTGACCTTGCAAGATGACAGATTAATTTCAGTGTCTGGGAATTTGTGCAGGCTGCTCTTTGGCAATATGTGTGTTCAAAATATAATATTCTTTAATTCATTAAAGCAGTTTAACTTAGTCCAACCCAAACTCAAACACAGGAGAAGCTTGAAAAACTCATCCCTTTTTTCTTTCTGCTCTCTGCTCTTAAGTCCCTCCTGTCACCTGCAAATCCTCTGCCTCCAGTCTGTTCAGTGGCACAATGAAGCAGCATTCACGGAATTCTTACAGTGCCTGGACGCAAGATCCACACAAAATGTGTCACAAATCCCACAGTGAATGAGTCTGTGGGCTCCAAATGTCAGATTGTTGCTGTCACCTGCTTGGAGCAGCTGCCCAGAGCAAGGAGCCTCATCTCAGGGCAGTGGAATTGGGCTCCCCAGGTACCTGTGGGACAGAGTGCCTTCAGCAGCTGCTCCTAGAAAAGCAGGGACAACACCTTCAGTCCTCCTGACTCCTCCCCAAAATCCCTGTGACAGCTGAACTGCTTTGATTTTAATCAAAGTGGCTTTTGGGAAACTGCTTCACTGCCACTGATTAATGTGGGGATTTTAAAATGTGACTTTTAGAATGGAGTTTAGGGAAATGTTTAAACATTTTCACAGCCCTGAAGAAAACCCCTCTGGAGTTTGCAGCCAACCTGTTTTTGTTTGGGTTTGTTTGTTTGTTTTTTACTGATCCATATGGTTGTTATGAATACATGGTCCATAAGATGCTGAGAGAAACATTTTAATAACTGGGAGCACTTAACTTCATGAAAGATTAACTTTGCAGTGGTGACTATGCCCATGCACATTCCATTTACTATTGTGGGAAATATTACTGAAAATCTGTGAGAGGTGACTGCAAAAAGAAGCTGTAACTTCTGAGAGATGCAGAAAATTCTCTTTTTGTGCACACTGTGGAGTT
Organism: Dicaeum eximium; assembly: GCA_013396995.1. Classification (NCBI taxonomy): domain Eukaryota; kingdom Metazoa; phylum Chordata; class Aves; order Passeriformes; family Dicaeidae; genus Dicaeum; species Dicaeum eximium. The sequence continues at coordinate 171,184 of VWZP01005995.1, read as the reverse complement.
TCCTGAGCAGAAGTGATTTATGTTTGATTTTGCCCAGCAAAACTACATATAGATGTTCTCCACTGGGACACTTCAATTGAGTTTAACAGCTGGAAATCAGGGACACTTTGTGGGCAGTGAGGAATCACCATCCATGGCAAAATCACCTTCTTGTGGAAGGGGATTATTGACCTCTGTGAGGTTTGGTGGGGCTGGGACATGTGCTTGTGGCATCACAGCTTCAGCTGATGGAAAACTGGGGTTTGGCCTTTTTGGTTCCACCTCCCTGGGCCCAGTCCTGCCCTGCTCTGGCTCCTGCACTCACCTTGGAGCTGATCCAAATCCTGCTGAAGCTTCAAGGAGCCCATGCTGGGAACAGCCTATCCAACACCTAAACTCTGGAACAGCACTTAGAGAAGAGTTTCATTATTTAAAAATTAGGATGGAGCTGATTCTGTTAAAACTCCTTAATGTAGCAGTTGTGCTCCATCCTTCCCAGGGACAGCAGACATCCCATAAGATCAGAGGTGATTTTAGCATTGGGATTAATACCCAGTGAATATTCTGTGGTTAATGCACTTTCAGCTACCTTTGCATTAAAAGGAAAACCTTTAGCTCTTCATAATTTCTCTCATCCTGTTTTAATCTTTTTTAAAGAGGAGTCATTATTGCAGAAAGCAAAATCAAACCCTGTGTGTCTTTGTGAGCTTAAATTTGCATTTGAGCTGTTGCACCAGTTGGCTTCCAGTTGGGATTTTTTTATTCCTGGAGCTGATGGAATAGCAGCACACTCTGCTTGGCCAGTGACAATGGCCCAATGGAGTAGTAGTTGAAATTAAGATCCATGAAGGAATATTTGTTGACAAAAGCAGAAAAAGAATCCCATTCTCTACTCCTTGAGCATCACTTCCCTGCAGTTAACCCTGCAGACAGCAAGGAAAAAAAGCAAAAACAAAGCAAAAGCTGAGCTTCAGGAAGACAGAAATAAAATTTCTGTAAACTCAGGTCTCTGAAATGAATGTCTCTGAGGTGAAAACAAGCTCCAGTCCCACACGAGGAGCAGGGAGAGGATGTGCCTGGATCTGCTTGGGAGTGCTCCATTCTGCCTCCAAGAGATGCTTACCTTCCAAACTGAAATGTTGCATGGTTTGTATCATCAAAGAGTGTTGAAAAGAACCTGTAGATCTGCATCCAAGCAGGAAGATTAAATGGAACAAAAATTTCCAGCTTTTCTATCGTGAGATTGTTCTTGGATGAGGGAGCGGATTGTTCTTGGATAACGTCTGTCTCTCACAGAGACATTAATTTGGATCACGAGGTTTATTTATCACCTCTGAGTGAGGAATCTGTGTGTACAGAGACTCTGGAGAAGGAGCAAACTGGCAGAGTTGTGCAGAGTTAACTTTGTGGCTCTGGCCGGGCCCCATCTAATGTGATAATTACCTTCGGCACCTTTGGGTCTAGGCCTAATTCATCTTGCAGAGATAAAGTAATAATTAACCACTTAACCTCATTCTCCATATGCCAAATAACACAATTGTACAATGAAAACTTAGAAGTTCAGGTTGGGAGTAGGGAATGGAGGCCAGTGTCTGGGGCAAAAGCAGTATTTGGACAGGAAAATATGCAGGAGTAGGTGGAAATTTCGCCTCAAAACAAGCCTTGCGTTGGGATTTTTAGTGGTAAACTGAGATTTGCTGTGGCGAGACGTGTCCAATTCTCCAGCAAACATTTGTGGATTTCCAAAGAGGCCATGGTTCAGGCAGTATCTCCGCGCCTTCGGTGGCATTTTATGGTAGGCTCTATAAAGTTACATGAGCCTGGTTAATTTTTAGTTTTGTACTGTGGCTCAGACAAACTTTGTGCAAATACACTTTGATAGAGGCCAATATCCCCAAACTCCAACCTGAGACAGTTTTTTGTGTGTTTGAAATAGGAGTGGCACAGGTTAGTCCAGATAAAGAGGGGAATATTTAAGAATTCCCAAGGTGAAGGAGTCTGGAATTGCTACCTGGCACCTGAAGAGGAGATCTAAGTGTAGTCGATAGCTGTGTTGATGATTTCTCCATTAACTCCTATGTGTGTGAGTTCTGTTTACAGCTGAATAATTATTTATAAGTAAATAAAGCTATTGCATCTTTCTTTCCCTCTGTAAGGACAGTTGCAGCTTAATTACGTCGGAGAGAGATGTGTGGGGAGCTGGGGAATGTTTATCCTGTGATTAATTTTAAATTTGCTTGCTATTTATTTGCTACTTGCCACACTTAATTGAGTTGGGTTGGTTCGTTTTTTTTTCTTTTCTTTCTGCATGGAAAAATGTGCATTCTTTCCTCCCGGTTTTATTCTAATAAGGTGACATTTTCATTCTTTCTGGAGAATTAATTAAGGTGAACTGTGGCTTCTTTTCCAGGCAACCGAGTGGGCTGAGATACCACTGTCACTTCTTGTTGTGCATGTTTGAACAACTGTAGAATCGCTTTAGAGTTAATCGTGTTGGGGCTTTTTTTTTTTTTACGGTGTGAGAGAAGAGAAATCATGAATTAATCTCTTCAGCGGACCTCGGCTCCTCTCACTGCAAAGTTTCCCTCCTGTAGATGCTCGGTATTATGTCAGCTCCCTAGAAGTGCTCATTATCACCTACACACTGGGTGTCAAGTGCTGCTTTCTAAAGAGATTAGTACCTTTTCCTCCTCCTCTTCCTCCTCCTCCCTCACGCTTGCTCAGCTAAGGAGAAGAAAATCCAAATTACCGCAGCCATCCAGGGTGGGAGACGGAAAATAATGCCCTGATTTGGTTGCTGCCTCAAGGAAAGAAATGAGATACAGGATGTGATTCCTCCTCAGCAGCGCTTCTGTGCTGACCTAATTCCACCTGACGTCAGGAGCTTTGGCTTGGATAGGGCTGAGCTTGGATAGGGCTGAGCTTGGATAGGGCTGAGCTTGGATAGGGCTCAGCTTTGGATAGGGCTGAGCTTGGATAGGGCTGAGCTTGGATAGGGCTGAGCTTGGATAAGGCTGAGCTTGGATAGGGCTGAGCTTTGGAT
>VWZP01005995.1:153116-165616 GCA_013396995.1 Dicaeum eximium | reverse complement strand
TGTGCTGTGCCTCTGCCTGGTGCCTTGGCGTGCTTTGGTGCTGTCCCTGCAGCAGATCCCTGTTTTCCCCCTTTATCCTGCTGGACCTTGGTGGTGGGGAGGCCTCCAGCCAGGCCAGTGAGCCCTTGGGCAGAGATGCAGGCGTTGCTCTGGGATTTGGGATTTGTGGAGCAAACAGGGAATGGTTCTGGAGGTGCAGAGGGAGAGGTCCCTCTGCCAGTGTTCATGGATAAGTAAAGGAAGTTTGGCAGTTCTTCCCTGCAGAGGGCAGGGCTGGCAGCATTGCTGCTGTTTTTCAGATTTCAGCATTGGGCAGATGGATAAAACAAACTCTCCAGAGAGTGCTCGTTACTCCTAGAAGACAGAAACAGGCACTATTAGCAAAAAAACCCTGAAACTGGAAGGTTTTATGGCATTCAGGAAGTAATGCTCCTAAAGGTCTTTCCCAACCCAATCACTCTGTATGTGGGGCTTTGAGGAGCTGCTCCAGGTGTTGTTCAGGGCATACAGGAGCTTTACATCCATGTCACACAAAAATGATGTGTGTGTTCTGAAGGCTGTCGGGTTTTTGTTGTTTGGTTCGGGTTTTTTTGCAAGATATCCCAGTTGAAAGCTGAGGAAGCAGGAATTCAGTTTCATATCTGAAGAGGTCTGGAAGTGCAATTAAATTAACAGGGGTAATTTTAACACAAGCAGCAAAGAATATGGGGTGTGGAGGGTAAGCCAGAAAAAGAGGATCTGGTTCTTGAGATCAGCCAGAGGAGCTGGGGCTGAGATTCCATCAGAGCTCAGTCTTGTGTTGACTTTTATGCTTGATAAATCAGTGTTCTGAGATTTGACCAGAATGTATGTAGGTTAAAAACTGGGAGGAAGGTCCCCTGAACAGTTTCCAGGATTTTCTAATCCATGAAAATAAGAGAAAGTATTCAATATTTTTAAGAATTCACAGGAAAAAGTCCTCCTCAGCTCTGTGTTATGTTCAGTAAAACATGGAATATTGAATTTACTCCTCTGAATTTTTGCTGCAATGTAGTAGAGTGCAACAAACTCCCCAGTGATTTGGCTACTTAATATTTATTTTGTATTTACCCAGTAGATTTTATCTGCCTATGGAAGGCCCTCAACACTGAGAGTTTATCTGAGTATTTAGCAATCTTCTGTTTGTCCTCGCTGCACATTTGGGAGATGATCTATTGTGGATATATTTAGGAAGCAGACACGGTGAAATTAAATCACTTGGTCAAGGTTACGGGGAGAATTTGAGATGGATGTTGAAATCAAGCCTGGATCTTCCTAGCCCTGAGCTAATCCTGTTGCAGCATGGTCACCCTCTATTTGAAATCTCTTCTGTCATCAGGGGCTTGTTTGTGGTTTTGGCTGAGTTTGCTGCAGCCACAAAGTGTCTGTGGTACCCAAGTGGGGACAGGGGCAGGACAAGCAGCCCCTCTCCCCCCACCCAACTGCTGGGCAGAGTGAACCCCCCCTCCTGGGACAATTCCCAGTTGTTATCCAAGTGCAGAGCTCAGAAGAGCCTCAGCTCGTGGCTCAGTTGGATGGAGAGGAAGCACAATATTCCAGGTGGCATTCCCAGAAAGAATCTTGAAGTAGGAGAGTGGAGATGGGCTGGGAATTGAAGGTGCTGGCCCAGACCTTGGTGCCAGGCAGTGCCACCCGAGGGGTTAGAGCAGAGGTGAGGAGAAGCCTGCAGGGGCCTCAAACTTGGTTTTTAAGTGTCTGGCTTGAGAACTGAATGCAGAATTGGGGCAGTGTGGAGCTCAGCACAGACCAATTGCTCAGCTCTTCACGCCAGGATTTTCCAGGATGATATAACCAAGCATAAGCTGTGCTAACTCTCATTCTTTTCCAGCTAAATATACATCTCTGGAGTCTTGTGGAGCTTGATCTGATTGTGTGGTGATGGGGAGGCAACGCTTTATGTAAGGCGTGTGTAGGAGATCCGAGAGAGATCTCCACAGGGATCATCTGAGAGCCTGTGAATGTGGGATCAGTTATTTACAGCTGAAGGATGGGGTGAGAGAGGAAGGGATAAAGGATCTGGATCTCACTGTTACGTTATCTCCAGAGAAGTGCTCAATATCACATTATTTGCTCAGGATAAACTAAAAATGATGCCTCATTTCATTGGGTGCCATATTTATAAAAGATGGGCTATTGGTTTGAAAATTAAATTTCTAAGTTCACTTTCAATCTTGAGGTTTCGAGCCCTTAAAAAAGTAAAGTTCCAGAGCTCTTTAAGGTTATCACTAAACCTTTGTAAAACTGTATTACTTTAATTTAACTGGATGCTGGTTTTGCTGTCCAACAGAGAGTTTTTTTACTCCTGCTGGATGCACAAGTCAGAAAAGGTGTTTTAAAATAACTGTTTGCATTGGTTCTGTGAGGGATAGAAAAATGTGTCAAAATACTGTTTATTGCCATGCACTGGTTAAACATTCCCTTCCTAGAGATTGAAATCCCTGCCTTGCTGCTCTCGTGCTGATTCTGCAAACACACCCAGAATCTTTCACTGCTGGAACACCAGTGCAATCACTTTCCCTATTCATGGTGCCCAAATAAACCATGTGTTTAGGTTTTCTCATAAACCAGGAGAAAAGAAGCCAGATTTTCTTACAAGTGAGGTAATCTTGCTCTTTACAGACAGTGATTTCAGCATTTATTATTATTTTTGCCTTCCAGGAAACACAGGATCCAAAACTTGTATAAATTAAATATCCTGGTGTGGACTTTTGAATGATGTTGTATCTCTGATTTGTATAGTTCATGCTTTTTCAGTGGGTTCCTTAAGCACCATATTGAAGGATTTTAGATGGTCCTTCATAAAACCTGGCCTTCCTGGGCATTCACTGAATTTCTTTCCTCAGCTGGTTTAGAAGTACCTTCTTTTACACCCATCAGAATTTCTCTCCTCTAAGAGAAATGAACTTCTTTTCTTAATAATGTGATTGACTTAATTTCTGCGTAATTATATTTAAGTTAGTTTAGACTGAGAGAAATGATGTAAAATGAAGTTCTGTTTTGTCAGATATTTTTCATAATCCTGTAGGGAGGAAGAAGAAGCATCCCAAAGATGCTTTCACAACTATTTTAGAGGATAGACAAAGTGGTTCATTTTAATTCCCATGCTAACAAATGATCTTTTTTTTTGTTGGAATGAAACTCTTCTGGACTTTGGAGAGGGCTCTGCTGTTGTCAGTGGCACCACTTCAGGTGACATTAGTGAGGGGTTGGCTACAGATGTGCTGTGGGATCGCTGTTTTGGGGTTTTGTGGATGAACAGGACACTTGTTTAGCTGTAAAAGGGTCTTTGTGACAACCAAGGGGTACCTTTTTCTCTTGGGACCAATTTCTTTGGACACCTGGAGGGCTCTGTACCGCTGTTAATTAACAGTTGAGCGTTCAGCACTCTGTCCAGTCCCTGTGAATTGTTTCCCAGCCAGCCCAGGGAATGCACACTCAGTTTCCTTCCCCGTGAGTGGAATTGCCTCTGGGAGCTGCAGGTGCTGTCCCTGGCCCTGCTGAGTGCCCTGGGTGGGATCAGGTGCCTGCAGAGGAACATCCCGGGCAGCTCGGGCACGGCTCCGGGCGCTCCCCAAGGCGGCACCAACAGGGGACACTTGGGTGGCACCAGGGCTGTGCCAGGGCTGAGGGCACCCAGGGGATCAGTCCTTAAGGGGGACTCCAGGATTTCTGTAAAACAGGGAATTGAAGGCTGACAGCATCTCTAAAATGATTCCTTGAGAAATCATTGCCTTTTTAAAGGATATTTGAGCTTGGCATTCAGAGATGTTTCTTCAGAGAATTAATTACTTGAAAATCAGTGCTGGCAGACATCATCTCAGCAGTTTTGAGAAGCATCTCTGTGAGTCTTCTCTCCCAGCCACAGAATACCAAAAATTCCATTATTTTAAAAGTAATATAGAATTCCATAAAAGTTACATAGAATTTAAAAGTAATGTAGAATTCCAAATGATGTTTCATTATATATTTTATTATTTTATCTCTTACACATGTTATGATCTTCCATTGTTGCTCCTGAGCTGGAATTAATGAAATGCAAGAGGGAAAAAAACCTCAGTGGGATTTAATTTTGCGAATAATGTGCTGAGGGTTCTCATCACTACTTTATCTAAATATAACACCGTGAGCATCTCTGCTGCTTGTGAATTAGAGGATGTTTGGAAGCTGCAGCAGCTCCTGGGAAACCCAATTTTCCTCTCCACAAATCGAAGTTAGGAGTATTAAATATAATTAATATGGAATATCTGTGTTTAACTGTTTTATGGTATGTAAGCACAGAACATTTAGATGTCTTTAGTGAACTAAGCCGAGGACACGATGCAGGACTGCACAATTTATTTTTATCCTCAAGGTCAAGTAGCATCTTTGAGCACTGACATCAGTGTTCAAGAAATATGGGTCTTACTACACAATTCCCTTCAAGGTTAGGAATTTCCCTGTATATATTATGTATGTGCACAAGTATATGCATTACTGATTATCTTTTTCCCTGGGCTTTTGAAAATAAAAGCTGTATGTTTTTAGAGACTGGAATTTCTGACTTAGAGAGCAAATCTCCAAGATATGTAACAGAGGTATGAAGTTGATCTTTGCAGGACAGTGCTGGGTTAAAGAAAAAAAGGCTATTTGTTTAAAGAAATAAAGGAATCCTTCTAAAGATGGGAATTTCAAGAAGAAATGTGGATTAAACTAGAATTTGTGCTTATCTGGTGCTGCTGGACACTTTCAAAATTACTGAGCTGAAATGGCAGATGAATTCTTAATAGTATTAAATTATCAGCCCATGCATAAACCACCTTGTAATGCTTTAAAGAGGAGAAAAAAAAAAGATGCTCTCCTGGCTTTTACTGGTTTACACATGCTTCAAACTCTCCCTCTTACCTTCCCTTTTTTGGAGTGATTTAAGCAAGCTTTGCAGATTTATTTTATCAACCTCCCAGCAAGGCTTTTGTATTTATTCACTAGTAAATTACTTTTTTTTCTTTTTTCACCCATTATTTCTATTTATGGAGATCAGGATGCATGTGGTTGATCAGGTGAGGGCAAGGAGGAGAGGTGGTTTCTGCCAGCCTCAGACGGGAGGAGGCAGCTGGGATTTTATCACTATAATCTGCTGGTTTATTACTGGACATTAAGACATCCAAAAGATTTATTTGGAGCAAAAACCTTGCTAAGAGATCATGTCTGTGAGTTAGCCCTGGAGAAGGGGGATGGTGATGTTGGTTGTCCAGATGGAGAAGTTCTGGATGAGGTCTTGAGTTCTGAGCTCTGGAATTTGCCTGCTGGTCCTGGAGCACTTCCTGGTGGTCCCTGCAGCCCTGTGGAGGGGAATCTGGCTGGACTGGGAGGTGAGCTGACAAATGACCCCCAGTGAAATAAATAATCAGACTTTTATTTCCCCTGCACAATGCTGCATCCTGTTCTCGGTGCCTAAACCAAATTGTTGCTGGTGCAGAAAAGAACAATTCTGGCTCTGAAGAAAGGGAGCTAAAAATGCAGCCAATAAATCACTCAGAACATAATTAGGATATCATTCAAACCTCCCAGGCTGTGCTCCCTGGTAGGTTAAACCTGGCTGGAACCCAACCACAGCCAGGAGTTGGGCTTAATGCTCCTTGAGGGCCCCCCCAGGGTATTCTGTGATTCTACAAAGTAATGACTGGTTTGGGTTCCTTCTTCTTGGTCTTTTGGTTCTCTTATTTCCTGGCTCCATTATGGGGGATAGGAGAGGTACTACTGTGCATTGTGTGCCCCTGAATCCTTTCTTGACAAAATTCTGGTCATTAGGTCATTCTGGTCTGGCATTTCTGACCAAATACAATGAGTTTTTTGGGATATTTTTCTTTTTCCTTTTTTTTTTAACTCTTCCTGAAGGAATGGCAGCAGCACATCAGTGTTGTTGGAGAAGGACAATTTTAAAATGATGGACAGTCTGAAGAGCCATTTAGCTTAGAGAAATCCTATGAAATGTGTCAATTTTGTTTGGATGTTTGATTATTCTAGACTAGATATTGGTGGGGCTTTTCCCTCCAATAACATTTTTGTTCACATGTTCACTCTTCTGCGCTGGACAGACTCTTTTACTCTACAATAATGTTTTGGCAAGCCCTAAGCTCAGTTGCTTCAAAAAGTTCTGATATTTTGGCAAAATTTTCATAACTATTGTTTCATAGTGTTGCATCTGGGGTTAAGGAACAGCTCATGGATCTTCAGGACGTGGCTCAGTCTGGAAGCCAAGCCTGACACCCACCTAATTTTCATTTAGAGTGTATTTTTATTTCCTATACTGACTATATTTATTACAATAACATTTGGGTCTTGTATTTAGTTTAATATTTAATAATGTGAATAAGTATTTTTGTGCAAATTATATGTTACATCTCTAAGTAAATTTTCTATAACAATAATTTTTGAAGCTTTCTTATTGTACAGCTCATTCTTCGCTGAAGAATTTGAACATTTATTTCAAATCTGGATATATATTGTGAATACAAATTCTGAGTTCTTACAGGAGAATATTTATATCTAAAAGTGACAAACAGCCCTTGTGATAATTTCAGATCAGATTTGACTCTAGAGTTGCTAGAACCCTTGCACTGGCTTTTGTGAGAGTTATTCCCAGATGTTCCAGCGGGATTGAAAGGACTGATTTATTGAAGTTCACACATTTTTTGTTTGATTTGGCTGAAGTGGAGCCATTCTGTCAAATGCTGCCATGCAGGGAAGGACAGGACTGGTGTGAAACATTTTGGGCTGTACCAGAACGTTCCAGCCAGCACCAGGGAACCCTTCCAAGCCCTGGGAGCAGTCTGGGTTCCCACAGCGCGCGGGGTGGCTGTGCCAGCCCTGGTGACATCAGCAGCACAGAGGGACAGGTTTGCTGAGCCGGGGGCTGTGGCACAGGGAAGGACACCTGAGGTTCTCAGTGATTTGTGTGATGGGCGAGCTCAGCTCCTCCTTCCACCCAGAGGAGCACCAAGGGCTGCGTGGCTTTGTGGGACAGTGAGGAGAGCCCTTGGTGCTGGGCTGTGGGGACACTCCCCGAGGAGGTGGCTCTGGGGTGGCCCTGAGATTCCCAGGATGGGGCTCTGGGCTTGGGACACTCCTGAGGAGGTGGCTCTGGGAGGCCCCAAGATTCCCAGGATGGGGCTCTGGGCTGTGGGGACACCCTCTGGAGGAGGTGGCTCTGGGGTGGCCCCAAGGTTCCTGNTGGGCTGTGGGGACACCTCTGGAGGAGGTGGCTCTGGGGTGGCCCCAAGGTTCCTGGGATGGGGCTCTGAGCTGTGGGGACACCCTCTGGAGGAGGTGGCTCTGGGGTGGCCCCAAGATTCCCAGGTGTGGCTCTGGGCTGTGGGGACACCCTCTGGAGGAGGTGGCTCTGGGGTGGCCCCGAGATTCCCAGGATGGGGCTCCAGGCCCCCTGGGGGCTGTCTGTGTGTGCACATTCCTCAGGCAGGATGATCAGCAGGGCACAGATACCCAGGGCTTAGCAAAGCTTAGCAGGGCAGATTGCTTTGCCCACTAAGCTAAACATAGCCTTTTATCTCATTATATTGGGAAAACCCTCTCCTCAACAGGAGGCAATCGCTGCAGGTGATTAATTACTAGGATATTTGTATTGGAGTTGGATTGTTTGCTGAGATATCATAAGTCCTTTTTCATATTTTGTTAAAATTCTGTTCTTCCGTTCAAATTGTTGAAAGTGATTGAACCTTGTCCCACCACTGTTTTTCTTTATGTTAATAATTTGCCTTTATTAGAGTAATAAATAAGGCTGAGCCAGGCTTCCATTTGGAGCCATTTGACAAAAATGCTACAATGGGAGCTACTGTGTCAGTTAATGAGATTTACTGTCAGGAGATCCAGGTATGTAGGAAAAGTCCATATATTGAAGAATGAAAGCTTAAGTTCTCAAAGGAGCATACATTTCCTTAATAATATTAATGACAGCCCATATTTGTAATTTAATTCTCTGCTATTATTATTTCTTACTGTCTAATTTGAAAAATGACTGGAACAGTTGAGCAGTTTAAGTAGAACAATGGTGGGTTTATTTTTTAAGGTGCAGTCCAAGGTCATGGTGTGACCTGGCTGTCTGGAGGGGGCACATGAGGTTCATATCCACGTCACACTCATACACAATTTCATGGCAAAGGATGCTCCTTGAAACGAATCCTGCTTGGGATGTTCTTTCCAAATGGAAGATAAGTAGTTTCCTGTATAGAAGTTTAGCAAATAAGAAGGAAAAACAACTTTCAGAACATTGTGGTGGTATTTGGCATCGGTGATATCAGAAGAAGGTACTGAAGCAAAATTCTGATTCCATACTCTGTTTTTTCTGGGAGAATAGTTTTGATGCAATAGAGGGATGAGTTCATGTAACCCATCTACTTTTGCAAAGTTTCACCCCTATTTCCAAACATCCTTTGAAGTCAGGTTGTCTGAAATCTGCGGTTTGATATGAGCTGATATGATCCCTTTAAATTGTAAAATCTTATAATTTGAGTTTAAATTACTTTGGATTAAATTTCTAACCTCCATCAGGACCAGTGATACGAGACTGCAGGGGGAGAGTAACATTCCCTTACAGAACACAGGGAAGGGAATTCCTGTGGTGGAAACCACAAAGGACTTGATTCTCCTCCCCAGGATCACTGTATTATGTTAAGTAACCAGATTAGTGCTGGAAGGCAGTTGGCACAAATTCTGTTTTGAGAACTGGCAGTTTATGGGCTTTAAATGCCCACAGAATGAAGGGGGGATCCCTTTGCTACCTCTCCACAGTTCCCAGAAGTTGTGGCACCTTCACAAGGTTGCTCTTCAAAGCTCTTGTCAAGCCATGCTATTGGTTGGTCTGAGATTTCCTCTCATCTATGTGTGAGATGGCAGACTCTGTCTTTAAGCCAAAAAGAGGGTTGAATGTTCGTATAACACAGGTTTTGTATTTTAGGCCCATCCTAGCCTGTTGAGAAGATGATTTCAGCAATTTAACATTTTAGTCATTCATGTTTAGCTGTGTCAGATGTTGCAGGTCCTCACTCTGGCTGGGGCAGATCCCTTTGGAGGAAGCTGCTAAGATGCTTCTCTGCCATTGCTGTGCTTAGGCTGTGGCAGTGAGCCAGGTTTACTTAAGCTTTACTGGGAAGCTCAGGCTAATTAATGTTTCTTCCACAGTTGTTTTTTTTTTTTTTTTTGCTGTTGTTGGAAGACCATAGTGACTTTTCTTCCTGCTTGGGTGATCATGAGAGCCTAGTTTTGTTTTCTGAGGTTTAAACTTGTGGCAAAGAGGGGACAGCAATGGCAGCCCAGCTTTGCAGGCATCTGCTCTTTGTGGGCATGGATTTTAGATGGTGAAAGAAGAAAAATTGAGATATTTGTAGACATCAGATGGTGGAGATTTAAGGAGAGAGGGGAACTGCAGTTCTGTCTGGCTGGTAGTTTTCCTTTCAGATATTGAGAAAGTTGGGATGCTGGTCAAGGAAGTGAGCTGATTGGAGCTGCAATGATTTATCAGTCAGAGCAAGTGGCAATTTGCACAGGAAAAGAAATGTGGCAGATAAAATAAAGAGTTCAAGGCAACCGCGAGCTTCCGAGGTTTAAATCACGCGGCGAATGGTTGGGCTCAGACGGGAGCTCTGGGGCTCTCCCAGTCCAAGCCCTGTGCCTGGATTAGCTCCAGAACCTCCCCCAGCACAGCCAGGTGTGCCCAACACCTTCCCCCAAGGGCAGGGAAGGGTTAACCAAGCAACCAGCTCCGAAGCGCTGTAATTTCAACTCGGGAATACTCTGACTTTATCGTTAGGGAAATTGAAGCACAGTGGGATCGAGTGACCTACTAACATCTCCCAGTCAGGAAACAGCAGGGCAAGTCCTTGAATGTGACTGTTCCGAGGTCCCTCTCCTCCACTCCTTTTATTAGGTCGTGTTGCTTCCCAGGATAACAACATGTTTGCGCAGTTTGGGAGCACAAGCTGTTTCCTTGCAGAAATATTACTGCTCCGTGCTCCCAAACTGGAGAGACACCGAATCTGAAAACAGATCTAATTCTTGTTTTTTAAAAACGTAGCAAATGAGGTTTAAAAATTAGAGAGGCTGCCAGTCTGCTGTTCTAGTTTAAGTATCTGGGTTGTGATTAGGGAAAATATTAGAAATCTGCTGCTGCTTTCCAGTGCCGTGCCTCTGATTGGACAACCTCACTGGAAAGGAGGTCTTGGTCCCCAAGATCCTGAAAGAGGAATTAAAATTATGTTCCTGTGTTTCCTGTCATTAATTATCTCATAAAGACCTTGAAATGTGCTTGTGATGTCTATCACCAGCACATACAGAATTAAAATTTTCTCCAAAGAGATTAGGTAGGCTCTTTTTCCTCTGAATATAAATTGTCAGTTTTACTGGGGAAACAATTTTTTTAAGTTGCAGCTCAAGCTCAACAGCTAAAGTCTCATTCCTTCTATATCCCATAAGCGTTGTCGTGTTTTTCAAACTTAGTCCCAAAGAGCATCTTTCTATTTTCCATTCCATTTTTCTGCTCCATTTCCGCTCCTTGCCCCCAAGTTAAGGTGTTAAATTGTTTTTCTGTCAGAGCTAAATAACATGCCACTGGATGCTTTAATAGGCATGGAGATGTGCTGACAAACCCTCATTTCAGATGGTGTCTTGCTTTCCAGGGCTTTGCTATTAAATTTGATGATGAAATATCTCGAAAAAGCACCAGCCAACATTGCAGCCATTTTGAGCTGCATGTGCTGGAAGCCAGGTTGGAAAATGTTAATATTTTCCCAGTTGTGTCCAAAAAGTAATAATAATAAACCCCTCAACCCTTTAAATTCTGAGCTCAGAGTGTTCCTAGAGGTGCTATTTACTGGCTGGCCCATTTCTGAGGGTGGAATTGCTATTTTTAGCTCTGGTTGGAGGGCCCTGCTGTGGGTAGCAGGTATTCCCTGGGATTGTGCTCTTGTAACTTTGATGGCAGTGAGCAGGTGTCAGCCTGGAACCAGAGAACTCCTGGCCCTGTCTCAGCAGTGCTGGGGCTCAGGTTTGGGCCATTTCTGAAGAATTTTCATTTGGGAGCTTTAAATGAGGGCAAACACAAGGTTGTCTCTTTATTCCGAGCTCCTTGATGCACACCCAGGGCAGGCTCCAGCGTGGCGCACGAATCCAAGGCTTGGGAGCTCAGCTCCCACCCCAGAATTTGCATCCTCTAGGGTGGGGATCAGCATTAATGCTTGGCCTTGGCTGCAGGATGGCAGCTTTGTGGTGGAGGTAGAACCAACACAACCCTGTGAGCAGGCTCCAAACAAACCTCCAAAATTTTTCCTAGCTTGTCCATCTCCCCACGTGCTCTGGTGCTGCGGAGGCTGGCAGTGAGTGAGCACTGGGAATATTCATGTGCAAAGTTGGATTTGGCATATAATGGAATGTTCAAACTAAGGTTTTCTTTCCCTTTTGAACATTTTTTTTTGTTATTTTTCTCTTCCTCTTATTCCCTTGCCTATTCTGTCAATTAAAAATAAGAACTGGAGTTTTTTCTGATATAGACCTTATGATTCTGTCTCTGGCCTGAAGTTCCTGTAGTATAACACAAAGTCTTTGAGAGCAGCACTCCTCAAACTGGCAACAGCCAAATGTGTGGAACAAGTTTTTTTTTGCTGTGCTGAATTTCTTTAAGCTAGTCCTTTCTTCCTTCAGGAAAGACAGAGTAAGAAAAAAATCTTCTTTAATATATTTTGGTACTGTGTCGATCAACCTCCCATTGCTTTTCAAATTATCTTTAAAATTACTATCAAGAAAATGAATGTCAGTAGCCAGATAATTGCAGATGTCTCACAGTATCTTCCTGCTTTTCTGACAGAGCAGTGGAGGTCACCAACATTTATGGGTCTGGGAGCTCAGGACAAGACATTTAACTCCAGCACTGCTTTGTTCAGTGCTAGGATTCAGTTTGAGCTGCACTGCAAACTCCTCACAGCTGCAGTTTGTACTGAAAACTTGTTCTGAAAAGGGGACACGTCTCTCTGCTTAATATAACCCAAAGTCACTGCATCTGGTGTCCTGGCATGCATGTAATTGCCTGTAGCTTCCTAATGATAAAGGCAGTCTCACATGAGAAAATTCTGCATTGATCCTAGTCCTGATTTACATTTTACTTCGTTAAGAAAAAATTGATCAGCATAGATAAAACTCCTGATCAATGATCCCAGCACTTTTTTTTTTTTTTTTTTTTTAAATAGCTTCCATTTTGGTGCAGTGCAGACTTTTGGTTTAACTGGCTGAATTGATATTCTGAGCAGCGAGTAAGGCAGGATGACAGAGCATCAGCAAAGCTACTCCTATTATTGCTCAGGGAGGTGTGCTCCTGCCCACCCTGGCCAAGGCACAGGCAAGCCATGAGCCACTGCTGTCCTAGGATGCTACAGAACACATGCCAACTTTTATCTGTACTGTTTTACACATTCTTCACC
>VWZP01005995.1:134656-152013 GCA_013396995.1 Dicaeum eximium | reverse complement strand
TTCTTTTTTTTTTTTTTTTTCCTTTTGGTTCCTTCCCCCCTCGCCCCGTCCCCGCGGCGGCTGCGGCGGTGTCCCCGCGGTGGCGGCGGCGGTGGCGGTGTCCCCGCGGTGGCGGCGGCGGTGGCGGTGGCGGTGCGGGGATGCTGCGCGCTGCCTCCCCGGCCGTGCCGCGGTGGTACGGTCTGCAGAGAGAGCGGCTCCGCGGCCGCTGCGCGCCTGCCCGCGCCCATGCCGAGCCCTGAGCCCTCCGCCCGCTAGCCGCGAGCAGGCTGCGCTGGGGAGGATGTCTTAGCCAAGTAAGTAGCGACATCCACAGCATGACAGCAATACTGATGGCGGTGGTGGTGATGGTGATGGTGGTAATAATAATAATAATAATAATAATAAAAATCGTTCCCCTTTCCGTTCCTGAGCTCGTTTATTTGGCATTTTGCTGCCGGGGAAGGCGCGAGCTGATGGGAAGATGGTGTGGGGACTGGGGCTGAGTGATGCATTAGGTTTTGGTTCTCGCCCTGGGAATCTCTGCAAAGGTAATGCTGCGACTCGTGTAGATTGTTCTGTAAGGTCAAAGAGAAACTGCATAGCTAAAAGGCTCTCTTGCATCAGAAAGCGTTTGCTGGGCTTCGGTAGGTTGAGAATTCAGCATGATCTTGTTGTTTTTTGAAACGTATGGGCTTGATTTTGATTAAATCAGTTCTTTAGTGATGAGGAAAACACGTGGATGGGATTTTGCTTTTATCATTGCTGGTAAGAATTGGATGTGCCTTTTTTTTTTTTTTTCTTTCAGCAGCTCACATTTCACTAAAATGTGAGCAGTACACTTTGACTGTTGTATTTTTCTAACTTTAATGTTCTCTTATGATAGGCAAAGCTATTTCTTGTTAGGAAGATCTGTAGTCTTCAGCTTTGTTCCTTTATAGAGCTGTTTATAGTTTTTCAGTGCATTTATTTGGAAGTAAAGGGCATGCAGGTTAAAACCCCTAAACATTGCCTTTGTATCGAGATGGACTAGCAAATAATGCGAAAGAAACTGGGAATTTTCCGTAATTCCTTTTAACCACGCATGGTGTTTCCTGTGGGAAGATGGGGAAAGGCTTTCCTGAGGTGTATGGTATAATAATTAGGACTTTTGACAGATAGACTTTCATTTTTTAAAAATTTATTTATTTGTTTAATCAAAAGAGGGATCAGCTCCAAATCCAGCGACTGCTGCACGGAAAAGCTTTTGGCTTTTCCATGAGGCATCCGAGGCTTTAAGAGAAACCATAAGATTACGGGAGTCATTTCCGATTATGTAAAGGGAGATTTCTGTGCGTTCGATCCGTGCCTGCGGCGCTGGCAGCTCCTGCGCTCCGGCAGCAGCCCAGCTCTGCCCCAGCCTCCCAAGTCCTGACTTTAGGCTGTCCTATCCGAGCCGGGGCGCTTCCCCGAGCATCGCACGGCGCTGCCGAGGCCATGGCTGTGGGCAGTCCCGGCGCTCTGAGGCAGCAGGCAGCAGCAGCAGATGCTTAGCCCGGCGCTCCCCGCTCCTTCTGCAAGGTGAGTATTGAAGTGGCTCACAGGGAATGGCTCTGCTCTCAGGATCGACCCGTTCGTTCCACATCCCAAGGCTTTCTGGTGGTCTGACCCCCCGATTTCTTTCTGTGGTGGGGCTGGGGAAGGATTGCAGGGTTATTACACAAGTTGGGATGTCTGGAGGAGAGCTGGCGCGTTTAATGTGGGGAAATTGCGCTTTTATTGCTGGGATCTGAGGTTGGTGTTAGATACTTGTGGTATGAAATTGGTAACGAGGGGTTTTGGTTAGTATTTGCTTAGGAAAGGGATTACAGATCGACTTCACAGTCCACATGTTTTTTTTTTCTTACTGCTGAGATGCATTCCTGATTAGCATTTAATTTGTGAGAGGTCATCCATATGCATGACTGGCTCTTGTACCTTGCTCTGGAATAACTGTTTGACTCAGGTATCCAGCAGGTCTTTGATCACAGACAGCTTTTACTTTGTTCATGCTCCTCTCATTTTAATCCAAATTACTACCTGTGAAGAGCTGGTTCACATTTTCCCTGTAGTGCTGGTAAAATGAGTAAGTTTGTGAATAAGGCAATAAAATAAGGCTTGTAGATAAGTTGTGTAGAGCAATGCAGCATGAAGGCTTTTCCCTTTTTTTTTTTTTCTCTGTGTGCCCTCTTTTCATCCTTTTTGTGCATCTGTCTTCATTTCTATAGAGAATTGATTTTGGCCTGCATCAATGCTAAATATACATTCATTTTCACGGAAAAGGTCAATTTTCCTCTCTGCTGCAAATCAAAGCAGCGTGATATTCCTCATGCTTTCTGCATATATAAAAAGGTTGCATGCATGTATATTGGAACAGCTTGGAAGAGTTTCATGCTTCCCAGCAGGATTCCAGGTTGCAGAAGACATGGTAATGATGAACTAGGTATCATACTGTTCCCCTAAGAGCTGCCATGAAGTCACTTTTGTGAGTGCTTTTTTCTTTTTAAATTTCATACCATAAATCTAGGAAACAGCTTGGAAAGATTTTTTTTTTTCCCCCTTTCGTCTTCCCCCCAGCATTTAAAATGTACATCTTAAATTTCCCAGTGCTGTTGGATTAGGGATGCAACATTTTTGGAATCCTACTAAATATATATTTATATATCTTCCTGTCCGAATACAGCAACTGTGAGCATATATCCCGCTAACATATGAAAATGTTAAAAGTGTTTTTTCCTTTTTTTTTTTTTTTTTTTTTTTTTCATTTTCATCCTGGAGTTCACATTGTCAAATGCCAGCTGTGTGCGTAGTAATTCCTTGTTACATTTTGGAATAAATGTAGAAGTCTTGACCTTGTAGCTCCCTCTCCCACTCACTGAGAGCCCATTGCGCTGCAGTAGGACTCCAGCAGTGGGGGCTCTCCAGATGGACCCCACCTCCTTTCAGAAATGGAAATACTTTTACAGCTTGCACCGAAAATCGTGTTCTGAATGGAAGAAAGTGGTTCCTTTGATTAACCTGACTGGGAAACCTTACAGAGGATAAGCTGCCTTTTGCCAGTTTTTTTCATTCTGTTTTCAAGGAGATACAATGAAGGATGTTACAGTTCCCTGGAATTTAGCAAGTACTGCTCTGATTAATTACATTCAGATTATACATTATCTGTTCAAATATCAACCCCCCCCCCCGATTAAAATCCCCCATTTCTGATTAATTTTAACCTGCCAGTTGAAAAAGGGGTTAAAAAAAAAAAAAAAAGAGCAGCTAAGGATCCGAAAGGTGTTTTTGTTCAATTTAGATATTAAAATACGATGCTAAAGCTTCAGGCAGCCCCTCAGTGGGATCCTCGTGGCGCTGAGGCAGGCAGGGAGCGATGACTCCGCTCTGAATGGAGCCTCCCTGGCGGAGCAGCAGAGCAGCAGAGCTCTCTCCGTGTGTGCCGGGCTGGCTCCGGAGCTCCGCAGCCCCTGCAGTCCGGGCTGGAGCGTGCCCAGCAGGGATGTTCCCCGGGATCCATCCCTGCCCGGCTCCCCAGCCCTGCTCCGAGGTAACAGACCCTGAGTGGAGCAGTTGCATAAGAGAACAGCCTTTCTCTCTAGGTAGGTTACGCTCCGCATGCTGGATGGGTTTTTTTATGTGCCAATACAGATAAATAAAGGGCGTTGTGGAGGTTATATAAATACATAGGCTTTAATTTCCTCTGTAAAACAGCGGCGAGCGTCCACAGCATTTTATTGTGATCTTTATGTGAAAGTTTGGTGCCTTTTTGTAGGAAATGTAAGCATACGGTGCAATTGTAAGAGCTCTAGGATTTTTGATTCAAGTTTTACTGGTTTGACTCATGTTTGGGTTAAAAAGCACCGTTTTAATGTTGTATTTTTGATAAATAACCTTGTTTTTTGCATTAAACCTGGAGACTGGCAGTTGAAGAAAAAGAACCAATGTATAAGAGAAGGGTTGGGAACGAGGCGTATTTTGACAAATTTAAGAGGCTGTCAGCTCTGTAAAAGGCAGGACATGTTCCCTCTGAATGCTGCAGATGAGTGAAATATGGAGCCTCGGAAGGGATGTGGAATTCCTGCCTGGGTACCAGAGTTGGCAGAGTTGGGAAATGGTAACCAAGTTACAAAATACTTCCCTTCTACCACACCGTGTATGAACAAGTTCATCCTGCTGGTAACATGTTTTTCCTTGTTTTTAAAATATTCATGGCACAGTTAAAGGAACTGAGGGTTGTGCAGCGGGGTCTCAGAGAGTCCTAGAAACAGTTAATGGGAAAAGCTAGAAGAGGACCAGCAGTAAAACTGGGGTTTCCATGGAAGAGTTAGTGCATTTTTTACCCTTTGTCTCCTTTTCCCACATGGTGAAGGTGAAATGGCTGGAGAAAGCAGCCGATTTCAGAGGCACAGAATAGGTGAGGCTGGCAAGTACCTCTGGAGATGGTCCAGCCCAACCCCTCCTGCCCCAAGTGGAGTCACCTAGAGCAGGGCCATGTCCAGCCAGGTTTTCAGTATCCCATAGGTTGGAGACTTCCCAGCCTCTCTGGCTCACCTGTGCCAGTGTTCGGCCACCCTCACAGCTTTTGACTTTAAATGGAATTTTCTACCTTTGGTCTCCTTGCCTTTTTGCCTTTCACCACTCACCATTGAGAAGAGTCTGGCTCCATCTTCCTCACCTTCTCCCATCAGCTGTTTAAGGTCCTCCTGAGCCTTCTGCTCTCTGGGCTGAGCCATCCCAGTTTTCCGAACCTCCTACCTGCGAGTCAGGTGCTCCAGTCCTTTCCTCACCTCTGCAGGTCTTTGGAGGACTCTCTCCAGGAAGTCCAGGTGCCCTTTGTCCCAGGAGCCCTGGTGGGAGCACTGGGCTGTCCCAGCCCTGTGCTGTGAGGACACACTGCTGGCTCCTGCTCAGCTTTGGGTCCAACAGGAACCCCAAGGCCTTTTCTGCAGAGCTGCTTCCAGCCAGCTGGCCCCCAGCCTGTCCTGCCTCAGGGACACAAGTTTGCCTTTCCCTCTGTCGGCCATCCCGGGATTCCTCTTGGCCGTGGCTCCCTCTGAGAGGCAGCTCATCCATCTGGTGGCCAACCACACCTCCCCGCTTGCCCACTCCGTACCCTTGCACAGAGTGCTCTGTTCCTTCATCCAAGCCATTAATAAAACACTTGGCTACTGCATCAAAAGAAATCCCTTGGAAGGAGAGGATTAGAGCTGGAACTGCAATTTCAAGATTTAGCCCAGAACTGAAGTGTTATTAAAAAATGCCAAAAATTGGTCAATATCCTGAATATGTTTATGGTTGAGAACGTGGAATTTGCAATATTGAATGCCCAATGCATTGCATCAGCATCCCAGGGTTTGAGGATGAAACAGGAAAATCAGTGATTCAGATTTACTAAGAGCTTATTTTATATATTAAAGAATGAAGACTCACAGCTGATGAAGTAATTTCAATTGATAATTTCATTCGCTGCATTTCAATTAAAGTGAGTTAAAAATAAAACCATATGAAATGAATTAAAAATAAAATGAGATTTAGTCCAATCTGATTTGGATCTTGCTGAAAAATCTGTCGCACAGAATGAGGAAACAGGGTAGGGAAGATGCTTATCTTTGAGATGCTGGGCAAAGAGCTATTTCTGTAGTCCTCGCCTGTCCAGTTCACTGACCTTCCCAGCTCCTGACCTCTGGAAATTAGTTGGGCATTTGGAGAAAATGACACTCCTCATATACACACTCCATCTGAGGAGATTTTTACTTAGACAAGAGCTGTCTTAGTCTGATAAGTTACCTTCTGTGCCTTGGTTTGGATTGTGGTCCATAGTATAAATCCGTGCAGACTTTGGGCCGCAGTTTAGGATGAGACGCAGAATTTTAAATGGGATTTGGGATTCCTCCTTCTGCATCCCCCAGCTAAAGTCTCATATGACCATTCCCACCAGCTCTCACAGGTGAGGGAGGGAATGACAGCCCACACTGGGATTAGGTGATGCAATTTATTCAAGATCCAACAAGTTTTGGGCTTTTACCCTGCTTGATCTCACACACAGGCTGTCCTAGGCATCCCCCTGCCTTTTGTCTCCATGCATTTCAGGATTCCAGGATCTCCCCTTACTTGTCTTTCCAAACTCTCCTTGGTCTTCTGTCCAATCTCCACTTTTTTTTTTTATCCTGGATACCCTTGTTTTTTTCAGAGACCACTTTTTTGTTCAGCCTTGTCTTCCTTCTGGAGCTCAAGGGGCCTCAGTTTTCCAAATCTCAGAACCCCTGCCATGATCAGTCCCTTTGGTGGTGCTATCTCATCCCTCTGCACTAATTCCATGCTCCCCTGTTTTTAGTCCAGGTATTCTCAAAACCTGCAGCCAACCCAGTGAGGCTGGAACCAGCAAGGAGCAGGAGAGTGGAACAGTCTGGGACACCTTTACAGCCTCACACACATTCTGGGATCTGCTGCACTCTGCACTGAAGCCATCTGTCACCTGTGACTGGAATGGGGGCATCTCCATCCCCATTCCCTTAGCTGCCTCAGCCTTCCAAGCACAGGTCCTGCCATCCACACCCTTTGCTCAGCAGCCTTTTGTGCCTCAATGGGCCTTGAGGGAGGAGTGACTCTTCCCAGAGTGGTGCTGGCTCTTTGGCACCTGCACTGTTTGTCCTGGGGCTGGTGAATTCGTTGCAATGGTTGTGCTCAGCATCTCACTAACCTTGACACCCCCCTGGGTGCTGATGAAGCACAATAAAATGCTCTGCCACCGATCTGACTTGTCTTTCACAGTGGTACACCTTGTGTCACACAGGTGATTGGAAAGGAACAGCGTTCCCAATAAACCTCTCCAGTCTCCTTGGGAAATGTGCAATCCCAAATGTGAGGAGGCAGCATTGATCTGTGTCCTCTGTAAGTCAGCTTGAGAAGAAGCTGTTGTCCTGGCTGAGGACAGTTGTTCAATTTGCACCGCAGGCTTCCCATGGCCCTTGCCTCTGCTTGCATTGTAATGAACATTTCGCGCGTTGTTCTAAAAATACCTCCAAATGATGTTTGATATTAAGGGACCAGCGAAATGCAGTTACAATGAAATGATGATTTCGTGGTGTTTTTCACAATGACACTAGATTGTCATCCTCCCTCCCCCAGTGCTTGAAGCAATACCTATTTATGAGTAGTTGAGCTAACCTGGGAAATTCCAAGAAGAATAGCAGACGGCTCCTGAGATGCAATGCAAATTGTTGCAGTACCCATGGAGGACATTTGCATTATGGTAGGACTGGTTGTCTCTGTAATGCTGTCGTGGTGATTGTTATGCAGAGAACTGCAGGATAAAATGGTAGTGCTAAATCAGCAGTGCTGAATAAGATGGCTGAAAACGCCAGGAAAACAAACTGTTGGAGCGGGAGGATTACGGGAGCGATGAGACGCCCGATTCCCAAGCAAGGCACCTCTCAGCTTTCTTGGGGACAAGCTTTTGGTTCTGCAGGCAATTTTCATGGCTCTCACTGAGCATTTGGTGCCTCTCTCATGCTCACCCTGCACCAGGCAGGACAGAGCTCCTGCCATGGGGGGGAAGGGCTGAGGGGGTGCCCTATGTGTCTTGGGCTGACCTGGAAGGACGTGGAAGGACTGCCCTGATATTTCCACTGCAGCATTAAAACTCCCCTTCAGGGCATAGAGGTTTTGTTTTACTGAGTGTTTGTGGGGAGCTGTTACCCCCAGGGTGCTGTGTTGGTGAGTTTGCACCACTGTTTGCAGAATATTTGGTTTATCTGATTTTAAATCTTGTTTTAGTTCATCTAAAATAGGACTGGGTATCTCTGTCTGTCCTGTGTGATGCCTAAATATTACAGATAGGTACAGAATGGAGGGGTTGGATTTATTTACATGCTTGGGCTGAAGTGGGAATACAAAAAAGGGGAATATGTTTTTTTCCAGGAATATGTGACACGACAGGAGTGGATAGGGACCGCTGGAGCCTGTCTAAAATGAAGTGTTTTGGATATGCAGGTGGGACCTGGCTCATTCCCAAGCTGGGGGAAGCCTGGGTGGGCCAGCTGCTGCCTGTGGCTGGCAACAGACTTGACCTTGGAGAAGGGAGAATGTGTTGAGAGAGACGAACTGTGCTCAGACTGTTAAAAAAAAAAAAAAAGGGACTCTCTGCTGCAAAGCTTGAATTGCTGCCTATTGCTTTGGTTATCTTATAATCTTAATATGGCTGTTCAATTGAAGCAAGTACAGTCAGGATGCCATCCCCTACCTTGGGATGGATCCTCCCCTCCAGCAATGTTTACAAAATAATGAAAAAAAGAAGCAGCAATCTGAGGAAGGCACATATCAAATCTGCAATGCAGAAATAGGATTATATATTTATCTGAGTTCTCATGTAGACAGATGATTAATACAGTACCAGCTACAGGGTTTATAGCTTGGTATATCATTAAGGTTCCCTGTAAGTCTAACGTGAAAAGATAATGAATTAAATGTCCTCGTTCCTGCCCTTGTCCTCCTTTTTTTAGTTTAGAAATGCACTTGGAAGTTCTAATCTGAAAACATGATTCTGGTACCAGAACTGAGGATGGAAATGAATGAAAGGGAAAATGGAAGACATCTGAAGTGGTTTCTCTTTTTTTGAACCTTTTTAAGACTTAAAATTGAGTGCATGAGGTCTTAACATACAAGCCTCATTTACATATCTGCTTTTGGATTAGGAGGGGATCTTGAAAACTATTGCTAGGAAAATATTTTTGGGGTTTTTTTTCCCACTTGTTAGAGAAAACTAACATACAGTTTCTTAATTGGGTTCAGCTTCCTTCTAAGGAAATCTTGTTCCCCTCCTTTACCTTATCTGGAGCAGATGAAAGCTGCAGATACAGGACATGTTAAAGTTTTTAGCATCAATCAGGTAAGCAGCACTGCTTTCTGAGCTTTAATTGCCAAACCCTGAGAGAAGAATAATTGCAATATTTGAAGTAAACCTGAATTAGAATGCTATGAAAGAATAAATATTAAAGTAACTAGAAACATTCAGACATATTCCTTTTCAAGAAGGCATTTTATAGTGGGAGACAGCCCCAGTGAGCTCAGTGCTGTTGTGGGCACTGGGAATCAAGGAGGATTAGGGTCTGGGATCCTCTGGAAAGCCTCTGGGCT
Source organism: Dicaeum eximium (assembly GCA_013396995.1). Lineage (NCBI taxonomy): Eukaryota > Metazoa > Chordata > Aves > Passeriformes > Dicaeidae > Dicaeum > Dicaeum eximium. Next base: position 142,881 of record VWZP01005995.1, on the reverse strand, counting down.
GGATTTATCCCATCCAGTGAAGTAACCCCGCTGCCTTTAGGCAGAGCATGACCCGGGGTTGTGGCAGTGGCAGCAGATCAGAGTGGGATGGCAGTGCTGGAAGTGCTCACACTGGCCCTGGAAATGCCAAGGTTCCTGAAGGAGGGCAGATTTCACAGGGAAGCATGGGAAGAGTCCTGCCCATTGCTGGGTTAGGGAAGGGATAAATCCTTGCACATGGGAAGAAAGTCTGTGTATGTGTACACACACGTGCACATATGCATCCCTAAAAGCACCCAAACAGAGAGCTCTAAAATCCTCCTTGCTCTTTGGTTTACTGTGGAGTTTAATTCCATTCAAAGTTAATCTTGCAGTGGTTCACTTGAAAACAATACCAATTTTGTACTGCCTCCCAGACACCAGATCCACTCCCTTCCTCAGTAATTCTTGTTTGACCTCACAGCTGGTTCTCCAGAAACTTTCCTCCCAGCTGCCAGATATTTCTATTCAGGAGTTACCCTCAGGAGCAGCAGCACATTTCCATCTTGGTCTGGCTTTTGTGTTTGTTCTGTAGTGAACACAGAGCTTCAAAGCTCGGGGCCTTACTTGATTCGAAATTTTGTATGGATTTGACTTTCTCTCCCATGACTCTGCTTTTTTACAGCACCTAAGTTCCACCACAGCAGTAGGAAAACAAATACGGGAGTGCTTGTGATTACCTGAGATAAAAATTTCTTCTTGAGAGCTGTGGAGCTCACTCCTGCAAAGGATTGAACAGAGCAGGGAATGAACCATAAGCTGCAGTGAATCACAGAGCACCAGACATCTGTGGTGATGGCCATAAGGGCTCCATGGAGCTGCTTTTAGTCCAGGGTGGAAGGAAGAAGGAGTAGATCCTACTCTTTTCCACCTCTTTGTGAGGAGAGCAAAGGAAATTTGAGCATGGAAATAGGGAATCTCCTCAAACCTGTTATTATTATTTATTATCCCCTCAAACCATATTATTACATGATTTAAATTGAAGATCCATCAGCTTCCATGGGAAAGGCAGAAGGAGGGATATTCAATGTGTGCCCATAAAAAATAGCCTTGTATGGAAAAAATATGTAGACCGGTGGCAGCGGTTTGGAGGTTTTTTAATCCACATGGAGGATGGAAAAAATCTTGTTCTAATTAAGGTATTTCCAAGGATCTCTGTTATCAGTGGCAAATTCTTTTGTCTGCAAACAGCTCTTGACCCTGGCGAGCCCCAGGGGTGTTTCTGTGGGAGTTCTGGGTGCAGCTATAGGAGCCAGTGGTGGAAGAAGGATTTTTTGGCCCTTCTGGTTTCTGGCCCAGCTCTCTGGTCCCACTGTGCAGACACCCCAGCACTGTCAGGCTCTTACCCCAGGAGTGAAGTAAACACATCCACACCTGGAGACAGGCAAATAAACCACTCCAAATCTAATGTCTGATGGGAAAATCTCTTTGGTGCCTTCTCAGAACAAGTCCAGAGTGGCAGAGCTGCTATGGATCTGTCCTTCATCCCCCCATACAATTCCCAAAAGCTTTGGGCAGCTTTTCCTCCCTGGAGCCTCCCCATCACAGCTCAGCAAAGTTGATTTTTAGCATTCATCTCTCTTCAATGTCTACCCACAGGAGGGAGGGAATTTGCTTTGTGTGTCTTTGCAGGACTTTTTGAGAGGAGTTTTGAGAATTTAGTTTGTGCTGGTTCAGCCAGTGTCTCCCTAGAAATCTTTTGTCTGGGATTTCTTGCCTGGCTGTGTGGAGCAGTCTCTCCCTGTTTTTCAGACTGATGGATATATTGGTTGTTGCTTGTGGATCTTCTTCGGCATCATCTGCTTTCATTAGCATTTTTGAACAAAGGAATGAATCAGAATAAATCACAACTAATAGAAATATAGGAACAGATTATCATTTTGCAAAGCTGAACTCTCTCAGAGGAGATTACGTATTTAAATTGAACAAATACAACTTCATAAATGAACTAAATTAAACATCATCTAATTTTACTTTTGAAGCCAAGCAATTTTAATCCATACTCAGCTTCTTGTATAAATATTTCCCAACTCTGTTTTATTCTTTGAAGCATTCTTATTCATATTTAAAAACCAAAAATGTGCCAAATTGAACCACAGTTGTGTATACTGAATAAATGTAAAAGCTTGGGTATATTACATAATAATCTGAGAGTTGGCAGGAGGGAGTGATTGCATTTGTGAGTGTCCAAGTAGTGTAAAAATGCTTTTGTAGAACCTAATATTTGTCTCTAAAGCTCTCTGACTGATGGCGTGCCTGAAAAATCCTTTTCATAAATCTCTTATGTATCGTTCAAAAGGAAGCAATAGATGATTAGAAATCTATATATTTCCCCAGGGATAATTGATGCAGAAACTGTGGTGCTCCAAGCGTTGCCCAGCTGGTCTGGATTGTGAGCAAATTCCTGCTCATAGATGGAAGGGCTGTTTCACTGCAGAAATAATTCTTAGAACTGGGAGCATTTCAAGCCCCCCAAATATGTCACTGTGCTGGAAATGTGCTTTATCAATCATCTGATTTGACAAGAAGAGACTTCTAAAAAAAAGAAAAAAAGGTAATAAGGTTGAAGAATTCTTGTTAAACATTTCATAGGATGTTCACAAAGCTGAAATATAATTTCAGTCCACCCTGTCTTCAGTCTAAAAACCACAATCAAAAGCCATTTGCCAGAAATAGGCTTAAATGCAGTTCTTTCTGCAAGTTCTTTAAATCACTACGTGCAGTTTGCAGAACTGACCTGCCCTATGACTTCAGGGGCTGAAAAGGGCTAACAGTGCTTTTCAAAAATACTTTATTTCTAAGTAAATCACATGTAAAATTACCAAGAACTTGGTTTTCATCTAACATTTTGAAGATAGGACAAAACAAGAGAAGTGAAATAAATCTGCATCTTTTTTTCTGGTTTTAATATTGAGCCATTTATTTATGAAGTTTCTATATAACGGTCGAAAGAAATCTTGCAGGTCAGATTTATTTTTATAATAAAATCACTAAAATGGATAGTTTGGGCAAAAATTCTGCTTTTCCTACCACACTTAGATTTTTCTGGGAATAGTTGAACACAGCTTTTCCTAGTGGTTGATGTGAGCATTTGCTGTGTGTAGTAACAATCGAGTAGAGCTCTGGGGCTGTAGATTAAGGAGTATTTGGGGAAGGTGCAGGGGCAGGAAGGTGATGCCCAGAGGGGTTTTTGGTGGCAGGTGGCTTTGCCATGGCCATGCAGGGCTGAGTTTGGCAGCCCCTGATGGCACAGCCCGTGGCCCTGGCAGTGCCAGGACGTTCCTGCTGTGGCTCAGAGCTGCTGTGCCAAGCGGTGCCAGCAAGAGCAGGGCAAGGACACCGTGACTCACCATGGGCCAGGCAGGGCTGGTGGGCAGCTCCCAAGCCACTGGGACAGAATGGGAGGGCTGGAATGGCTGGATTTGTTCCCCAAAATGCAAAGCAGCCAGGAAGAAGGTGAGGAAATGTAGGGGCTGTTGTTTGTTCCGTCTTTCGTCACAAACGAGAGCTCCTGGCTGGGGATTTTGTCACGTAACAAATGACGAAAATGCTCCTGTTGGTTCTAAATGCAGACAGGTGCTGCTGAAATCCAAGTAAATTGCCACTTCCCTAATGAAATGTGCAGCCCTGGATACAGGAAGGTTCCTGAGGATGGTGTGAGCACCGCTGCGTTGGTGCTGCTCCGCATTTTCAGGATGTCCTTGAGTAAGTTTGCAGGAATGGTGAGATGAGAGGAGGGATAATTTCATTAGAAGAATGCAGCAAGGAGTGGTTCAAGAGCTGCACAAAGACATTGTGCACGTGAAATATTCTAACAGTCCTACCTCTTGGAAATATCACAAATAATCAAGTACTTGTCCCCAGGTTATGTGCTGGTGACAGGCATGTGCTCCTCAGGCTGGGGCCAGTGGGAGGGGTCAGCTGCAGTGGGAAATGTGTAAAGAACATTAAATGAAAAGGATTTGCTGCAAATAGCACTTACTAGATTTTGATAATTCTTGCAAAGCAAAAATTTGGCATAATAAGTTTGGTATTTTTTGGTAGTGCCTCTACCTGCAGAGGAAGAAAAGTGAGAGCATGATTTAATGTAAATTGTCAAAACAATATTTTAACTCTTCTCCTGTGGACTGTAATCATCCCCTTGCCACCAAACTCCTGGATGCATTCCAGTCTTTATCAACATACCTGTTGTTCTGGACATGATTAAATCCTATCCATCAAATGTCTGTTAGCTGCAAGAACAGATTTTTGCATATTCAGACCTTCTAAACATTTCTCACAAAGAAAAAAGTCTGATAAATCCCTGTATTTTTTGATAGACAAAATATAATCTGACCTTTAATGGTTTAGTCACCATTACACATATACAATACATTTATCATGTAAATGTAAAATGATTTAAAATTTAAAAATGATTCTTCTCAAACAGCAGTTTTTTACAGCATGACAATGATTTGATATTTGAATAATCAAGGCATGGAAAGTGTGGTGCTGCCTAGGATTCAGACTGGCATCTTGGTCTAGAACATTAAATACTATCTTATGCACAAAATGTTAATTATTTTATTAAAATCTGTATGCATGAATCATTCCCTGACACGAGGTAATGTACTTGCAACTCAAAATAACCTCATTTGAGCAAATGTTTCTAATCAAGGGGAAGTGGCCTGGTATGATGCTGCAGAACGGTTTGCCAGAGTTGTGCAAAGAAAATTTTTACCGGTGTTTTTGGGGCTTGGTGAGGTTCCTGCAGGAATTCTGCCAAAGCCACTGGTGAGTGTGGTGCCTTTACTGGGATCACCTGGGTCAGGCCCAGCAGAAGGGAATGTCAGGATCAGGGTCAGCCTGGGATTGTGCTGTGGGGTGCTGGGAGCTGTAACTCCTGCGCTGTGACTGAGAGTTGGCATCAGCAGATTGTTCTGGAGGAAATATCCAGTCCAGACCTTGACACTGTGTCATTCTCCTTGTTTGCTGTGCAGGGGGATGCAGATCTGCGGGAGGGCAGGGAGCTCTGCAGAGGGGTGGCACAGCCTGGGCCCGTGGGCTGAGACACGCCGTGAGGGACAGCAGGCCGAGGGTGGGCTCCTGTTCTGGGGACAGCAATCCCTGCAGCTCCAGGTGGGGATGAGGAGCTGGGAAATGCCCTGGGGGTGCTGGGGACAGCGGCTGGACACGAGCCCAGGTGTGCCCAGGTGGGCGAGGGGCAATGGTGGCAGCAGGACAGGGCAGGGATTGTCCCCTGTGCTGGCACTGCTGAGGCACCACCCCAAACCCTGGGGCAGTTCTGGGCCCCTCACAAGAAGGACCTGGAGGGGCTGGAGCGTGTCCAGGGCAGGGAACGGAGCTGGGGAAGGATCAGGAGCACCAGGAGGGGCTGAGGGAGCTGGGAAGGGGCTGAGCCTGGAGAAAAGGAGGCTCGGGGGGACCTGAGCTCTGCACAACTCCTGACAGGAGGGGACAGCCGGGGGGATCTGGGATCTGCTCCCAGGGAACAGGGACAGGAGGAGAGGGAATGACCTCAGGCTGGGCCAGGGGAGGTTTAGACTGGGGAACTGAAAAAAAAAAAAACAGACTAAAAGAGTGGTCCAGCACTGGGACAGCTGCCCAGGGAAATGATGGAGTCACCATTCCCAGTCATTTTGGAAAAGCATCTAGATGTGGCACTTGGGGACATGGAAAGGTGGTGATAACTCTTGGGTTCAGTGCTCTCTGAGGGCTTTTCCAACCTAAACAGTTCTATCCTGTTCTGGAGAAACTGTTCCCAAAGCTGAGTAAAACTGGAAATCCTAATGATAAGCTGAGTCAGAATATTTTTCTTCAGCAATCCCATTAACCCTGTGGCCTCCCCAAAACCTTCATTCATTCTGAGACATCTTATCTCAGATTTTGAGCAGTAATATGTGCTACAAAGGAATAGATACCACTGACAGCACTTGGCAGTGCCCCACACAGTTATTAGGATCATGACCAGTAAATTAATCAGAGGTTAAAGAAAAAAACTCCCAAACCTGAATTTATTAGAATTGCTAATTTTATATGAATTTTTAATTAGGTCTATCTAAAGCATTTAACACTTTATTTTCAATCTTTTATAACTGTTTGTCATGCCATGTTTTTTCAATCATATCCGTTTTCCAGAGTTTTAACCTAAATTATTTTTATTTAACCTCAATTACCTTTGTATTGCAGCTACACTAGATGAGGCATTGGACATAGATGTGTTCAGTGCATCTTGACTAAAATAGCCAAAATAATTCCGAGTGACAGATTTGCAGGTTATCCAAAAAGAAAAAAAATCCACATTAAAGAAACTGGATGATGGAGAGAGAGGGAAATAATTCTGTATTTTAGGTTTATCTCTAAATTAAGAGAACCAGCACAGCTGGAGTTCATTTCATATGCTTCCTAAAAAGCTCTTGTCATGTCTTCCACTGTCCATGGACTCCTTTGCCTTTCCTTGCAGCTTTTCCATGATAAAATTTGTGCAGTGCCTTGGTTTGGAGTGGCTGGCCCAGGTTAAATATTGTTACCAGCCCCACTCTGCTGGTTTTGAGGAGTTTGTGTGTGTGACATGTGCAGTCTGTATATTAAATAAATCCTGCCTGTAAACAGAAATCAGGAAATAAGGAGGGGCTGGATCTTGTGGGGCCAAGTACCCAGCAAAGATGGGATCAAACATGGAGCCACCAGACTTTGGGTACCCAGAGAGGGGATGAAGTGTTTGCTACCCAGGAATAAACAGAGCCTCCATCCTGAAGGCACTGGGAATTCTTAGGAATAGCTGTGTGTAGTGGTTTTGGTTTGTTAATTTGAGATTTTGTCAATTTTGAGCTTTTTTGGCTCTGGCAGGGGCCTGCCGGGCCCAGCTAAAATGGGGTTGTGTTATTTGTTTGTTGGTTGGAAGGGAAAGAGAACCTTTTTGGGAATTTTTGTCGTTAACGTGTGTTTTTCACAGAGGTGTGTACAACTTCTTAATGGTTCTATGGACTGTCAGTTATATAAAAATTTTTGTATCACATCCACGGATGCTTCTCATGCAAAACTACCACACTGTTCTATTGAACATTTTTTTTTAGGTGCTGAAGGACTCCTTGTGCTCACTTTTCCCTTTAAAGCAGTTGATTGAAACTTGATTTTTTTGGTAAAGTTGAACTGTGAGAAATAATTTGGATATGTTCTTAGAGGTGTCACTTCTCTGCATGTGAAGATCTTCCAAAGCTCTACACAGAATTTGAAATCCATCCGAGCCTTTTCATGTGTTTGCTCTTGGCTTTTGCCCTTTTCTGACTATTTGGATATATATAATATATTTCCAGTGAAGACAAAAAAATTCTAATTACTTTTAAAACATACGTGAGCTGGCTATCAGATACCTCTTTAAAGTTATTTCTTTTCAACAGTATTTTCTGGACCAAAAAACAAAAAAATCACTGCCACTTCAGCTATGGAAAAAATCTGTGGAAAACCAAGAAGGCAAATAATAATGGACTTTTGGACCACTCTCCAGATGAGACATTTCATTTCATGCAAATTCAGACTGCAGTCTTCAAGGATATAGTTTATTACAGAAGTGGCAGCTGAATCTTTTTCTTTTCTTTGACCTTGATTTTATTTATGTTCTGCTTCAGTTAACTGAGTTATTTGGAGCTCAAGCAAAGTGGTAATACACATTCTTCCAGTGTCACGTTTCATCTCGTGCTTTATTTTCTCTTTATTTTCCTTTAAAAAAGTCTCTTTGTCGTTCTTATGAAGATTTAACTAGAAATTGAGTTTTAAAATATGGGACACTTGTCAAAATCCAAGTTAATCCAAGTTTTGTATGGCCAGTAGGCGACAGAGAAAAGGGAAAACCCAGAAAGTATGCTGGAGATAGAACAGGGAATTCTATAAAGCTAATTTTATTATATTTTTTAAGAACTATATATTTATGTAAGCAGATATTTTTGAAAAGGAGAAGCATGGACAAGTATAGGCAATACCTTATGACAGTTTGAGCACAGGTAATTTATAACAGAATATTGAATAACTGTGCTTGGCCAACTTTGAGCACTGAGTTTTGCATTCTCAAAGCATTTTTTGACTGTGTGTGTGTTTGTATTTAATATATTTATATTTATATTTATATTTATATTTATATTTATATTTATATTTATATTTATATTTATATTTATATTTATATTTATATTTATATTTATATTTATTTTTAT